>OU612059.1:160186471-160543971 GCA_914767635.1 Melanostoma mellinum
AGTCTATATCAATTTTAGCGTGAAACTAGGAAAGGAGGACATCTTTAGAAACCCAATCGGTGAGCGGAACATAGCCTGAATGACAAATCTACGGGAAACGTATTCAAGCTTGTCGATTTTTAGCGGGGCTAAATCTTGTTGCTAGCAGCACACGCTCATTTCATCTCAAAATCGATCTCTCTGATAAATCGACTATCAACCAAATTGACCATGTTGGCATTGATCCTCTTCTACTGCTCCTAATTTCCGAACTATCCGAGGGGCCAACTTTGACTCGCATCCTGAAAAGCGCTAGTTTGAGCAAATTGACAGAATCCACGCCAGGAATGAGACTCGAAAGTTAAATCAAATAAAACTGCAGGTTAAGATGGCATCGAGGCCGAACTTTATAAGGCGAGCCATGCACCAGCTCATCTGCATGATATGCAGCCCTATCACAGATTCCATCGTAAAAAACTTCCACACGGCGGAAAGCTAAGTTACGAACTACGAAAATTAGTGATCACAAAATCCGAATGGAATCGAAGAAAGCATTTCCAGTTGCCACACTAAATACCGCCATGCTGGTTATAGAAATCAGCTGTTTTACGCCAAATGTGCAAGATCATTCACATTTTTCTGCAGAACACAACTTATGTCATATAAACGATTTTACATTCCACTTGGATTTGGTGATACCGAATCTACGAATTTCGTTTTACTCTGAATGGATTATGTGATAGTTACATCGGGAAACTTAGACTTTTTTCGATTACGATAGAATCTGTGATAGGGCCGAATGTCGGAGATGTTAAACGACAACCTGATCAAATCTCTAAAATATTAAAATATTTGAGCGGATGTGGGTTTTACAAATTGTAGCCATATCGAAAGGATTGACAAATTTTCAGCACCATCTTAAAAAAGCATTTAGCAGCGTTTTTGGCGACGACGCCGACGACTTCAAATATTTGGTCATTCTAACAATAATCATCGTACCGAGTACAGACACCTTTTCGGTTTCTTGGATGCAGGTATCAGTCATGAACAATGGCAATGGGGGAATGTAAAGCTTTAACGAAAAAAGACAACACTGAGTTTTTGAAACATTGAATTCAACTCCGCTGTCAAGGTCAGAATTAAATGAGCTTATCATACGCAAACATTCCAGTTCCACATCCGAAGTCCAATGCAATGGCGTGAAGTTGGAAACGAATATGAAAAGCTAGGGGTATGATTAGAAATTTAATACAAAAGATCATTTATTAAAATAAGGAAGAAAATCGGAGACAAAACGGAGCCCTGTAGCACACCAGCACTTATAAAGTGGGTATCACACTTGAAACCATCCAATACAATTGAACAGTCGGAAAGGAAGTTTCTAATTCAACGAAGAAGCGACTTATCGATATCAAAAATACACATATTCGATAAGAGAGCCAGATGCCAAACTGTATCAAATGCTTAAGAAATATCAAGCGCAATAATCTCACCTTCTCCAAAAGGGTGAAAAGCTTGGCTCCACTTTTCGGTGAGATATGCCATCAAATCACCAGTGGACCTTATGCTACGAAAACCATTCTGTCGGTCATAAAGAAGCTTTCGTTCTTCGAAATATTGCATGATTTGACGGTTTATCAACGCCATGAGCATGTGGTTTTAGACATTCACACTCGACCAATTACACTACGGCAGACCGAAAAAATTCGGAAATTGATAGACACCATCCATTCCAACGCCGATTATGACAGTATATTAAGACGAGCTGTACAGAGCCATACCATGTTTTGGTATCCCTAAAACTGTTGGCAAAAGATTTTGGTTGAGACCCAGGTTCAGTTCCAGCTGTTAGTGATGATTTAAGTGTATTGTAATCTGTTTGTCCCCAGTAGGAACATTGTTCCTCTATGAGAAGAAAAGGTGGATTTCTCTAGAAACTCATTCGGCACTTTTTTCATTGAGTAAAACGCCTGCAATGATTTCACAAATAAAAAGTCATGCAATTGGTAAGTGTGTGGTGCCCGTAGCATGAGCGTAATGGTTAGCATGTCTGCCTTCTACGCGGAAGGTTCGTGGCTCGAGTTCCATCAGAAACAAAAATGTTTTTCCACGCGGGTATTACATTTCGCGAGGAATTGGCAAGTCATCCAACAATAGATTCATTGCCATGAAAAGCGCTCCATTAGCCGTTCAAAACCGGCAGAAAATTGTAGGCCCCCTCTATTCCTTCATCAGGCATAGTTGTGAGAAATGTGCTGGGCCCCGGGGCTTCCGCTCTGTTACACCACCCTTTGCATTATCGGAAAGTATTCACTTTAGTTGAATCTTTGCTTTGTTTTTGAAAATATAAAAATTTAGCACGAAACAGCAACATCCCTTTTGGCATTATAAACTTTAATGAATTATGAGTAAGTGGAGCACACTGATTTCCCCACAAAATATTTATCAAGAAAGTGTGTAGGTGCTTCCTTCTAATGACAAGCCTGTCCTAAATTTGTCAAAGGATTCAATAGGAAACTCTTGGGTGCAGATACTTTTCCTTGAGGAAAAACCTATTTCTTCAGGCAACTTTTTGGGAAAATCATTACTCCTGGACTGCATTTTCCCACTGCACCATGGGCACCTCATAGAGCAATGTCACATCACAATTCTCTAACGCTAGTTCTTCAAACTTAAATTAAGGCAGCATGCATCATGGAAGTTAATGAAAATGATTACCAGTTTCACTCTGTGCTCTGACTTGGACATCAACACTTCTGGCCACAATCATAAATCCAATTAATATTTAATTCATATAAATTCACTTTCTCCCGCAACTGAAGAAGGTCGAATGCAAAACAAAAAGCAAAGCATTTTTCAAACCAGCAGTATTATGAGTATGACTATCGACTTAGTTTCCTATTTTAATCAAATGCTTCCGCAAAAATCTTTGATTAGGTCCCGATCCCAACTCATAATAAATTATGAATACGAGTATGACTGAGTGGGTACATCGGCTACCCCTATCCGCACTTAATTAACTTTCTCTCTTGAATGTGTTACTTGCGTTGATGGATTTTGGTGGCTCTCTCTCTCTGTCTTGACCTCCTCACATCGTAATATATTTAAAAATAATTTAAAAACAACTATCACCCACTCACTATCATTGCAAAAGTCAATTGATTTTGATACACAAGATGGTGGTGCTGACCTTCTTCGAGTCAATTTTACAGTTTGTGTGAGAAATGTCAAAAATTCCAATGACAATAAATTAAAAATGTCAACTTTATCTCAATGTTCCAATCGACAAGAAGGAAACACCCTCAGTGTTTGAACGATTATATGCCGGTCGGTGGAATTTGCACACACAAAGCATCGGGTTCTACGGGCAGTTTTGTCTACAGAGAGATACAAACAATTTATTTAAGTCGATGCCCCTTCAAAGGCCATTCATGTTGCTTCGGCTATAAGCGGGCTATCGGTTTGCACCTTCCTACCTGTTGTCATCGAGAACGAGAACTCTCTGCGGTATACAAAGTGGTGCGATGGAATTGGCTTCTATTTTACTTATATAGGTGGTCGATAATCTTCTCACTCGGCAATCGGCATCTGTACCCGGGTGGGGGCACGTGCTGTGCGTCAGCACAAAAAGTTCCCACATTAAATCTTCTCGCGCTGGGTGCCACAAATCACACTGATTCCATTATCTTTTTGCCTTCTGCTGTTGCGAGTCATGAATCCACTCCACCATCAGCCACCACTTATATGGGGCATGAGAGGGTATACCCTTCTGTCGTGGTGCGCCATAAATAGTCGACATTCCCGCTCATTCAAGGGGCACACATGTCAAACGCCACCACGCCACCACCGCCGCCACCGCACCGCTTCGGTGGGGTTCGTTGAGTTTTGTCTTGTTCTCTGAAAATGTCAGAGCACTAAAAAGATTCTTTTTTCTTCTCTTGTTCTTGTTCTTGTGATTCGTATTGCACCTGCTGTGAGCCTATCAAAAGCTCCACCACCACGAGATTTTTTTTCCTCAGAAAATATACAACCACAGATAGTTCCTCCCTCTGTCTCACCTTCTCCCATGTCTAGGGTTGTCTTCACAATAAAAATTAACAGATTCGTAGAACGAATTCATGAAATCGACATATTAGCGCCAAATGGTGCGGAAAGACGGTGCGCTATTTGCATTTTATCGCAGCATGCAGTTGATGGCCTCAATTAAAGCATTGATCGTGAGTTGTTATAATTCAATTATTAATATCGCATTACAAATACTATTTGTTAATGTACTGTTATGGTCGTCACTACATGCAGATGCAATTTATGACTTTCGAATAACCTTATTTATGAAACTAGAGCGGAAATGAATTGATTATCTATTCCTCATAATTTGATGGAGGAGTGTTTATTGCAATATTTTGATATGAAGTTTTGAAAGTTACCTTGTGATGTACAACAATTATAGACCTGCTGTTAATATTGAAAAGAAACAAGTGAGACATGCATCATGAGCAGGAGACTTATGAGAATGTGAATGAAACTTTGAATCGGAGCAATGTTTGCTGTGAATCAATTAATCATTGCGTTTAACGCCTTAGCTATTTATAAAAAATTAAACAAAATGCTCAGAGGGAATTATAATTGTTTTTAAAACTATGCGTCACATTTGTGGTTAGTCATTATGATATTTTTAATTTTTAATTTTCAATTAATCAAACTGTGGTAGGTACGATGTGTAGTGTTTAAGTGACTTTATATTTGAGCCTAGGTTCTAAGTACACCCCTAAAGTTCTTGATCGGAGCAGACGCCGAAATATCTTCTTCAATATTTATTTTTTAAAGTCGAAAATAATTCTTTGGAGGCAAAAAATACAAAAAAAAATTGTTTATGAAAATAGACATTTTCGATTTATTTTTCTTATACCTACATACATTTTTATACAGGGCGTTTTGGGCGGTCTTCTAATTTCACACTCCCAAGGTTGGTATGTTCGTTAATTGTGTATGTAAGAAATAGTTGATATTTTGTGAAATTGATACAAGTTGGAAAAAAGTCCAGTGACTGGCTTTTATTGATTATTCTTTTATTCAAACAAACCTCAAAGCTAAAAAATTTTTTTTTTTAATTTTACACATTGTGTATTTTTTTAAGTATCATAAAATGAATGGGATTTTGAGTGCACTTATATTTATGAATTTTTTTTATTATTATTTTTTTGTTCATCTAATAAAGAAACTCTATCAGCCATATTATGGTTGTCAACTATAAATCAATTCAAATAAATCGGTATTATGCCAATTGATAAATTTACTTCCATTGTGAAAAGTGTGCTCGTACTAAGCGTTGACACTTGACACACCCCACATCTACGTGCAAAGTGACCACTTTAATTTCCTGCATTCAATGAACACTAAACAGATTTAACTGCAAAATTCAATTTGGAATGAATTTTTGTTATACGGCACAGAAAAAACACTTCACGATAAAGGCCTTATACTAGTCAACCACGTATCTGTGTTTTGGCTGCACATTTCCAGTAAAATAAACCAAAACAATGTTTATCAACGACGAATTTGCGATTGACTGAAAAATTGATAGATATCAAAAAAGTTGATAACCATAATACCGAACAAGCTACCAGAGATGTTCACAATGGATCGCAAAAAAGCATTTCATTCAAAACTGATCAAAAGTTCTGATGGTTGTTATCCGTAATACCACTTAACCAATTTCATTGATAAACGAATAAATTTATCAAGTATCGTATTGATATTTGAAAACCATAATAGGGCTGTATCGTGTATCATATATGCTGTTTGTTCAGGCATTTTCTGAAGAAAAAAATGACCTCAAAGTCAAAACTTTGCTTGGGGAAGAAAATTTAAAAACCATCAAAAATTGAAAATCTAGCAACCCTAAGCCTATGGAAGCTCAACTTAAATACAGTCTTAAAGGTTGTTTTTTTTCTTTAAATTAAGTCTAAGATTGGGTCACTATCATCAGTATTGACAGAGATATCAAATTTAACACAGAACAGGGTATATGGTACACCAAAGTTAGCCTTTTTTTTTAATTGTCAAAAAGTGATGTCAAAGTTGAGAAACGAGCTTTACTGTAGAACAATATTTTTCTTAGAATATGACCAAGAATCACATCCTGAAGTATGTAACACGAATTACGGAACACCCTGTATTTTGAGTCTCTAGTAATTCACAGATGTCGCTGATGTCTCGTTGGTTAAAAGAAATCCTTTTAATTGATGCTTAGACGGTTGTGATTGTCTTCCCGTGCTTGTGGACATGGACAACAAAAGCGATCGGTTCAAACGGATGGAAACTTCTTTTTTGGATTCAATTTATTACTTGCGTATTGATTTGGGCATATTCATATTAAAAATTTTGTTGGACTGCGATAAAGCAATCTACCTTCGTAATAAATACAAGAAAATGTACGCAAAATTTCATTTCATGCGAATACGATAACGTGAGCAGTAGCAAAGCAATATGAAGCTCACATAACTCGGCCCCTGATCTTGAATTTTTACAAAATTGGCTCCGATTTTGAACGATTCGAACGTTTTTGCTTCGAGATATTGAGGAATTTTTGTCAGATCTTATTTTAATACACCCGGCGAATTGCGTTGAAATGCGAACAAGTGCTTTGTTTGTGAAGTTTTTGACATCTTACTGAATTGTTTTTCCGCTTCAATTCTACGCTCCGAACGGATATCTCGCTAGGGCTATAATAACAAGCAACTCTCTGTTTCTTCGTTGCAATTTTATTGCTTTGTTAAGTGATCTTGGGAAAGATTGTAAGTATATTGCATAGTTTTATTGTATTATCAACATTGGTAGAATTCTTTAATGATCAATCAAATAACGTCACATAAAAAAAAGAATCAAAAATCAGTAAAATCTTTTGAATATTGTTTACCTTTTTTCCAAAATGCATTTAAATGATAATTTCCATAAATTTTGTATATTATTATTATTTTTTTATAACTTTCCGATTTATACTTCAACTTTCATTCTGTTTATTTTGAAAAGCAAAAATTTTGCAACTTCGAAAAAATAAGTTTTGTTTTTGAATCAACGGATTCTGATATAATTTTCAGCTAGTGTGTGGAAATTCAATTTCCACGCTTAAGTCAAAATTTTAGTAATCAGTTTACGGTTTCGATATTTTACAATACAATATTTAATTACAATATTTGACTGTGATTACTGTTTTTATTTTTTTAGTTTATTTATTAGGTACTGTTCTTCATATCGATACGCACAAGGTTTTATAGCTCTACGAATTATGATTTTAAATTACACTCCTTCTTTTTTTAATACAAGAAACCATTAAATTTTGAAAAATTGAAATACTTTTGCATTCGCTGAACGGATTTTGATACCACATTTGTCTTTTTTTTTTAATTATACTACAAAAATGTGTCGTCAGTCTATTTTGAATTTTTTTGGTCTACGTTTTAAAGTTCAGATTTGAATTTTTTTTTTTTAATTAAAATTAAAAAAGAAACTTAAACTTTAAAAAACACGAAAAACTTTGGATTTATTCTGACCAAATTTCTACAAAATTTTATATTTTGGTTGCGTGAATCTTTACGATCAACATGAAAAAGTTTTTACCAGCAAGTGTTTTAGTACTTTTTTGCCAAGGAAGATCAGTAAAGTTTGATGCCTCACTAAGCTCAACTACTCATGTCATTAGATTCAAAAAAGCGATTTAGTAAATTTAGTAAAAAATGTCGTGGTTTTAAGTTGTCAAAGTCAAATGCCAATGGTGTCGTTCACAAAAACACGATTTCTTAAATTGTTTGTCAAATTCGCTTCCAATCGGCCAAAGAGTTGAGATTTTTAGTGTTCAGAGACGAAGTCTTTAGTAAAAACATTTTCAAGGGAAATATGATTATAAATTGCTTTTAAATCAATAAGTCTAGAAACACCAAGTCACCAATGAAATACAAAGTGAGTAATCTTACAACTCATCACACCACTCACTCACTCAGTAAATAGATTTTCAGAGAAAAGTGGCTCGCTTCACTCAATCACAGGCTGCTAAATCTCGGCAGTCATTTACTTTTAATTTAAAACTTTTAAAACGTTCAACGCAAAAGTAAATAAATTCGTTACAAAGCTTTAACTTTGCATTTCTTATTTGAACTTGGAGACTTTTTGAAAGAGGTAGTTTGGGGAAATAGTTGCCTCCCTTGTATATTGTTTTTCAAGTTTGGCAAGTAATTTCATCCGAGATTAATTCGATCCCGAATAAATTCTTGCAGGATCACCAAAAATAACGCAAGAACGTGAAAAATAAGCAAGAGTTAGAAAATACTCTGAAAATCTATGTTGACATAAAAATCGACTCTTTTGAGAGATACTGTTTTTAAAACGATACCTAGGTAAAAATATCTCTAAATTTTTGGCTTAAATATAATAAACATATTTTAAGCTTAAAATCATTGAAAACGAACTCAACTGAGATAAGAGGTATAAGAGTGCTCCATCATCATCATCAAGGTGACACAGGTATACTTTCTCTGTTTTTTTGCTCTATTAATTTTAAGTATAACAAATGCATGATTATTCTAAAAATTAAAAGAACGGGTCAAGCAGTTCCTTGCAAGTTAAAATCCAGTCAATCTAATATACCTATGTTTGACTAAAGCTCGACTTATCGCTGATATTTTAATGTGCCTAAACCTGCCGCAAAGGTTTTTTTAAGTCTGATAAATCTGAAAAAAAAATTGTGATTCGCATGTTTGAGGCACCATTACAAAATTATTTTAAAAACTATTTTTTAAACTTGTTTTTAGTTTTATCTTTCGGCTTTGATTTTTTTACATAATTTACACGCACATCATGGAATTATGAATACCTTGACAATGTTAAGAAACACAGTGCGAGCATCTAGCAGAACATATTAAGAATGAGACCCCGATGAACATTGATTTGCAATCATAAAGCGGGAAAAACAAAGTCAGATAAAGCATTCCACATTGCGGTGGAATACGTCCGAAGTTCAGTTCAGTCTGAAAAAACTGACACGTCCGAAGTTTGGCTTAAGATAAAACCGATCAGCATTCCTGACAAAGGCGGGTATTGCGGCTAAATTGTGTCAGGGTAGGAACGCAACTGACTATGTCACTAGAGCACTCTGTTTGTAGAAACAGCAATTAAAGAAAGTGAGACAGGTGATACTAGATCAGTTCACACTCAGTCGGACACTTTGGTCTGAACAACATTGGTCGTTGGATAATGTGAACATTAAAACGACCGATTATCTAAATGGTTAGATGGTTTTGAAGGGGTTTTGAAAATTTTGAAGTTGAACAACTAGTTGTTCAGAGTGAACTGCTCTATTACGACGATGTTCAAGAGATCCTGCGATTGAACCATTATACCTATCAACTTCAAATCTCTGTTTGGAACTTTATCAAGTAGTCGAAAGGATGTTTTAGAGGCACCTGGCCAGACATGGGAATTGTAATCTAGTTTTGGACAAATTAAGTCTTTCTAAATTGGAACCAAATCAGAAGGGGTCAAAAATTTGCTGCAACGTTTTAATAAATGTAAAGCACTTTGTCGAATTTTGAGCGACGGACGTCGAAGATCGTCGTTTTCACACATACCTACCAAAAGCTTTTTAAAACTCTTGATACCCCAGTTGAATCTCTGTTCTGGTTGTACTCTGCGGTTTGTAGCTGTCTATCTAGACTAGAAACGCTGACGTGATTTCAATGGAAATTTTGTTAAGTTATCTTAACCAATGGCAATATAAATAATAATAGTATCATCGTTGAGTTCTGCATGTATTCTGAAGTCGTCTTTGAGTCACCAACTCAAATTTACACTACATATAAAAAAGGGTGGCGCGACATAGCGGGGAGCCCTCCTCTCAACTAAAATAGTGAGGGAATCGAACGGACCTACAATTTTTGTCGATTCCGAACGGCTTACTGAAAAACCGCTTTTCGTGGCATGGAGTTACTGCACTTTGTGTTATATTGCCTTATTTCGACTTTTTCGTATGGATGTTGTTAGTAAAGCTTAATTTGACCAAAGTATTAAGATAGGTTATGTACGACTTAGAAGGAATCTAAGTAAGACTGCCTTAAAATGCTAGGGTGTTTTCTTTTATCTTCCGTGGTGTAGGTTTTTGTCATAACAAAGGTAGACTTACCTAAGATTTAAGGTAACTCTGCTCCTTACCTTATTTCCAAAGAAATTCACACTAAGCTGTAAGGTAAATCTGCCTCTAAATAAAAGCAAGAATTGTAACTTTTGAGACAATTTTGTTCGCAACACTTTTAACAGCATTGATCTTGTTATCAGCGCGAGCAATTTCAGTAGTGATCATTGGACTCAAAGCCTTAGTGCTACCTGTGGTTACGAATCCCATAGGAGCCTTATAGATAAGATAGTTTAACAGTTTGCTAAGGTAAAAATCACACAAATTAAGCTAGATCTAAGGCAATTTAACACATTTTGATTTTATATTGATCAAGCAAAATAGGTGATATTACCTAAAATCTACGTAGGCTCAAATAGACGCTAGCGCATAGGCAAGTTAACACGCGATTCAGTATTGTTGTAATTGCAAATTCTCCTCGAAGGGCGCGATACCCGTGGAAAACTCTTTTTTCTTTATGTTTCCTCGAACTCTGAACCACCCACGTAACAGGCAGACTAACTACGCCACGGGCACCATATTTTAAACTCTAAACAAGTTCTGCCGTTTTAGTTTCGTGTTGATCTATAGACCTATGTAGGTTTTTGCTAAGGCGAGTTAAGGTAACTTTAAAAATTATTCAATTATTCATACTATAGCTTGAAAGAGCTAGATGGATATCAGTGTCAAATTGTTTTAAAAGAATGAGTAATCGAGTGGTTCTCTTTAAACCATGGGTTATTTTCCGCTCGAAATTTTTACAGAAAATCAGCATTATAACTCCGCTTGAACAACTTTGGGAAATATTGAAAACTTATATCTGTGTAGGACCAACAGTGTGTTTTTTGAAAAGAAGTTATGGTGAAATGAACCCCTCACCGTACCTGCTATAGGCAAGTTTGTCCAAAAAGTCCTTGAAACTGGCCCAAAAATGGACAACACTCAAGGTCCCCCTATTCTTACAAACGAGAAGGTGGCTCCTGTGGCAGAGGGAATGAGATGTAAACTACATCAACTTGATCTGTTAAACTCAACATTTCACGCACTAATCTGAGAGGAATGCTGTACAAAGATCTCGGATTATTCGCTTGATAAAAGATAGAATTTACTCGGTAGCTGTACATACCTACATAGGCTTCGGTACCGCTTTTTCAATTTGAGCCCTAGAGCAGCTAAATATTGGACAACGATTTTGGGCGGAAAATTATCTTTTTTAACGTGTCGCATTTTCATTTCGGCGGCTAAAAAATAATTCTGCCGCATCTGCGGTTCGAAAAAAGCCCGCAAGTTACTGCCGCGAACCAATAAATTCACAGAGAATGACAGTTGGTGAGGATTGTGGCATCATTATCCATCATTTTTCTTTTAAAATGGAGCAGAGAACAACGTTTCGGTCAAGGGTGGGCGTTACAGAGTCGTGTTAGCTGACTTTCTTTATTAAATTGATGACATGCATTTGGACGAAATCAATCCCAATTCATTATCTTTTTTTGGGCACCAATTTCCCAAACAGTGTTATATGCAGTCTTAGCGGTCTGCCTCTGAGCAGCGATTTGGCCCATTTGGACTATTTTCTTTTGGAAAATGGTGAAAAACCGGTAAGGCCAATATCATTCAAGGAATCCGTGAGCTGCAGCTCGAAACCATCAACAAGGTCTTGAGAAATTGGAGGGGAACGCGACAGAATGGAATAAACTGGGAAGCCAGCCGAATCAGCAACTTGAACGACAGAAGTTGAATTGTTGAAAATGCTCCTACTTTCATCATAAAGCCGTTTTACATGGAAAAAATTAGTTTTGTTTATTTCATAACATTTTTAAAAAGAGACTTGTTGCTTGAGCCTAAACTCATGTGATTGAAATGCAAAAACAAAACAGTGTACCTTTTGCTTCGTTTACGCAAAGAAAAACTAAAAGTTGCTTGCGTCAAAAGCTTCAAGCGTTTGATTTGCATTGAAACAGACTTTAAAATGCAACAAAAATTTAACTGATTTTCTACTTTGCAAGGAAAATGGAAAATGAAATACGTACCCTACATCTAGTTAGATGAAAATAGATATCGAATAAGAAAGTTTATGTTTCTTCATTGGTGAATACAAACTTCCGTATCGAGATAGATCCTATACCTACTTATCCAATTCCAATAATGGGTTAAACCCATATACCTACCTACCAACTCATAATTGAATTGACAAATATTTGAATTAATTCTTTAAATGCTCTTTGTGTTGATGTGCTATTTTAGGTTAAAGGAGAAATCAAAAAAGTTAATAATCATCGCAAACAAGAAGTTTGATCAGCGCTGAAAACAGACTTTATGTTTGTCCAATTAATCAACTCGCGATTTCGCATTAATTTCACCACACCAGCACTCCCCACACTTCGCGGTTGCTGTCCTTCTGTCAAACGAAGTTATTAACATCGCCCAGCCGTCCGACCGACGCGACGCTATAACTTGTTTTTATTAAGAGGCATGGGTCGTACAAATATAACAGAAAGGCTTAAAAGATAATTAAGGTTTTCACAAGTCAGCTCCAGTTATTTACTTACCACTAGTGAGTCATCTCCCAAGTCCGAATCTCTTTCCGCATTATTTGATCGAATACAATCCATATTATTCAATTTCATTCGCCTTTGGGTGAATGTCAACACACACCTACACACCTACACACAAACACGGTACTACACTGGTGTAGCGTGTAGCGAGCGCACTTGTATAAACTGAGCGCGTGAATAAACGGTTTTGTTCCAGAGTAGTTTTGCGTGCCGTTAATAAAGAAAAAATTATGATTGTGCTTCCGACACACATATAGGCATATTATACACACAATCGATGAAATCGTTTTTCTTTTCTCAAAAGAAACTCTTATCTTGCAAAACAATGCAAGTATTTTATCTCTAATTGTTTTATAACACACACTTCAAAATTTTCACTGATGGTTTTGGTTGTGGTTCTATGGCGAGAACCAAAGACGTTCGTGTCAAAAAATAAACATTTGCTATTCTCGCTAGTGACGAGCTGATGACAGATGGGTTCGTGAATCCGTCGCCGATAATGACAACCGTTCGCGCTTCTAAAAACAATCCTTTTAGCGTGATCGCGTAGTGATAAGTAAGGAGGTTTAAATCGCACACACACACAATAATGTCAAAGCTAACTTTTATTAATTTTAATTGAAAATTCACTCAGCGATTCGCACTAAAATCCTCACTTAAAAAAGTTAGCTTTTCAACGATCCAGCGCTAAGCCAAACAAACCACTGAAGAGCAGCAGTATACGACAACGAGTGGGTAAGGTATATAAAAGAAAAAAACAGGTTGCGGTTTATTTGAACTAACGTCACTCAATTGAAGGAAAAATACCGTTCATTAATTCGCCACCTCTGTAAGATATACAACAACGACCACAAGAAAACAAACACGATCTTGTGTGGAGAAGCGTGGTCCAGAGGGAAAGAAGACTTGCTTACAATTATATTAGAAAAAAAAACACACAGCGACAATTCCGTTGTCAACTATCGTTGCCATACTCCGAAAGCCGAATGAGAAAACAAGAGGAACAGCAAAACGATGGTCGTCATTGTGTTTCAATTTCAATCGAAGACAGGAATATTGTGGAATCGAATGAAGTTTTGATTCGTTCGCAGCTTGAAGAATTGGAGAGGGTATCGATAAGAGAAAGCAAGTAGGCAATAGAATAAAAGGGAGATAACAAGAGGGATGCGACCTTTAGGTAAACAAATAATTGATTAGAGAGCGAATCAATGGAAAGGAATGTTTGGAAAATGAAACAATTGATATACTACAATGTTTTGAGCAAGGGGACGACGTGTTTAGTATGCCTTTGCTGATATTATTGAATGAAATTGGGAAGTTTAATAATTCCTCGTGTGTGCTGCTGTCTGCTGTGTGTTCGATGTGGCCAATCCCGAACTGGTTCGTATCTATGACGCCCTGTGTGATATGGGCGTGGAAAACATAATCAATTGAATTGGCACAATGAAAGTGGGGAATTTGCTGTTAAGTTGATGATTTGATTCGTGGAAGAAGTCTTCATATGGAGGGAGATGAAAGGCGGAAATAAAAATGGAGGCGCAATTGAATCACTAGAAGAAATTGCCTGACAAATAAAAATGATGCTGAATAGGGCGGCTGTGCAGTGATGAGGTGAAATATTGTAATGAGCTTAAAAAGGATATTGATATTGAATGCATGTAAATAAGTACATTCCATAAGGAGTTAAACTTCTAAAGGGATGACGATATTGGAATAGCTAGTCAGTCGATTGAACCGATTGAATGGTTTATAAGATAGCCTAACGATTACTTATTTTTACAACGGCACCTTCTTTTAGATTTGACGGGTTTTCGAGACACTCTTCACCCTAGTAATAGGGACTAAGTACCATCTGCAAACTGTTTAAAATTACAAAGCTAGGACGATCCTCCTCTGCAAAACCGAACCTTAACCCTCTATAACTCGGAAAGTTCAAATTACTTATAAATTTTTGATTTGATCGTAGGAACGGGGGATATGGGATCGATCCATTTTCGTTTTTCGCTAGATAGGTATTACTAGAAAAATAAACAATATTTCTATATCAAACAAATAGGTACAAATTTAATTTAAAACTAATGCAGGGTAAGGTCGCCTAAATTCGAACACTCCCAGTTGTCGAACACTTTTTGAAAAACATCGCTCAAACTGCATAATTTCTCATTTTTTTAATTTCTTTTAATGTGAAATTTTAAAGGGTGTTATACTCTTTAACCCTCTGAAACAACTCACAAGTACAACCAATGTAAACGTTGAAAAAATAGTAGTTTGTGACTAGCTTTCAAAGATTAGGGCAATTGTGGGTTTCCATATAAGAAGTAGACTGTTGCAAGTGTCGTGAGAAACTATGATTTTAAGGAGCAATTGAAGCTAAATATTTATGTTGTAAGGTTTTTTCGTTATATAATGCTTATTTTAGTTCATTTACGTTAAAATTTTATCTTAAAAGTTAATAGTTTTACTAGATTTTAGCTGTTCGATCAAAGGAAACTAAATTGTTGTGAGTTTCCTGTTCGAACACTAGTGTTCGAATATAGGCAACTTCATCAAAATAGTTTTTTTAAGCTCAGGCCTTACATGTTATAAGAAACTAAATAATTTTTACGTCTTTCTATCAATAAAAGTAGCAAAACCTTTGGGGCCAGTATTCGAACACCTTTTTTCAGTGTTCGAATCAAGGAAACTCAGTACAATTTTAGGTTTCCTTTGTTCGAACAGTTAACAATTTCAATTATGACGTAGGTGTCTCATAACTTCTTGCCAAAGAAGATGGCTTAAGGAATATAGGTTGTCACCATTTAGCATAACCATTTAACGTACACTCAACTTTGTGCTCAAAATAAAGACTTTGTGTGCAACTCTTCAAATCTTATCTGATTTATGTGGTTCAATAAAATTGAGAAAATATAAATATAAAAAAAAAATATAAAAATAAATATAAAATATAAAAATATAAATAAAAATGTTTGGATAATTTAAAATAGAGAAAACTTTAAAAATGTCTGTTTTGTGTGGTAATTAAATATTAGTTTCAACCCAAAACACCACGTTCGAAATAAGGAAACTTAATGTTCGGCTTCAGGAAACAAGTGTTCGATTACTGGGGAATTTGACTGTTTTCCAGTTTATATTATTTTATAAAAAAACGGTTACAGTTACAGAATTAAATTTAAGTTTATTAAATAAAGTTTGAGTTTGAGAATCTAATTAACTTAACTTCGTATATTGAATATCGAAGGTTGTCCGGCAGTGAGCGATTACTTTATTGCAAGTCACTAAGTGTTCGACAACTGGGGACATGACCCCATAAATACAAAATAGGAACAGAAAGATAATTCATAAATTATTATCTATTTGAAAAATAATCATTGAAAAAAGAAGGAAGGTTATAGGTATGTCACCCTACTTCTCCTTGATATTTCTTTTGCCACATTTGTTGCATGTGTTGTTGAGAGAGGCACAGCAATCATGCGACCAAAAGTGACATGAATTGCATTTAATCGAACTCTGGTCTCTTTGTTTGATCATAACCCTTGTCAGAGCCCATACAAATTTTTCCACGGAGGTCTTCGGGTCCATATCCAATTCAACGCAATGATATGGCGATGGATGGATATTCATAAACAGAGTAAACCAGTTTTTTTCCAGCTTTTTTCTCATTATTGAATTGGTCCCGTACTTTTCAGCTAATCCAAATGCCATATGACAAACTTTCTTCCTGAACGGAGCGAACACGTGTGCCTTAAACTATTTTATATGGAGAACGATTTGTTCTCTTTATTTATTTATTTATAAAAAATTAACAATAAATTTAAATTTATTCTTAATAAAGTTAAGAGCACTAGCATCAAAGAACTTTCTTATCTTTGCTCTCTTTGACAGGACACGGATTGCAACCTGTGTATTTTAGAGCCTAGTCCTTTAAGAAGAAGTATGAAGTGAAAAGAATCGCAAAATACTTTGCTTACAGCTTTTGTGGTATTTTATTGTGGTACCCGTGGTGTGATGGATAGCATGTTCGCCTATTAATCCAGATGTTCGAGTTCGAATCCCAACAGAGGCAAAAATGTTTTTTCCACGGGTATCGCCTTTCGCGAGGAACTGGCAAGTCCTCCTATAGTATTCATTGCCATGAAAAGCGCTTTCTCGATTAGCCGTTCGGAACCGGCAGAAAATTGTAGGTCCCTTCCATTCCCTCACAAGGAATGGTTGTGAGAAACGCGCTAGGCCCAGGGGCTCTATGCTGAAGTGAGTGTTGACTTCATGTGGCCCGGTTTGCTGAAGCTTTTTTTTCAAGAAAATAAAAAGAATAATATATTGTATTTACTGACAACTTATTTGTTCATTTTTTAATTGGTAATAATTGTTTTATAGTCAAATCGAAAAGAAGAAGCGACAACGGTGCCATATATCCCGACGATTCTGGGTGCCATATCCCCCTTTTAGCTACACTTCTGTTCTCATATCGAAAATCCTTGCTTTTGGTATCGATGAGTCTCTTCTTTGTTGGGTCAGAAACAACCTTTGCTGGTGTGCCCCAGGGCTCCGTTTTGTCTTCGACTCTCTTCTCTCAGCTTCTCATATTCGTTTCCAAGTTCACGTTCCTGCTCTTCGGGTGTGGAACTGAAACGGCTGCGTATGATAAGTTCAATGAATTCTGACCTTGACAGGATTGTAACATGGGGCACTAAAAACCGAGTAGAATTCAATGCTCCGAAAACTCAATGCTGTCTCTTGTCGTTCAAGCTTAACATTCCCCCATTGCCATTATCCATTAATGGTACCTGCATCCAAAAAACTGAAAAGCTGTCAGTACTCGGTATGTGTGTAAACGATGATCTTCGTTGGAATGACCACATATTTCGGCAAAAACGCTGCTAAATACTTAGGCTTCTTGAGACGTTGCAGGAAGTTCTTCACCCCTTCTGATCTGGCTACAATCTATAAGGCCTTCATCCGCCCAAAACTGCAAACATATTTGCGCCTACTTGATAGGGTATCGCTTTTTTACAAACAGTGCTCTACTGTCTAGTGAAATAGCCAGTTGGATTGAATTGGTAAGTTGCCTGTAGCAAGGCAACTTACCAATTCCAAAAAAATGGATATTTTAATTGGAATTATGATACTAATACTATACTATACTATGTACATCAGTTGGCAATCTTGAATGCGAAACCTTGCCTTTTTTTCTAGGGCTCACCTAAAATTTTTTTTATTTCTTTTTCAATATTGTTAGTAAACTTATGAAACCTTCAAAACCTGTGCACAAGTACATCCTAATACCCTTGTACACGAAACAATAATTTTTACAAGTACATTCGATTATTATTTGTGAATATTTTTAATTTAGCATAAACTGACATTCTCTTATCGTCAATTTTGTTAACGAATGAAAATTTGTTACCATCATCGCACCAGCGGCAGCGGCATACCTGACATAAAAGTTTCTGTCTCACTGCCCTCAGGTTAGTGCTGATTTTTTCATATGCTTCAGCCAATTTGACGCAATTCGTGGAAACTACACACTTTGTTCGAACTACTTGAAAGTCATCAGTAGCACCAACATTTGGAGATGAAGCAGTCAAAAATTCATCCGATACTCGAATAAATGTCAAAAACCTGTTTCTAGCAAGATTCTGTTCCTCCTTTTATCGCCGACAAAAAACAATTTTAATGAAGTCAAAAGTAATAGAAATATAAAATCACATAAACTCTAAAAGTGCTTTTCGCCCAGGAACGACAGTGGGTTCACTTTCTCAAAGGGGTACCTACGACAACATTAAACGAATGAGCTTACTGTTGTGCGAAACTAGCTTTTTAGAGCTCAGATTTTTCTATCACTTTTGATTTAATCTAAATTACTCCACTAAGCAAACCAAATCAAAGAATAATTCTTTGTTATTCTACCTTTGTGGCATAAGCAAATTGAAAGCTTAGATTTTAAAAAACGTGATGAATACAAGTAAAACGTAGTGGACATGAAAACCGACTTACCTTTGGATCGATGCTAGCTTTAATCAATCGAGTAAGATTTTGGTGCAACCTTTCATAGCACACGATGATGAAGAGTCACTTGAGCCACTTTTTGTAAAATCATCATAAAAACTTTTGATTTCTTCTAAGCCACATGTTGGACACAGCTTTTTAAAGTTATGTCAGGTCGGTAGACTTGACTTTTCTTCCTGTAAAACATCGGAAAAAAATATTTTATTATGTTCATTTGTAATAAGAATTAATTTTATTTTATAAGCGTTGTTACAAACAAAATAAATAAATAAATAGGATGGTGTAACAGAAAGAATAGTCCCGGCGCCTAGCGCATTTCTCACAGTCATTTCCTTGTGAGAGAATGCAAGGGACCTACAATTTTCCGCCGATTCCGAACGGCTAATTGAGAAAGCACTGCCATGAAGCAGTGAAATTACTATCAGAGAAGTTGCCAGTTCCTCGCGAAAAACATTTTTGCCTCTGCTGGGATTCGATATTCGAACCACGACCCTCTTGGTTGACCATCACACCACGGGTAAGACATTTTTACAATTTTATTTAAGGACAAAATTAAAAAAATACAACACTAGTATCTTTCATAGTAAATAAATAATAAGATATCAGAATTAAGCATTGAGTTTTTGAAAAATCGAGGGCCTCAATGTACATACTTTTGACTTTCGTGACTCTGAACTCTCAAGTATAAGGAGCGGTGTCATCAAACAACAACAAACCGTTGGGCCTTTTAGGTCCTTTCGAAACAAAAGCTTTAATGAATTCTGCTCTTGGAAAATTGAAGAATGGGGAGTTCGAGTTTTTTCAAAGACAAACTCACAAAGGATTTTTTATTTTTTGTGTGAATTGAATAAGGAAAACCAACTGCTAGCTTGCGGCTGCAAAGAGATGAAAGCCTGGAAACTGACATGTTTTTACTGTTCACTCATCAAGAAAAAATTCATGTTTCCATTTGTTTCAACTTTTCTTAATCACTATAATTGGCATCTAAAGTTGCTTTGGCACTCGGAAGCTAATTTTTGGATTGGAAGCTGCTAAGCTATAATCGCATTGCGGCATGTGAACCAGCTTCCTTTTTTATGCTACTTCTTTTCTATAAAAGAACATCATATTTTCAATAAAAGAAAGAAATTTTCGTAAGAACTTGAACGCAAACCATTTCAGATATTCCAAAAGCTTCATTATTGGCTTGAAGTAGGTACAATCAAAACATTTATGAATGGAACTCGACTTCAGTCATATTGGCAAGCGGGCGCCGATACTCCGGTCGATTCGGTGGATAAAATTGGACGCCTTGAAATTGATTGATTTGGATTGTTTGCTACGTGCGCCTGAACGACAGCGGGATTTTTGGCACTTCGATCAACCTGTTGTCTTCCTGACAACACAACATCACACAGCGAATATGTGGACTCAAATTAAATTTTATCACTACACTTGTAAGTGCCTGTCTACCAGGACGAGAATTACATTAAAGCTGCGCTAGCTGACTCCGAATTTCGGTATGGTTGCAGACGTTGCTCGTACTTTACACGATGAAAATGTTAAGGCAACGACAGTTCGATAACTAGTCAAAGGGTTTGTTCACTTTAATTAAATGCAAAGTTGTCAATCCCCTATTTGGAAAATAGCGGAATATCCTTTATCATCCGTACATAGGCCTCTGCAGTTCCTCGTTATCTGATGACCACCCATATTAAATTTCGTGTTCGTCGATCGAATGCTTCCTCCAAGTCAACCAGCGCAACATGGAAATTGCAAAAGAATCACTATTAAGATTCTCAAACTTTCTTCCATAAGTAGACCATCAGCTTGAAGATGTGAATCGTTAGCCATCTAAACCCGATGTCCGCCATTTTTCTTCAAAACTCATAAGGTAGTTTGTCTGGCCCAGCACCATAGCCTTTCTTGAGTTTTTACCTGCCTCATTAACTTTTTCAAGTATTTCCGTTGAGTTGGGTTCGGTTTCCTAAAAGTGCTTTCGGGGAAATTGTTCTATTCAAAATATAATCACAATACTGTCGCCATTTATACAGAATTTTATCCACAAGAAGCTGTCCTTAAGCATCATTAACGAACTTCTGCGAACGAGTCTCCTGAGCATTTCTCCTTTTTTCAACAGCTATTTTAAAGGTGGTTGGCCCTTGTTGTTGGGAGCACTTCTTCTTCGCTTCTTTTTGGTATCTTGTGTATGTAAAATTGACTGGTCTGACCCAACTTAAGCTTAAAGGCGTCAAAGTCCCCTTTTCAAATGAAGTCAAACATCTTGGAGTGATCCTGGATAAAAAGCTTCTTTGGTCTAAACATGTCGAGTCTAAAACTACTAACGCGCTGTCAGTCTTCTGGCAATGTAAAGGAGCCTTTGGCAAGACATGGGGTCTGTCACCGAAAAGGGTCCTTTGGATCTATACGGCTAGATTAGACCAATCATCTCCTATGCGTCAGTTGTTTGGTGGAAAAGTCTCTCTCATAAATACGTTATTGCCTCGTTTGCTAAACTTCAAAGAACAGTTTGTCTTGGTGTTTTTGGGGCCTGCTCTCGACGCACTGCTGAATCTTCCTGCCCTTGATACCTACATCATGGGGTGTACTCACAAGACCATTTCTCGTTTAAAGAGATGTCATCTCTGGCACAATTCACACTGGAGCTTTGAGGAACTCGCAAGCAACATATCTTTTGACTCACTTCTAATGGATATGCCGTCTGATACGATGATCCCAAGGCTCAAACTGCGTCAAAATTACTCAGTCAACTTTCCTTCGGTTCAGGACTGGTTCGCTCCAGAATCTGAGCCTGGAAAGAACTGTTATCATTGTAAGAATAATTGTAAAGCCTGTCCGGTCATCTGGCAATGCTGTCTTATATTCACCAGAAGAAGATGACTTGGCAGTCGAGGAGATAACATTGTGAAGTACAGAAATAAAGACATAAAAGCTTACAAAATGAAACAATCATATCTTCACAGATGGCTCCAAAACCGACGAGGGTTCTGGTGCAATCTAGAACAATGGATGGACGGGGAGAAGTATCTTTGTTTGCAGCGATAGCCAAGCTGTACTTAATGCCTTTCTCAACCCTCTAACCACTTCGAAAGTTATCCAGGAATGCAAGAGCTCTCTGAATGTGGTTGGAAGATTAAATTCCTTGAGTCTCATTTGGGTTCCGGGCTATCACGGCATAACTGAAAATGAGATCGCCGATGAACTTGCTAGGCAGAGATCTCAGAAAGCTTTCTCAGGACCTGAACCGTCGCTAGGTCTGCCAGCGTCCTCAGTGATGGTTTCAATCAACGATTGGATCTGTAAAGAGCACAACCGTAGATGGCTGGCCTCCATTGGATGCAGACAGACCAAACGTATGTTCCCCAACGTTAATAAGAAGACTACAACATTTTTGCTAGCTCGTAGCAGAAAAGACTGTAGAAAGCTTAAAGGTGTTGCCAGCAGGCACTTCTCTTTTGCCAAGTATTTAAATGTGTTAGGCTTAAGTGATTCATACAACACTCTGTGAATCTTTGGAGAAGATGAGGACACCGCAGAGCACTTCCTCTGTGAATGTCCAGCTGTTTCTCGCATAAGGTTACAGATACTCGGCGCAGACATGGTAAGAGCTGGTAACTTAGGCTCCTTATCATGGCAGCGTCTTTCGGCTTTTCTCCGAACAACTGGAAAGCTATAACAAATAGAAGTTGCTAACTGGTAGTACAATGGACAGGTATTTAGGTCTGAGTGATCCAGTTGGTATTTTAAGAACCTCAAAAAAAAAACTTCTGTATTACACTTCGAAGATAGCCGTTCCCTATTTATTATTTGACGGGGACTTCGACTATGCGTTGAAAATAGCTTTCCTTCTTCTCATTCACCATTCTCTTAGTAGCCTCTAGTTTGTTTGATTTCAACCTACAGTAAAAATTTTGTCTGTAGAAGAAAGAAGACGTTATTGCTTGGCAACAGTTTCAACCAGTATCACTACAGTCGTTAACCCGATGATTCATATATTTAGCTATACTAAATGGTAGTCAATTGGGGTTTCATTTCCACTAATGATGTAAGTGACAAGGTTTTGTCCTTGCTTGTTGAAAATGGTATTCAATACGTTGCTCTGTATGCCTCTTTTAACCCGATCCAATTGGGGTAGGGGGCATATGCATTGAACAATGTTCCATACCTTTCCACCAATTTAACTAGTAACTGGACTTCGAAATGGTCAACACGCTATCTTGTAGCTCTTCCGCAATGATGATACTGGTTCCGCATTGACCTTGAGCATCAGAAACTTATGTAGACATTTATCTCTATACATCCAAAAAAACAAGCTCTGTTCCTGTATTCCGCCATTTTGTTTCCCTGACACACATGATGCCTACTCGCCTTTTTCTCATCAATTCTTCGAGTTCGAAACTTCGACCAATCACACTCGCCTTCCAACATTAGAACTCGAGACTCATCTTTAACCTCATCCGAACCGTAGCATTTTTTTGCCCCCAGAATCCTAACTGGACGGAGAATTTCTGCTCTGTCCAGGACCAGTAGCACGCGGAGCAGTAGATTCGCAGGTATGTCCATAATGCTCAAAAGTTTACAAAATTTCGCAAAATTCATTTTTATTTTTCATTTTACGATAAGAGTCGTTTTGAGTTTAATAGCTGTTCTTCTTTACCGGTGATATCTCATTTCATTTCATTTTCATTCTCACCTCAATGCCGATTTTATATAGATGTTATTACTCCTTTCGTCGCCTTTTACAACAAGCAGGAAGGGGTTGCACTGATTTTCGAAACCGTAATTTTAAGTCCTATTCACGAAACCATGCGCTCACCTCATTTTACAAAACTTTGACTTCTGATAGTATACCAAAAGTAATTAGTATAATGTAACTTAAAGTTTTAACATGTAAAAAAACTTATATAAATGAATTCTCTCAGTTCAAACTGAGTTCAAACAAATCCAAGTTCTTTGCCAGAAAAGCAAGGATTAAGGTAAATCGAATATACTTGCCCATTTTATTTAAAGAAAAGACAATTCTAATCAATTCAAATGAATAAAGAAACTCACTCCTCTTCCTCATAAATATCTATCAATTGACATTGAGTCCTTGTCCATTTGTTCCTTCAAACAAAATCACAACACAATATTGAGTTTATGACCAACGAACTGTATATAAGGACAATTCTTCTCCCATTGTGTCATTTCATCATATATCTGTGAACTGAAAAAAAAAAAACCAATAGACAAATCCAAATTAATTTCATTGCTCAGCTCAACGACTCATTTACGCCTTGTATGCCTCCGACCATACAAGTATACTAAGAACTTCTATTCAGTTCCCTTTTGTACAACTCATTGATGTCCAGATCCGGCATCGAATGACAAAATATATCCGTCTGTCATTATTTGATGTAATCATATTACATTATGCCACACATTCCTTAAGTCTTGACAAAAAAAATCAATAAGGGTGAATGAAGTCCTGATACCTTTACCTATGCGGAGAGAAGAAATAAACGCAAGAAGAATAAATCATAAGGTTTCCTTTCATATGAGGTTTTTCTTTTATAAAGGAAGGTATTTTATGTATGTTTTCCTTTATCAAAGAAAATCGTGGATTTTCAGCTTGAGCTAACTTTTTGTCATATTATTTTGTGTTGAGGGTGAAGGATTGCGGTGGATTATTGTGGAACTTAATATATTAGTCTCAATACTCCGAAGAAACTAGTCTTTTAGCTTTTGTGTGTTGGAAACCGATTAAGTCAGCTTAATAGCATTGTTCGATAAGTTGGCTTTAGTCAAGTCGATTGCGTGATATAATACAACAAAGGAGTTAATTGAAGAACATTAATAAAGCTGTACACTTTAGGGAGGATTAAAACAAGTGGGTATGTGTGCCGGAGAACTTGAGGAGGCTACAACTACAAACCAGACATAACCACCATCTAGGAAGTGCGATGAAATGAGCTGGGCATAAAGAATATGAAAAATTGCGAAATCTATAACTACTATGGCAACTGCTACAGACATTATTAACAACGTGGATTTGTCATTTGAGGTAGATACAGGAATATCTGCATCAGGGGTGAATTAGTCACCATAAGGTTAATATGTGCCCTCGGCCCCACAGTAGCGAAAGACGAAATTCCAAAGACTGTTTCTATAAGCTTTTCAAATTAACATAATTATGATCTATATTCCCTAAACATGATGTGAAAATCATCCTTGGTGAAATTAACCTCTTTGCCATCGATACATTCTTACAGTGTTATTGATTGAGGGGCCAACTTTGACTCGAACCACTACTTTGCTGTAGCCAAAGCATGAATGCAAACATCCTGTTGATAGCCAATTCCCTTTTCAATCGAGTATACTCTCCAGAGAGGCAAACCTCAAACTAAACCCTATAAGGATCAGCAGGCGAACAAAATCAAAGAACCGCAGTCGCTACTAAGGATCTGGAATTCTGGAAAGATCACTCTGCAGGCAAAATGCCACATCCAACTTGGACCATGATCAATAATGTCGTCCTCCTGACCTATAAAAAGTTAAACGCGTCATATGTAAGCTTAAGTCAATAATTGAAACCTCAGTCCAGATGGCCTTGACGCCGAGGTTTTCAAGGCACTAGTAGATTGGTCGGAAGCTGCACCAGCTTTTTTTTGTAATTAGCGCGCACATCAAAGGGTTAGGAAAATAGAAGAGGATTTAATTAGAGACACCGATGCACATTGCTTTTGAGTTTTTGTGAAGCATTCCTAGCAAGGCGGTGTTGTGGCTAGATTTTTTCAGGGAAGGAATGCAACTGGCTATGTCACTAGAGCATAGCGCTTTTTGAGAAAAAAGCGTTAAAAAGAGAGAACAGGTAACGTTTCGATGTGCAAGAAATTTAATCGGTTCTACAATTAAACTATCACCCATCAATCTCAATGGTCTGTTTTGTACCCTTTCGAGTAGGTGCAAAGATGTTTGAAGAGCACCTGATCAGATCTGAGAATTAAACTCTAGATTTGGGCGGATGCAGGCTTTATAAATAGTAGCCATATCAAATGGGAGCTGATCTGCATGATATGATTGAAAGAAAATGTCCTGAAAAAGGGAGACTCTCACAATGGCGCCAATTTTGGAAATATGTGTTTCCTTGACGTCGCACATAAAGCCTTGGCTGCTGCCAGAAAAGTCCACAAGCGACCAAATTATCACATTTAGGCAACCTACAAAACTTATCAATGTATAGGTAATCCTTGAAAAAACTCTGGACTACAACAAAGTCCCGGGCAAAATCGAAACACACCATCCACTTAACGATATTAAGGCCGTATATAAAAGTTTTTACAGAGACGAGCTGTACAGAACCATTTCTAGTTTCACGCTGCTCTGTCAAGGATCAAGGTGGGTAAAGAACTCACTGAGATTAATATCGAAAAAGACCTTCGATCAGGCGATAAACTCTCATGCGATTTCTTTGACATCATATACTTGAAAAGATTTTGCAAAACTTAAACGCCATCACCAGAGGAATAATATTTCTAAAGCCTTGACAGTTACTCACTTACGTAGACGATATTGACGTAATGGTAAGAAGCAAGCGTGATGTCATAGCTTCTTTTGCAAACATAGAAAAAGAAGAGGCAAAAATGGGGTCAATTTAAAACAAAACGAAGTGAATGCTGTCAGAGAACATCGTAGAATCGGACACAAGGTCACAATTGATAGAACAAACTTTGAAATGGCACAGGACTTTGTCTACCTACGATCAGGCACAGATAACATCAGTGCGGAGAAAAAACGGAGAAATATTCTTGCGAATAACTACTACTTTGGATAAAGAAGGCAATTGAGAAATAAAACCTTCTCTAGAAAACCAAGACTAATCCTTTATGAGACCCTAAGCATCCCAGTCTTACTTTACGACGTGGAAGCAGAAGGAACCACATGGTCTTCTCAACAAAAATACTCTGAGTGATTTGGCCTCGTATGTGAGGACAATGTGTTGAGAAGAAAATTCAACAACGTAATAAATGAGCTGTACCACGACATGGTCATAGAAGAGTGCACATGCAAATCCTGATTCTTAAAGAGCTCGGCTAGTTTCTCGAGCTAAAATGGTGGTTTTTTGAAGGCGTAAAACAAAACTAGGTATAGCTTCAAGTATTCTGTAATCTTAGGAGATTATTATACATATATTCATGTAAATTCTTACGAAATTTCAAGTTAAAATTCTCATTCATTCATTTCTTGAACTCCTTGAAATTAGAAGACGTCAATTTGGCAAATTTTTGTAATTTTCCTGTAACAAAAAGTGGTACCCATGGCGTGATGGTATCATGTCCACCTGCTAACCCACAGGTTCGAAGTTCGAATCCCAGCAGAGGCAAGAATGTTTTTTCACGGGTACAGCCTTTCGCGAGGAATTGGCAAGTCCTCCGTTGGCAAATTCATTGCCATGAAAAGCGCTTTCTCGATTAGCCGTTCGGAACCAGCAGAAAATTGTAGGTCCCATCCATTCCCTCACAAGGCATATGGTTGTAAGAAATGCGCTAGACCCAGGGGCTCCTCGCTCTGTTGCGCCACTCTATTTATTTTATTTATTTTTATTTATTTTTTGTGTAACATGGAAATAAAAACATGGCGTTAAAGTAGACCTTTTTCCCTATAATTATATCATCTATTTATAATTAAAGTGAACAATTGAAAATTGACAAAATGGCAGCAATTTTAAAAAAGGTCCAAATTTCGCCAAAAAAATCTTCTTTCGATGGCTGCCAAATTTACAATTTTCATCCGATCGTAAAAGTTGTAGATGGCTGTATGTAAAAACATATTAAATTAAATTAAATTTATTGATTTCAACTATAAACATATTAAGACAGTGTATCTTTTTTGTTATACTTAGTACATAAGGTTACAGGAAAGTGCATAGTAATGATTTAAACCTACAATAATAACCTAAAATGGTATACAGTGATAGAAAAAGTACAGGAGAACATATATTGGCAGATAAAAGATAAATAGCATCAGAAAAATGTTTGCAAAAGTGTTAAGGAAAGTTTTAAGAAATGTTTTGGCAACTGTAGTGGTTTCTCAGAGAAGCTTCAAAAGAATTGAAGTTGTTTAATCTTCTAAGATTGGCTGGTAGGGAGTTCCACAGACGAGCGGCATATACAAAGAATTGGCTTTTGGTAATTCTGTATTTAAAAGTTGGTGAAATTAGAACATTACTTCTTTGGGAAACAGGAAAATTAAGTTTTTCAAATAAATATTCAGGGTTTTTACTACGCATAAGCTTAAAATGAAAAGTAAGGACGAGAAAATCCAGATATTTATTTAAGGGCATACCAAAGACATTATTAGAATACATTGAAACATGATCAAATCGACGCAAGCCATATATAAATCGAACAGTGTTGTTAAATGCAACTTGAAGTTTCCTTTTACTTACATAATTTAAGCAGCAGAAAATGAGACTACCGTAAAACAAAGCGGGAAAGACTAGAGTTTTAGCTAGCATCATTTTGGTTGCAGTTGGAAGACATTCACAAGACAAATGTAACAACCTCAGAGTAGCATATGTTTTACCAATTGCTCTTGTAACATGAGCGTCCCAAGTCAAGGTTCGATTGAAAGTTATACCTAAGTTCTTAACTATGCTTTCGTATCTCAACACTGTCCCATCTAACTCAACACTAGGAAAACAAGTTGTGTCAACAGCAGTATTACTTATAATTATAGCCTGACATTTTTTTGAGTTTAGATTTAGTAGGTTTTTACGTGACCAGTGAACTATAGACATCAAATTATCATTAATACGAGCAGTAGCGTCTTCAACCATTCCAAGATTATAGCTCGTATAAATCTGCACATCGTCAGAATACATATGTATTTCGCAATTACTGAGCACCGAAGGCAAGTCGTTGATGAATATCGTAAAAAGAAGAGGTCCCAAGATTGAGCCCTGAGGTACACCAGCGCGAGTGAAAAGGAACTCAGATATTTGATTGTTTGCAAAAATCGCCTGAGATCTTCCAGTCAGATATTCCTTAATAAGTGTTATGGCCGAGCTTTCAAAGCCGAACAAATACTGAAGCTTACTTAGTAGTATTCTATGACTGACCGAGTCAAACGCCTTAGAGAAGTCTAAGAGGACTAACGTAGTTACCAGGTTTTTATCAATTTGCACTCGAATGTCATCAACAATTTTAAGCAACGCTCCCGTACAACTGTGATGAGGTCTGAAATCGGATTGAAAAGGTGTTAGCAGGTAGTTGGTATCTAAAAAATTGGTAATTTGTTGGCCTACCAGTTTTTCAAATGCCTTCGACAAGAACGGCAGTATTGAAATTGGTCGATACTCTGTAGTGCCGAAGTTTGACTTTTTAGTAACTGGAATAATTTTTGCTACTTTCCAAGAAGAAGAATGTGTGCTATGAAAGGTGAAATGAAAGGCAGAATAATTTTAACAAATTTGGGGTGAATATTGTCCATACCAATGGCTTCCGATTTTATACCTTGTATAGCTTTGAATACCTGAAATTCATCAACCCTGCTAAAACTAAAACTTGATGAAAAATCAGCATTGCTTACAAAGACGTGGTTGGGTTCAAAATCTGGTAGGAAAGATGAGGCTACAAACTGTTTATTTAGTGCGTTTACGTCACATTCTTCATCGCAACTCCCTTTCTGTTTTGAAATACCAAGTGACTTGATATTTTTCCACACTTGCTTAGTGGATTTATTATCAAATTTTGTGGCAAAAAATCTACGTGTTGAGTTTCTTATTTCAACTACAACAGTGTTGCGTAATCTTTTATACTGATCAAACAAGAGTTGAGTTCGAAAACGTTTCCATCGCTTGTATGCTGTATTTCTTTTGGCAATAAGCTGGTTAATACTGCTTTTAAAAAAACCTAGATCGTTTTTTTTGTACCTGGATGGTTTTAATTGGAACAGATGCTTCAAACAGGTTGTTAATCGTACTATAGAAAAAATCCACTTGTTCATCTACGTTAGAGAGGGTATATATGGAGTGTAGGTTAGAGTTCAAAACATTAGTTACTAGTTGCTGCATATTTACAGATTTGTAGTCTCTAAATGAATACATTTGACTGTTAAAATTCTGAGTAATACCAAGATCATAAAAGGCCAAAAAAAGATCATGCTTCGAGAAACCAGGCACATCAAGCTGTCCGTAAAAATTAACGTAGTTAGGCTGGTTAACCAGAAAGACATCTAGTAGTGTTGAGCTTGTTGAGGTGAAATGCGTAGGAGAAATCTTGTTTATAGGAAAAAGGTCAAGGGAGGCTAGGCTGTTGTTAAAAGTTCTTACTAAATTATCATTAATGTCTAAAAGGTCGATATTCAGATCACCTGCGATAAAAACATGATTGTAATTCACGGTGAGATCTTCTAAAATTTGCGTAATAGTAGCCGTGTTATTAATACTTGGTGGATTGTAAATAACACCAACTAGAAGTTTATCAGAACCTATCAGAACTTGGACAAAAAGAAATTGTATGTGACTGTTGCTTTCGGATAGTCTGATAACTCTGCAACCAAAACTTTTTTTAATAAAAATTGCAACCCCACCGCCCCTAGATATCACTCGATCTGATCTGTATACCTTATAGTTGCCAGTATTTAAAACACTGTTATCAATATGTTTTGTCAACCATGTTTCGGATACACACACTATGTCGAAGGCTGAATCATTGAAAGTACCCTTAAACTCATCTAAATGTTTCCGTAGACTTTGTGCATTAATGTGGCAAATCGATAACCCACTGTATCTTTTGCGTAGAATGTTCAGCATCGTTTTTGTTTTGCTAAAGTTATTTAAGCTACCAGCCTGGGAAACCCCCCTATTATCAATTAGTGACATGTTGGCAATAATTAGATTTTAACAAATTTGCACGCCAACGCCGACCAATTCGACCAAGCAACCTCAACTGAGAAAAAACAGAAGCCAGAGTTACCGCTTCAGTTGCCAAGGAAAATTTAAAAGTACCTAAATTTGATAAAAAGAATTTAAAATTGAATAATAAAATATAAATATTTAGCAAAAGAAAGGAAATTAGAATGAAGGAGAAAGTTATGAAAAAGCAGTGAAAATAATATAAGATAATATTAGAAAGTTTATATCCTATCAGGTGACAGCGCTGGTATGTTGTTTTCATGATGAGTTGCATATTCATTATCCTCTCCAAGCACTTCCTCTTGATGGTTATTTGAGTGTTGTTTACATGGAGATGGAGAATATGCGTTAAGATTTCAAGACGATTCGTTAATATTTGCGTGAGTTACAGCAGTGGCAAATTTGAACAATATGCAGTTTAAAGTTTTCAGAGCAGGAGTTCGAGCGCCAAAGATGCTTCTCTTCTATACTCTGTCATTTCAAAAATATCCAAGATATCATTCCAATATTTAAGGACATCATTTTTCAGATTTGTACCTACCTATCGATAAAAATGAATAAAAAAAACGATATTTTGAAAATGATGGACTAGCCGAGCCCCTTAAGATATGATGGCTGGGATATGAACAGCGGATGGACATCAACGCTTTGACTCGACGGATTTTCGAAAACGCACATTGCAGGGAAATCGTTGAAAGGGAAGACCTCCTTTCAGGTAACGCAATCAAGTGATGGAAAAGCTCCTCAACAGGCTTAGAGCGCGGTCACGTAGGTAACTACTGGGTGGCAAAAACGAAAATTAGAGAATTAGGCAGAGCGATGTCTTTCAGTTTTCAGTTTGGTTCTAATTTAGCCGTTTTGCCGCTCAATATATAGCCGTGGCTTTAATCTTGCTGAGGTCCAGCTTCACGCCGACTATAGTAATGAAATAATTATAAAAGTTAACAGTGCTATGTGTATATAAAAACTCTGTGTCTATCACCGCATCAGACCTTAGAAAACTTTTGGTCTTTTCTTTCTTTGAACTTCCTAATCAAGGGGTATATTCACAAGCCGCAACAGAAAAACAATCATTTTATAGCAATTATTGTGGACATTTTCGTATTTGCCAGGAAAGGTCGTGCAACTAAAGGCGTTTGTTTGGGTAACGAGCACCTATATCTCTCACATCCAAGCCAGAAATCAAGAAATAAATCTTTAAACATTTTGAGGTCAATATAATATCGTCGCTTTAAAAAATTCTCTCCTCTGCAACTCGTGCTTTCCTTCAGAAAAAACCCGATTACTTCAAAAAACATTTTCCGGTGTATGAACTAATTTGCAACAAAGTTACAAAATTTTATTCTTAATTCAAACTGGGCAGCTTCCAATGTATCTATACACAAATCTGCAACAATGTATGCAAAGCACAATGCATTTTTATTTCCATAAATAGAAACAAACCTCAGAAAAATCATTCAACAATGTCAAATGATTGCACGATTATTGAAATTCAAATAAGCCAACAAATATTGTCAAATACACAATACATGAGCCCAATTATTATTTGTTTATTGAAGACAAAATAATGCGGTTCTCTCGCTATACAGCACAGTCAAGAGCTGTGTAGGGTGCCCATGAGATGAGATTTTCCACATTCTGATTCTATTTATTAGATAAAAAAAATAGAAATCCTTTGTGTTTTGATATACAAGAGCCAAACAAAGGGGGAAGGTGTCACATTGTTCCAGTGACAACAATGTGTGTTTTTTTTTTTTTCATTCAGTTTGAGAAAGGCGCATCGATGAACTCTTGAACTGTACTGGTTTGCTCTTCCTGGAGTGGGACTATGCATATAAACATAAACGCTGTGATATTTTGAGCCCTGAAAAATTCATTTGTTCGAAAATATTTAGATTCGATATATTTACGCATATCCGGAACACAACAAACCTTTGGCCCTATCAGTTTTCTCACCATAGATCCGCGACTATTCTTTTTTAAATTATTCAGTAATGCCCAATAAATGTACAGTTTAAGAAATCCATAAAAATAATGGCGGGGTGCCTAGTATTTTAACAACTCAAAGCGTTTTATTTAGACCTTTAGAGGAAGATTCGCAGAAGCGACTGTCCATTAGATGGACGGTACTTATACCTACTTTAAAAAAAAAAAAAAACAACCCATACAAGAAGTAAACACTTACGAACTCCCTTAGAGTGGAAGACAAAATTCATTTCGTTAATTTGAATGTTGTGTGTACGAGAATCATTTCCGGTTACACTAGTTTCCGTATTTAAGAGCCTCGATACCTTAAGTTGGAAACTAATAATAAATCAATATTCTAATGATCCTCTGGCTCCTCAATACTTAAGCAAACCTCATCAATTTAAAAAAAAAACATTTCATTAAAACATGGACTTCAATTTCCACATTTTTCTCGAGAAGGGTTCGAATTCAATATCCCCATCCTCATTACTTACGTTAAATACGAATTCAATCTATATACATATACAGCACAGGGGTGGTGTGAGGAGCTTTCAGAGCAGGAGTTAAAAAAATGCTAAACTGTTTTCGCATTGAAACAATATATACCCCTAGTCAGATAGATAAAGAGAGAGAGAAGAAAAGCAATTTATATGGCGTTGATTAATGATTCGGGAGATAAATTGCTGCCTCTAATTTTCTTTCGATTTTTCAATTGATGAGTGGGAACGAACCATCAGGATGTTATCAATGTTCTTCATACAAAAAGAAACACCAAGAATATATTAAGGTAAATGACACATTTTATTGTGTTAGCATTGTTCGTTATCGTTGTGGTGAAATTATTGCGAAATTTTTTCTAAAATTTGTTACCATGTCAGAGCACATTCAACGTCAATAATAATTATGCACCAAACAATCGAACGATTAAATAGAAAAATATATCTACAGGGTGTTTTGATACGATGCGAAAAAAGCTGTGGGCAGATAGGTTAGATCAAGACAAGAAAAAAATTGTATGGGAGAGGGGCCATTTACTAACACATATAACAATGTTTTTGAAAGATTATATTCTGTTCTTTTATTCAAATTTAAGTTCAAGTTTATTTAGTTAATAGTTTTCGAAATCAAATTTTTATTTTCAAATAAAATTTTGTCTTATTAACGGTCACATTTTCTTAAAATTATTAATTTTCAAATTAGTTTTGATTCGAACACAAAGAAGAAGGGAGAAAATCTTTCCTAGTTTTTGAGAATTTAAAACAGAATGAAATCTAGTTTTTCCAGGAAATCGAATTTTGTTGGTTATCTGCTATTTAGACTTTATTCTCTAAGCAAAAAGGGCGTTTCTGAAGAATAAATACCATACCTAACGTTATTTTTTTCAATTCCTCAATATATATAATATGTCTTACTTGTAGTGATCCTTCGGAAATACGTTGTTCTAATTCAGTTAAAACAATTTCTTTCATTCGTCCCCATACAAAAAAATCCAGTACAGTGAGATCGGGAGATTGTGTAGGAAAACGGTCCTTTTCTGTCTATCCATCTACCACCGTATTTTTCATCCAGCCAATCCTTAACTTCACGACCATAGTGGGCGGGAGCACCATCTTGTTGGAAATATGATGAAACTCGCTGACGCAGTGGAACATTCTCCAAACTCCAATAGGCCTGGTAGATCATTTTGTAAGAACTCCAGGTAATTTGTAGAATTAAGTCGGGGTGGTAACTTGAAAGGTCCGATTAACTTGTTTCCAATAACACCTGCCCACATATTGACACAAAATCTGCGGAAACATTATACTGTAGAGCCAAGCGTCTTATGCTAATGGAAGGATCGATTTCAACAGCTGCCAGTATTCTTTCATCGACCGAGACTCTGCTTATGCTTGCAGCTCCTGCGTTAGGTCTTTCAGGTAATACTGATCCAGTTTCTCTTAAGCCTCCGAAAGGTTCTTCCAAAAACATTTTCAGAAGGAAGTCGTCTGTTGGGATAAAGTTCCTGGTATCTTCGATTCTCTCTTCTTGAATTTCCATGGCAAAACCCGTATACGAATAAAATGTCTGCGTATTCTTCTTTCGTAAATGAAGGCATTTCAAAAAGCTCTCTGATCAAACTGCAATCGTGACTTATTTTGATAAACTGATGAACAAATTTGTTTTCTTATTCTTTTATACGACCCATTTCACATTCATGCCCCAAACAGGTCAAATACGCTTTCAACCCTTTTCATCAGTGCAAAGTCATAAAAATTGTCTTAAAACAATCAATTCTTGGAAAAATACTCAATTTGAAAGTTGTTTCAATAAAAAAACCGTACAAAACCCAAAATTTGATTTTTTACCTGTTTTAGGTTTTTCCAAGCATCATAAAATGTATGGGTTTTTGAGTGCACTTATTTATAAGTTTTTTTTTATTATTGTTTTGTTCATCTGTAAAAAATTAAGAATTTTTATGTTTATCAGGCATTTTCTGAAAAAAAGTGACCTCAAAGTCAAAACTTTGTCTGGGGAAAAAAATTAGAACACCACTTAAAAATCTGGCAAACCTTAGCCTATAAAAGCTCAACTTAAATACAGTCTTAGAGATTGTTATTTCTACAAAAAAATTAAGTCTAAGATTAGGTATCTATCATTAGTATTGACAGAGATATCGAATTTAACACAGGTCAGAGTACACCAAAGTTAGCCTTTTTTTAAATTGTCAAAAAGTGATGTCAAAGATGAGTAACGAACTTTACTGTAGAACAATTTTTTTCTTAGAATATGACCAAGAATCACACCCCAAAGGATAATACACGAATTACCGGACACCCTGTAAATTTTATTTTTTTTTTTATTGGAGTTTCAGCAAAAATAGACCAAATCGTATTTGGATTCCATTTTCGAGTATTTTACTGAACGAAAATAAAAATGTTTTGTTATTTATTTATTTATTTATTTATTTATTTATTTACTTGTTAATTATTTATTGTGCTTATTTTTGGCTTGAAGTCATATAATATTTATCATCTGGTTCAAGTTAGTTGCAACTGTATTGTATATTTATTTATTAATGTTTTATTTATTATTGAATCTAGTTAGAGCATTTCAAAATACAACTTTATACACTCATATATCCTAAACTTTTTATTATTTTCAATTTTATTCAATTCCTTTTTCTTTTTATCATTTATATTGGAGGTTTTTTTCGTATTTTCCTCCAAATTGAACTATGTCAAAAACTCTTATTCTTCACAAATTATAAATAATGTTTCAGATGAAAGATATTATATATCAAATCACTGTATTGTAAAATGTGCGGTAACAACTTTTTGTGAAAATATTATTACGAAATAAGAATCAATCAATCAATCAGTATTTTACTGAAAGTCTGACAGTGGTGTTTTTTTGCGTGTGCATGCATAAGGAAAACTAGTTCCTGGTGTATGGCTGCGAAAGGTTGAGAGCCTAGCAACTGACATATTTTTCCTGTTCGCTAAAAACCGTCATCAGGAAAAAACTCATGTTTCCATTTGTCTCAGCTCTTCCTGATGGTTTTTTCTTATCACTATAATGGGCCCCTAGCTTGAACTAAAATGTTAATTAAAGAACAAGGTATTAGCACATGATATATACATATTAGAGATTCTCGTGTTCAGAATCTCAGAAACATCAGTAAAAATAATGTTTTTCAAGGGTATTGGCAATTCCTCCGAGAGTATTTGTATTTGTATGGCAATGACAACACAATTTTGTCGTGCACTCTTTTGCTTGTCAAATCGACTATTTGTGAACTCAGCTGATCTAAACATTCAATCCAAATTAATATTTGAATTAAGTATATATTTTTTTTTTTTTAATTAGCGCGCACATCAAGGGGTTATGAATACCCTTATAATGTTATAGAACACAGTTTGAGCATTTGGGAAAATAGGAGAGGATTTAATAAGAGACATCGATGCACATTACTTTTGAACCTTTGTGAATAGTAATGCAGAGCCAGGTAAAGAATTCCACATTCGGATGGTGCGACTAATATAAGAATCTCTACACTTGATTGTACGCCCGAAGTTGGGCTCAAGGTAAAACTGATGGGCATTCCTAGAGAGGCGGATGTTGTGGCTAAATTGTGCCGGGGGGGGGGGGGGGGGGGTCAACTGGCTATTTCACTAGAGCACTGCTTGTGAAAAAAGCGATAAAAGAGAGTGAGACACGTAACGTTTCGACGATGTTCAAGAGAATCAATCTATTCTACAATTAAACTGTCACCTATCAATTTTAACGCTCTATTTTGTACTCTATCAGGTAGGCGCAAAGATATTTGATGACCAGATATGGGAGTTATACTCCAGTTCTGGGCGGATGAAGGCCTTATAAATTGTAGCCAGATCAGAAGGCGTGAAGAACTTCCTGCATCGTCTTAATAAACCTAAGCATTTAGCAGCGTTTTTGGAGACTTCAAATATGTGATCGTTCCAACGAAGATCATCGTTTACACACATACCAAGTACTGACAACTTTTCGGTTTCTTGGATGCAGGTACCATTCGTGGATAATGGCAATGCGGGAATGTTAAGCTTCAACGACAAGAGACAGCATTGAGTTTTCGAAGCATTGAATTCTACTCGGTTCTTAGTAACAATGCTGTCAAGGTCAGAATTCAATGAGCTTATCATACGAAACCGTTCCAGTTCCACATCCGAAGAGCAGGGACGTGAATTTGGAAACGAATATGAAAAGCTGAGGGTCGAGTCGTCAACAAAACAGTTTAGAGGATTAGAAGTTTCAGACAAGAGGTCATTAATGAAAATGAGGAAGAGAATCGGAGACAAAACGGAGCCCTGGGGCACACCAGCAGTTATTACGAAGTGGGTATCAGACTTGAAGCAATCCAAAACAACTTGTATTGCACGGTCAGAAAGGTAGTTTCTGATCCAACGAAGAAGAGACTCATCGAAACCAAAAGCACGCGTTTTCGATAAAAGAGCCTGATGCCAAACTCTATCAAATGCTGTAGAAATATCAAGCGCAATTATCTTACTTTCTCCAAAGCAATGTAAAGATTGGTTCCTCTTTTCGGTGAGATATGCCATCAAATCACCAGTGGACCGTTTGCTACGAAAGCCGTCATTAAGAAGCTTTCGTTCTTCAAGATATTTCATAGGTTGACGGTTTATCAACGTTTCCACGACCTTGGAAAGAAGGGACGATAGTGCAATTGGACGGTAATTGAACTAGGAGGAAGATTCGCATTTTTTAGGGACCGGCTGGACAAAAGCAGCTTTCCATCTGCTTGGGAGAATCCCAGCAGAATAGGAAAGATGAAAAAGTTTACGCAGTGGGTTTGCCAGCGTAGAAGAACACCTCTTCAGAATAACAGTGGGGATACCCTTTGGACCAGCGGATTTGTGTATATTGAGATCTTTGAGGACTCTCGCAACCGAGCGAGTTCGATAAAATATCTGCTTCATGACAGAATTTGCAGAATCGAGCTCAGGTGAAGCCAATTTGTTATGAGGAAGTGTCGAGTTGGCAGCAAATTGGCTTTGTCGATGGACCTTACATATGGAGAGTCATTGAAGACGAGCGTTGGGACCGATGACGTGGTCGAGTTCTTAATGGACAAAAGACCAAGAGTTTTTACTTCCTTTTGGACACAATAATATTTTTGCCTTACTTTTTGGTCATGTAAAAACTTAGCCTTTTGTATTTGAGCATTAGACATTTCTGGCCCATCTGAACAAATTTCGGTTTTCTACAGTAGGGTTATCTTTGAATTTACGAAAACTACTTTCTCGATCCCTAATCGCCTCTTTACAGCTTGAATCAAACCACGAATTCTCTTCGGGGATGATACTTTTTATTCTGTGAGGAACAAAACTTCTCATGCCGTTGAGAATTACGTTAGATATCATATCAGCTGATGCATCAACGTTTCCGTTGAGAAAGCACAGTGCCCAATTAAAATTTCGAAAGAAATTATTCAGGCCCTCCCAATTGGCTTTCTCGTATTGCCACACAGTTCTTTTAGGGACTTTATCTTTTTTTACCGTGACGGAAAACGAAAAATCTACAACATCATAAAAAGAGCCAAAATTCTCAAAAGTGAATTAATTTGATTATGACAAATCTTCTTCTATAGCATTAAACAAAAATTAATGTCGCATAAAGTCTGTCTTTTCCGAATAATTCCACTCCCCATTAAAAAAACCCCACATTCAAACTCAAAGTCAATACCGTGAGTTCCTTGTTTGAAATGAAGCTCATTAAAGATTATCTTATTTAGTAATCCCACAAAACTCCTCAAATTTAATATAAAGAAAAAACCCAATTTATCGTGAATGGCCCATTTACATGTGCAAACCAATTAACGACAAACACTCAAAATAAACACCGACGATGACAAATTATTCTGACCATCCAAGTGTCAATATTTGCCAATCAATGACTTGTTTCCTGGGACGCTGGCTCTCTTTAATGAATAGTAATAAGCCGCTTTCAACAAAGCCAACTTTTCAAAATCCAAACAAATCGAAAGTGAATCGTACCGCAATCGTTAGTGGTCCCGTTCACTGTTGACACTCTTGTCTACCCCGACAAAATTTCATACAAATTGGGAAACAAAAACGACAAAAAAAACTTTGTTTGCATCGATCAAAAGTAGGAGTAGGTGGTAGGTAGGTGGTTTTGGTGATCGTCACTCTTCATCAACTCATAAAGTTCTGTACATCGCAATTATGGTCTGTCTTCATTTGAAATTGAATTTCTACATCGTGTCGTCGCGTCGTGATACCGTGAGAATTTCTCGACATAGCCAAGTACACACAGGTCTGCCTGTTGTGGCCATCAAAAGCTCAAAAATTCACATTGGCTCTATTATGGGTGACACAAAAAGTATCGACTTAATGTGTTAGCACACAAGCTAACTGCCCATTGAATGCAATGATTTGAGATGTTGGCACGAAAATGGCTAAATATATACGAGTATGAAGCACAAGGAGGTCGGTCGGGTGTGACAGTGACACCACCTGTCGTTTGTGAGTGTACCTAATGTGACGTTGGTATAATCGACAATTACAAGTGTTTCCCCCTCTCAAAGTGAAGAGGCTAACACACAATAGACTTCAATGAGGGATAACAGAAAAAGCGCTTTGTAATACCCAACGGGGCGCTCGCGATGGCGTCCCACCAACAAACCGTTCCATACAGTGTCAGTGCGATGGTATTTAAGCGATTGCATGGGAAGAGGCAACACTTTAATACACAATTGGGTGCGATTACATTGGGTGTGTTCATGTTTGAAGAAGTAAGTAACATCAAACGTTTTACTACATCGATTGATGGAGATGTTCAAAGACAAATGACACGAATTGACAATGTCAAATCAAATGATTGTTCTGAGAAATTTGTCACACTATTGATTGATTGTTTGATTTGATTCGCTCGCAGCATACCACAGGACAAATGATGAAAGATAAGCATTTTATGATTTTGTTCAAAGGGAAACTACAAAAGGAAATTTAATCAAAGAAGTTCGACTTAAAAAAAAGAACCAGCAAGTGGTTTGGTTTGAATGTCAAATGCAACACTAACATTTCTTTGTGAAATATTTGTAGCATCTAACAGAGGCGATAATATAACCATTTTTTCCTCTTCCAGGAAAAATTATAGAAAGTTTGTTAGAGAACTTCTCTTTTGCCAAGCGTTTAAATGTGATAAACTTAAGTGATACCATACTCTATGAATCCTGAGGAGTGGAAGTGGATGACATCACCGTGAAGCACTTGCTTACTTACTTACTTAGGTGGGTATTATAGTTTGAAGTAAACCCGGGCCTCAACCAACATTTTTCTTTAACGACTTCGATTTCGGGCGAGCTCTCTCCAGTTTTACACTCTTAGTCCGTTGAGGTTTTCTTTCACTTGATTGTGCAACCTTAGACGAGGTTTTCCCCTTCCGCGATTTCCCTGCAAAGTGCTTTCGAACACCCGTTGAGCCGGAGCGTTTGGGTCCATCACCTCTACATGGCCCAACCATCGTAGCCTCGCGATGCGTACTCTTCTGGCTATGCCCATGTCACGGTAAAGCATTCAGCTCGTTGTTGTATCTTCTTCTCCACACATTGCCTTCGCATACGGGATCAAAGATTATTCTTAGAATTTTTCTTTAGAAACGACCAAGGGTTTCCTCATCAGCTTTCGATAAGGTCCATGCTTCCGCGCCGTAAAGCAGGACTGGGATGATTAAGGTCTTATACAAGGTTACCTTGGTTTTTCTGGAGGGGGTTTTGTTTCTCAATTGCCATCTTAACCCAAAGAAGCAACGGTTGGCAAGAGTTATTCTCCGTTTGATCTCCGCACTGATGTTGTTGTCCGTGTCTACAGCGGATCCTAGGTAGACGAAGTCCTGTACTACCTCGAAGTTGTGTCTGTCTATTGTGACGTATTGTCCAATTCGTCGATGTTCTGTGTCCTTGTTTGATGACAACATATACTTCGTTTTGCCCTCATTAACCATCAAACCCATTTTTGCCGCTTCTGTTTCAATACTCGCAATTCGCAAAAGCACCTATGACATCACGCTTTTTTCTTCCCATTACGTCAGTATCGTCTGCATAGGCGAGTAATTGTACAGACTTTTGAAAGACTGTTCCTCTGGTGTTGACGTTTGAGTTTCTTACAATCTGTTCAAGTATGATGTTAAAGAAATCGCATGACTGTTTGTCGCCTTGCCTAAAGCCTTTTTCGACATCAAAGGTCTCGGTGAGTTCTTTGCCGACCTTGACGGAGCAGCGTGGATTCTCCAAAGTCATCCTGCATAGTCGTACGAGTTTTGCAGGGATGCCGAAACTAGACATGGCTCTGTACAGCTCGTCTCTGTAAATGCGGTCATACGCAGCCTTGAAATCGATAAAAAGATGGTGAATATCGATATTATGTTCTCGGGTTTTTTCCAAGATCTGCCGTAATGTGAAAATTTGGTCTATTGTGGACTTCTCTGGTCTAAAACCACATTGATAAGGACCTATCAACTTGTTGACGTGGGGTTTCAGACGTTCACATATTACAGCAGACAAGATCTTATGAGCGACGTTAAGGAGGATTATCCCTCTATAATTGGCGCAATTGTGAGGGTCTCCCTTCTTTAGGATCGGGCATACGATACTGAGGTTCCTTTCATCGGGCATGCTTTCTTCCGACCATATCATGCAGATCAGCTAGTGCATGATCCTTTCCAACTGATCTGCAGCTGCCTTGAAAAGTTCAGCATTAAGCCTATCTGCACCTGCAGTCTTATTTGATTTAAGTTTGCATATGGCAAGCTAAACTTCTTCTTGGTCGGGAGGACGGTATTCTTGATCATCGTCCAAGTTGAATGGGGCATTCTGCCTGACAGCGGAATTTGTTTCCTCATCGCCGTTGACAAGTCTGCTGAAGTGATCTTTCCAGATCCTCAGTAGCGACTGTAACTCTACAGCTGAGTGGGTGGAAAGGTTGTGAGCTTACCACAAGACAGGGGGACGACATACCCAAGCCATACAACATCACACTCTTCGTACCAAGAAGCAGTGGCCAAGATCACGGCATGATTCTTGCTCTAATAAAGCAGCAGAATGGAGAAATGAATACCCATTAGGGTGTGTCATATTTTGGGCAACTTTTTTTTTCAACGATAAAACAGGCTAAATACTTTCAGGAAGGTACAAAACGAAGCCTCTCAAAATTTGAGCTCATAATATTAACATTTAGAGGTGCCTGTTTTCAAATTTCTATTTTCCATACAAATTACATGGAAAAAAAATTAAAATTTTTTCTTATTTTTATAGCTTGACATTTGAGCATTTTAGAAATAAACTGATAAATTATTTAAATAGGAAATTGAATGCTCTACAAAAAAGCTCAAAATAATTTTTTTCATAGAGGCAACTGTTCTGAAGATATTCAAACTCAAAGTTGGAAATGTATGAAATTATGACTTTTATTTCATTAAACTCATTCTGATGACGATTTTTATGACTTAAAAATTATTTTTCATGGGAAAATTAAACTTTGTGTGCTAATTTTTTTAGCAAGCTAGAATGAAAAAAAACATTTACGTTTTACATATTGTTTTATTATTTGATTAAGTGTTAAACAAATTAAATTATCAATAAGATTTAGTACAATTATTATTTATTATTGAAAGAAAATTCTTAACTATTAGTATACTAGAATTTTGAAACTTGATAGAAATTGTAATGATATTCAGAAGAAAGTAATGATACAACAATCCTTAAGCCTGAACTCCACCGAAGCGCAAAGTAAAAAGTTTCTTAAAAAAATCTAATGATATTCCGAACTCCTCTCTCAATAACAAATTTGTATCTCTTCTTCTCATGCTACCTCATGTCGGAGCTTTCCCTTTAATCAATTTTTTGATCAAGGCTTTTCAGAGTTTTTCTAATGCTGCCTTACAGGTGTCACGCAGTGATATGTGTGTATTTTGAAAACTTCAACTGTATTTTTTTTTCTTACTTTTTTCTTTTTTCACTTTGTGTTTTGATGTAGTTCAGTTATTTTCTTTCTACACAAAACTAGTTATTTGTTCTTGAAAATAATTTTTAAGTCATAAAAAAAGTCATCAGAATGAGTTTAATAAAATAAAAGTCATAATTTCATACATTTCCAACTTTGAGTGTGAATATCTTCAGAACGGTTGCCTCTATGAAAAAAATTATTTTGAGCTTTTTTGTAGAGCATTCAATTTCCTATTTAAATAATTTATCAGTTTATTTCTACAATGCTCAAATGTCAAGCTATAAAAATAAGAAAAAATTTTAATTTTTTTTCCATGTAATTTGTATGGAAAATAGAAATTTGAAAACAGGCACCTCTAAATGTTAATATTATGAGCTCAAATTTTGAGAGGCTTCGTTTTGTACCTTCCTGAAAGTATTTAGCCTGTTTTATCGTTGAAAAAAAAAAGTTGCCCAAAAATGACACACCCTAATACCCATGTCTGGAAGGTTCTTTCCTGCAAGGAGGAGGGTAACAGCCAACTGCTAAACATTGGCATAGATGAAAAATCTGTGGAGGCGATTGTCAAAAACAATCATAGCATCCACTACAGATTCGGTAAGGTCCAGGTGCATGGCCTGAAAAAAAGAAGTGGTATAGAGGACAAGCCGCCTACTAATACCAATCCAATTAGCACTCTGCCAACTCCCCAAATCCCCAGTACACCCACCCACATCCCTTTGCAGGAGAAACAGGAGACACCTCCGACATCTCCCAGCAAAATCCATCCCAATTCTATCCCAATCCCTTATTCTACCATCCAGTCCACTACCTAACCCCATTCCAACCCTATTCCAATCCCCTATCCTACCACCCAGTTCACTACCTACCCCTATCCCAGCCCCCAAACCATCATCACCAACAAAGGTCATGATGGATATAGTAGAGGAAGAGGAAGAAGTTCCCCTCACAACAAAGGAGGAAAACGACCTGTTAACAGGTCCGGGGGCAGAAACCCCCGAAGAAGAAGATTGCTAATGGAGGTACGCGGGATCAGTACCAAGCTAGTCCAAGTAAACGTTCATCATGCCATAGCAGCCTCAGCTATCACAGCGAGGAAAATTACGAGAGAAGGCATTGAACTAGCACTGATCCAAGAACCCTGGACCTATGGGGGACAAATTAAAGGTCTATCCATTAGAAATACGAAGGTAATATGGGATAAAGAGTCAATCTCTCCTAGAACAGCAATCATAGTAAGAAACGATATTAATCATTTCTGCCTTTCAGAGTTTATGACGAGAGACCTGGTTGCAATCCAGGCCTCAATCAACATCGGAGGCCAAACCAGGTGGGTGGTAATCGCATCAGGGTACTTTCCGGGATATGAAGCGAACATTCCTCCCGCTGAGGTAAAGAAACTGGTAGATTACTGCCGGAGGAAGAAGTTACCAATACTGGTAGGTTGCGACGCAAACGCACACAACACCATCTGGGATAGCACAGACACGAATCAAAGGGGTGAGAACCTTTTAGAATTCTTTTTAGAAAAATGCTTAGAAATTTACAATATAGGGAATACTCCTACCTTTGTTACTAGAAATAGGAAAGAAGTACTAGATATTATTACCTTCGGTTCTACAGTCCTGAAAAACTGTATCAGTAACTGGAGGGTCTCGAATCAGTCTTCTCTATCAGATCACAGGATAATTGAATTTGTTCTAGATGGAATTCTTTGTGGGAATACTCCTAGGAGAAATCCAAAAAGAAACAACTGGGATCTATATAGAGACAATCTCACATACAACATAGGAAATATAGCCACTAACAGGGAACCCAAAAGTCGTCTGGAGCTTGAAAATGCGGTAAGCGAGCTTAATACAGCTATGATTGATGCATATGAATCAAGCTGCCCCCTTAGCTCCGCAAACAAGAAAACAGATGCCCCCTGGTGGAACAAAAACCTATAGAAGCGCAAAGGAAGAGGGTAAGAAAACTCTTCAACAGTGCAAAAAGTAACAGCAACTGGCATGCTTACCATGCGGAACTTACAGCCTATAGTAAGGAAGTGAGGAAAGCAAAAAGAAGAAGCTTCGTAGACTTCTGTGAAAGCATAACAACAACCCCGGCAGCAGGCAGACTTCATAAAGCCCTTTCAAGGGAAAAGTCACAAACCACCATGGCCTTGAAATACGCTGACGGCAGTTTCACAGAAAATGAAGAGCAAAGATCGCTTCTCCTGCTTAACACTCACTTCTCTGGAAGCATACTAACAACAGGATATGATAGACCTATACCTGTGCACAGTACTGATAAGCAAGACTGGAAGACAGCAACGATAGTTTGCTCGAAGAAAAGGCTAGAATGGGCACTAAGTACCTTTCAACCCTTCAAAACTCCAGGGGTAGATGGTATCTTTCCTGCATTATTACAAATGGGAAAAGAAGTGATTCTACTACACTTACTCAAAATTATCAGAAGCAGTCTGGCTCTAGGGTACATACCTAGTCCATGGACACGAGCAAAGATTATCTTTATACCAAAAATAGGTAAGAAAGACACAACTCATCCTAAATCTTTCAGGCCAATAAGCTTAACATCCTTTGTACTGAAAACCATGGAGAAGGTGATCGATAACTTCTTAAGATCAGAAATTCTAGTGTGCAATCCACTAAACACTAGACAGCATGCATACAGAGCAGGTAGATCTACAGAAACTACCCTATACCATCTCTCAACCACTATCCAAAAAGTAATCGACTCAAAGGAAACAGCGATCGGCTGTTTCTTGGATATTGAGGGTGCCTTTGATAATACCTCACACGAGGCGGTTAACAAAGCACTTCAGAGGAAGGACACTCCGATTACAATAATAAAGTGGGTTAGTGCAATGCTAAGTACAAGAATGGCAGAAACACACTCTAGCCAAACGATTCAGAGAATCATCACTACGAGAGGCTGCCCACAGGGAGGGGTCTTATAACCTCTACTTTGGAGTCTAGTAGTAGATGAACTATTAGAAAAACTAACCACGCAGGGCATAAGATGCATTGGCTATGCTGATGACATCACATTATTAGCCTGTGGGAAATATGAAGAAACCCTATGCGATGTAATACAGAGGGGTCTGGCAATCACGAAAAAATGGTGTACATCTGTAGGACTGAACATCAACTCCACAAAAACTACAATTAAACCATTCACCAGAAGAAGATTCCTACCACTCATGAAAGACATTACACTGGATGGAGTAACCATAGTACCCACAACAGAGGTCAAGTATCTAGGCGTGATTCTAGATAGTAAACTCCTGTGGAGAAAACAAGTTGAAGCAGCTACTGAAAAAGCTAAGAAAACCTTAATGATATGCAAAAGTATAGCAGGAAGATCATGGGGTTGTAAACCGAGCATTATTCGGTGGATGTACCTAATGATGGTAAGACCGATCCTTACCTACGGAGCCGCGTTAGTCTGGAACAAGAGATCTGACCACTAGAAAAGCATTAGAAAAAGTACAAAGACTTGCGTACATCAGTTCTCATTGTATTGTCGTGGGGTGCGCATCTATACCTAAGAACTATAACTCTCTTTTAAAATGAACTGCTCAGTGTGTAATCAAAGAATCGAACGCAATTGCTTAGCTAAAATTAAATGTAGTGATTGCTCCAGTTTTTTCCATTTTTCTTGTGCTAATATCACACAAGATGATGCTGATTTCATTAATTCGAGTGGAAACCCTTTTCGTTGTGACAAGTGTGCAGTACTTAGACGTCGCTCGTTACATTAACCGCAGCAGATTGCCACTACGAATACTCGAACAGCAAACAGTAGTGCAAAGGTCACAGCGAACAACAAAAACAACAAAGTTTTAGCTGCAGTGGACATAAATAACAAGATTCTCGTTAGAAAGATTGAAGGAGGAAAAGTCATGTCAATCAGAACGTTTAATGATCTTGCACTTATTTAGTGCTGTTCTTTTTTTTTTGTAACGTTAAACTGATATGTTAAACACAAATAATTCCTTTTTCTGTGATGACTTTTCTTCAATTGATTTTCCTAAACCTAATTGTGATCAATTTATTGTCGATAGCTCTTATTGTAAAAACAAATTTTTAGTTTTACACCAGAATTCAAGAAGCCTTCGGGAAAATTTTCCATGCCTTGTTACTCATGTTGACTCTTTTAAATGCATTCCAGACATAGTATTTGTATCCGAAATTTGGATCTATGACTTTGAAATAGAAGATTATGTTATGCCTGGTTTCAAGTTTTATGCTAATACTAACGAAAACTATGCTGCAGGTGGTGTTGGTTGTTTTATAAAAGACAATTATGCACATTTGATTCGCGAAGTTGTATGCGTTGATTTCTCTAGTGCCGATGTGATTAAGGTTGCCATTGAAATTAATTTTGAAATCTTTACTTTTTTCTGTGTTTATAGATTACATATGTTTCATATTGAAGCGTTTATGGAAGAATTTTTTTGTCTATTAGATAATGAGAAGTCAAAAAATGTCATTGTACTGGGTGATTTAAATATCAATATTTTAGATAATTGTGAAATAGTCTCAAACTATTTGGCTGTTTTAGCGTCGTATGGCTTCGAAAGTTTGGTAAATGAACCTACTAGACCTGTCTCTGGCACATGTTTAGACCATATATACGTTCGTCTTAGGAATAGTTTAAACGAAAACTGTGAGAAATGTGTTTTGGACTTGCAAATAACAGATCACTGTATGACTGGACTATATTGGTTGCCATCCCTACTATGAAGAATACTCATAGCACAATATCTTCAATTCAAAGAACGGAGATTGATTATAGGCAGCTTAAACATATTCTCTCCTACGAATTTTGGGAAGATGTGTATAACAGCACCGATGCGTGTACTGCTTTTTCAAAGTTTCACGATACACTTATGAAGCATATAGCAACTTGTAGTCTTGCTATAAATTTTAAAAGTTCTAATAAAAGGCTCAAGCCTTGGATTTCCAAGTCCATACTAAAAAAAAGTTAATACGAAAAATAAGTTGAGAGTTAAATGTCGTAAGAATCCTTTAAATCTGTCCTTAAAAACTAAGTATAATAAATTGTGTAAGGAACTTAAGAAAGATATCCCAATTTGTCGAGATAACTATTACCGTTCTAAATTCACATCTGCTAGGGGTAATTCAAAGGACGAATGGAAAACAGTCAATAGTATTCTAAACAAATCATCTGTTGTTAAAAAACCAACCAGTATTCTTGTAAATAACTACGTTGTTTCAGATAAACAGGTTATTAGTAATGAGTTTAACAACTACTTTACTAACATTGCTACCAATCTTCATTCATGTCCTATGCCATATCTGTGTCCCAGCTGTTTGACAACAATGTCTTTTGATGAGCCGACAGTCTGTAGCAGTTTTGTGTTTAAACCTTTTTCTGCGTTTGAAGTCCTGAAAACTATTGGCTCTCTTAAAAATACACAGTCATGTGGAATAGATGGTATTTCTAGCAAATGTCTAAAGGAAGTAGCTTGCTTTTTGGTTGACATAATGTCATATACTTTTAATCGTTGCGTCTTTGAAGGAGTATTTCCTGAAGTCTTGAAATGCGCGGATGTTGTTCCTTTATTCAAAAAAGGTTCAACTACAGAAATCTCCAATTACAGACCAATCTCCCTTCTTCCTGTAATAAGCAAGATTTTCGAAAAGCTTGTTAAAAATAGAGTATTGGGTTATCTAATGAGAAATGAATTTTTTCATCCCTCTCAGTTTGGTTTCCAAAGTGGTAAATCTACTGAAGATGCACTTTTAAAGTTTTGTGGTGAAGTAATGTTTAACCTTGATAATAAAAAGTGTACTGCTGGATTGTTCATTGACATTACTAAAGCATTTGACATGGTTAACCATATCATCCTTCTGAAAAAACTTGAAAAGGCAGGGTTCCGTGGTTTTATGCTGGAATGGCTTAGATCCTTTTTGTCAAACAGGTCTCAAAAGGTAAAATTGGATGAAATCAGGAGTGATAAAATGATACTAAACTTAGGGGTACCTCAAGGCTCTGTGCTTGGTCCAATTCTGTTTCTCATTTATATAAATTCCTTGTTTGAACTTAATTTCAAAGGTACACCTACTGCTTTCGCTGATGACGTAGGTTTCTCATATGGTTCAGATACTCGTCTTGATTTGATCGCTAACATAAATTGGGATCTTAATCTTTTGCGGATCTGGTTCTTAGTTCATAACTTAGTTATGAGCCCAAAGACTAAAGTAATGTATTTTAGTTTGTCCCCTAGACTGGATCTGGATGTCAATATTCATTTCCATAGTCCTAAATGCGAAAGGTTCAAATTATGTACATGTTTTTGCTCATCAGTTACATTATCTAACACATTTGATTGTGATGAAATCTGTGATGATAAATGTTTCTCAATCGAGAAAGTTAAAGAATTTAAGTATCTAGGTCTTACTATAGACTCAAGAATGAATTTTGGGTCTCATATAGAAATTTTAAGAAAATATTTACGTTGCACACTGAGACATTTTTATTTCCTAAGTAATGTTTGTTCTTCTACGTTACTTAAAGCTATTTATTACGGGATCTTTCATTCAAAATTACAATATGGCATTACTTGCTGGGGAGGCACGTATAAGAACAAAATGCAACCGTTGTTAGTTCTACAGAAAAATATTATACGGAAAATATGTGGCAAACGTGGCAGACATCCTAGTTACTCATTGTTTCGTGACTTAAAAATTCTTCCTGTTCGTCATTTATATTGTTTTAAAGTGCTCAAAAACTTTTTTATGAAGTCTGGAAATCGCAACTTTCGCTTGATTTCAAATTATAATTTGCGTGGAAACTTTTCTTACTCTGTATCTATTCCAATCTTCCATACTTCTACTTATCGTAACTTTTATAATGTTTCTTCACATCGTCTATTTAATAAACTTCCTTTATCCTTGAAGATGATCACTATACCTGGAATGTTTCTTAAGTTGGTTAAAAACTGGCTTTTCAATTTCAATTTCGTCTCTATTGAACGGCTGTTTTCTGGCTTTCTGGCTTAAAAATTGTTTACTTTATAAAAAATTTATCTTTCGCTTTAAGATGTTTTCAAAATGTTAATGTAAATTTTTACGAATTTCTGAATTTTAAAAATTAATCTTTTGCTTTAAGGTGTTTTCAAAATGTTAATGTTAATTTTTACGAACTTCTGAATTATATTTCTGGGTCACCCCACCCAATTTAAAATACTTATATTAGAATTATATAATCTATAGTGTGGAATTCAATACTTTTTTTATTATTATCTTATAATACGAAAATCGAATGTCATTTAAATTTCTAGTTATAATAGTTATACAAAAATGTTGTCTAAGACCTGTGCTACATTACTGAAATTTATAAATAAAATCTATCTATCTATCTATCTATCTACATATGCATATCAGGAGCAATGAGAAGCTGTCCAACTGCAGCTTTGGAAGTATTGCTAAACCTGACACCTTTGCACCTGGCAATAAGAAGCATCTCAAATGCAACGATAGCTAGATTTGCCAAAGAAACTGAGTGTGTCCTGAAATCTAGCGAAAAGAGCATAATATCGAAAGAGTTAGCACTCATTGACTTTCCTCGGGATAGCAAGACCAAGGAATTCAAATTCGATAAACTCTTCAGCGTTGAGCTAAGTAACAAAAAGGCATGGCAAGGTGAGAAAGAGACCTACTCAATGAAGACCCATGCAATAAAATGGTATACAGATGGCTCAAGAACAACTGAGGGAACTGGAGCAGGAATTTTTGGGCCAAGAGCAAACATTTCAGTACCTATGGGAAGAATGTAAAGCATATTCCAAGCAGAAGTCTATGCAATACGCAAATGCGCGGAAGTAAACATTGACAGGAAATATAATAACAAACATATTGCAATAATGACGGACAGTCAAGCTGCAATTAAGGCCCTACGATCCTACACAATCTCCTCAAAACTTGTCAGCGAATGCATTGACAAATTGAACAAACTGGGCAGTAATAACAAGGTTACAATCTACTGGGTACCAGGACATGTAGGAATCATAGGCAATGAACAGGCAGACGAACTGGCAAAGACAGGAGCCGGATTACCACTCACTGGACCGGAACCTTTTTGTGGAATAACAGAAAGCCACATTAAGAATGAAATCAAAAAGTTGGAGGAAGACAACAGAGCTAAACACTGGAATGACCTCCCGAAGATGCGCCAAGCCAAACTTCTACTTGGCACTTTCAACAAAAAACGTTACAAAGACGTAATAAAACTGAATAGAAACAATGTAAGAATGCTAGCCGGGTTTTTAACCGGACACTGCAGGCTAAGAAAACATCTAAAAGTACTAGGCATAGAGAGCGACGACCAATGCAGATATTGCAACGAACAGGAAGAATCTCCTGATCACCTCCTAAGTGACTGCGAAGCTCTAATACACCAAAGAAAGAAGTACCTAGGATCCTACTATGTAGAGGAGAGGGAGCTAAAACTCCTAAGCGTAACCCAGATACTAAGTTTCATCAAAGGAACTAGTCTGGATGAAGTACTTTAATTAAGGAATATCACTTAAGAAGTACAATAAATCTAAACAGGTCGAGGTACAATACAAAACCCCAATTTTCATTCATTCATTCATTCAACTTTACAACTGTGTTTCCCTGCTGGTCTATACAGGCTTGAGTTTGGGGTTTGCCACCCTGGCAGGATCTTTTTACCCTTGGGCAAAACTTCCGAATCTTGTTCCTGTCATGGCACCTCTCAATTTCCTCAATCGAGCGTTTCTCATGCTATTTCTTTTGAGAATTCGGTGTTCTTCCCTTATTTTCTCCTTGTAAATCTCGTTATACTGATCTGCACTGAAAAAAATAATCATCTTCAATATGAAGAATGGCGTTCATCAACTGAAAATCATCTATATGACGCACTTTTCATCCCTATGATGCAAAAATTCATGAAAACTTTTTGATGACGGTTTCGTCAGTCATCAATAAGATGAAAGTGCGTTCATCAACTTTTTTTGGAGAATTTCATCGTAATTTGGAATGAATTAAGTTCATCAGTTCATCAAAACTTTTCATGCATGTGATGAAAACACTTTTTTTGATGGTTTTTCATCCTATTGATGATTTTTTTGTCTAAATGACGAATTTATTTTAAAATGACTTAGATATTCATCATATTTAAGAACAATATTAGTTAATCATACTGATGAAAACAATCATCAAAAAACGGACTTCGATTTTGAGATAGGGGAAGGTGAAATGATGTAAATCATCGTCATATAGATGAATTAAATCATCATATTGATGACTTTCGGTTCTATCATGGAGAATTTGAATAGATATGCGTGATCATTTTATTGATGAAACAATATCATCACATTGATGAACAAAAGTGAGGTTTTTTAACATGGAGAATGTGTGTCGATTTAAGCAATCATTTTAATGATTAAACCAATTCATCATATTTATGAACAAACGAATGATAGAAACAGGCTTTTGTTTTACCACATCAAATGTGAACCGGTGATCATATAGATGAATTGATTCATCACATTGATGAAAAAATAGGCTTTCGATTTTATAATGAGGATGTCAATCGATCATCATATAGATGAATTGATGTTCACCATATATCATCATATTTATGAAAAAATAGACTTGGAATTTCTGCATTGAAAATTTAAATAGATATGCGCAATCATCTTACTGAAGAACTAATTCATCACATTTACGAACAAAAATGACTTGTTTTTATAATATCGAGCAAATGAATTGATTATACTCGTATCATCATATTCATGAAAAATTCATCATATTTATGAAAAAATAGACTTTTGTTTTTATAATTAGGATGCAGCTTGATCATCATATAGATGAATTGATTCATCATATTTATGAAAAAATAGACTTGGAATTTCTGCATTGAAAATTTAAATAGATATGCGCAATCATCTTACTGAAGAACTAATTCATCACATTTACGAACAAAAATGACTTGTTTTTATAATATCGAGCAAATGAATTGATTATACTCGTATCATCATATTCATGAAAAATTCATCATATTTATGAAAAAATAGACTTTTGTTTTTATAATTAGGATGCAGCTTGATCATCATATAGATGAATTGATTCATCATATTTATGAAAAAATAGACTTGGAATTTCTGCATTGAAAATTTAAATAGATATGCGCAATCATCTTACTGAAGAACTAATTCATCACATTTACGAACAAAAATGACTTGTTTTTATAATATCGAGCAAATGAATTGATTATACTCGTATCATCATATTCATGAAAAATTCATCATATTTATGAAAAAATAGACTTTTTTTATCATTAGGATGCAGCTTGATCATCATATAGATGAATTGATTCTTCATATTTATGAACAATCATCTTATTGAAGAACTAATTCATCATATTTACGAATGAGTTTTGTAGTAGAGATATTCCACGTGTTTTTTAATCTAATAAATAGAAAGATTAATATAATTTTCAACAGTTAAAAACACTTATTTTATTTCCTCAAATGCACATTTCAGAAGCAATGCTTCCATCGTCAGTGAGATTTAATTTATTTTATAAATTTATGAATTTAATTTATGAATCTCACGGACGATGGAAGCATTGCTTCTGAAATGTGCATTTGAGGAAATAAAACAAGTGTTTTTAACTGTTGAAAATTATATTAATCTTTTTATTTATATTTACGAACAAAAATGACTTGTTTTGATAATATCGAGCAAATGATTTTGGATTGGGATGGGAGTCCTTTTCCCCAAAATCTACTCGCTTGTAGTATTCATTCAGAATAGGTTCGATAAAGAGACTTTAGAAAAGTGTTACTGACTCAAATCTTGTTTGGAAAAGAATATCTGTTCTTGCTTCATTTAAAGTCAAATATCTCAAATGTCTGTCCTAAATAAGATCGAAAGCCTTACTTTTTGTTCTTCAAATGTTAAATAGATCAAAAATGAAGCTTAGTTACACCTATTCTCTGCCCTGCGTTCTTTCGCAAATAGCTTTAGTGGTGTCTTAAAAAATACATACGAAAGACACAATTTTTTTTTGCAGAGAGGAGGTTCATCTCTTTTCATATGAACTCTTAATATTTCTTTCGGTTGAGCATTAATGATATCTTTCATAAAAATAAATACTTGCTTACTTACTGCAAACATTTTTCATCAACTCAAATTTTTTCGACTAAGAAGTGACAACGCTGTGTCTGTCTACCCAATTTTCTTCATACTGATGAATATATTTCCTTAGTCATCATATAGAACAGGGTTTCCCAAACTATTTTGAGCCACAGACCCCTTTTCCAAAATGAACTGACACCGTAGACCCCCAAAGCAAAATCCTTTTAAAAATCCTGTCTCAAGTTTTTTAGTTACTTTTATAGGTACCTAGTACCTAAGCAAGTTTTGCAGTAGTGCAGAAAGAAAAGTTTTTGAGATAACAATAAAACATGACATTACGATGATAGCAGGTATGAAATTCAATAAATATGAAGTGTAGTTCAAAGTTTATTAATGCAAGTTTTCAAAAATCATGCTCTTAATTGAGAATAAATTATTATTTCTTGATTTTAAGAATTAATGCGATGGATGAATTTGGTGACTTTCTACCAATCTAGCTAGATCTGATTTAATATTGGTAGGTTGCAGCCTCAAGTCTCCGCGTTCGTTGACTTTCAAACGGTTTCTTTTTTTCGTCAAAATGTTTGCAACCACACTGAAGCCTTTTTCAACTAAATATGATGATGGAAAAGCGATGAGATATTTTTCAGCAATGTTCCACAATGCAGTATATTGAGTTTCAATGCTGCGCTGCAACCAGAACTTCTGGTAGCTTTCGTTGAACTTTAGCTTAAGCTCTTCGTCAGTTTGGATGGTGATCAACATTGTCACATTGGCTTCTTCCATGGCTGTTATGCTGTACGGATTTATTATCTACTCAGGAATTTGTAAGTTCTAAAGATCCTCAAACCTTTTGGAAAAATCTTTATGAAGCGCGGCCAAGTGAGTAAAATAACATCGTCTTGAAGGATTTCTGTTTAAATTTTGTATAGAAAGAATAAGTTTCCCCACAAAAGCCGCTTTAATGGATTTTGTTTTGATCAAGTTGAGCTCGTCACCCTGCAACTGCAACTTGACTTTGTTGAACATGTCGAAGATATCAGTCATGTTATAAGTATCCGTCATAGAATTTTTCAGAAACTCCAACACAGACCCGAAAATAGCTGAAAATCTTGCTAAGCAAAAGTAAGTTAGTAAAGACTTCGTCGTTATCCTCACAAAGCTTAGCAAATAACCGAGAGTTCAATGAATTGCTTCGAATCTTGTTGACAGCATTTATAACGTATTGCAAAGACTGGTGCAATCTAGGACTCAGATTTTTTGCTACTAAATGTTGTCTGTGAATCACGCAATAAATCACCAGTACATCAGGCGATTGCCGCTTTAAGTGAGCTATAAAGCCACGATGACGACCAACCATAGATGGTGCTCCAGCGGTCGCAACAGAAATAATGTTTCTCCATGGAATAGCTTTTTCGGTAAAAAAAAACGTTCCACTGCCTGAAAAATGGATTCTCCTCTGGTATCAGTTTCCAGATAAATGGCAAAAAGCAGCTCTTAGCACATATTTTCATCTTTGATATATCGCACGTATCCTAACAACAGAGCTTCATTGCCGGGTAATATAGACTCGTCTCTTGGTCTGCAATATTGCATAAAATGTTTTCCACGTCGCGACCCATCTCGTCTATTCGTCTGTGACGGTGTTATTGCTCAAGTGTATTCTTTTTATAATATCCTGAGCGGGCTTGTGCAAAACATTGCAATGGCTGGAAAAATAAGATGCTCACCAATTGTGTGAGGCTTCCCCGACTTCGCTATTGGCAGAGATATATTGTAGGACGCTCTCAAGCCATCAACGTCTTGCATAGAAGATGATGCAATCATCGATGTTATGGACGGCCTTTTCTCCAGTTTTTCCTTAAGTGCTTGGAAAAATGATAATGGTTTACTTTTTTTGTCAACATGAACTCTTGATAAGTGGTCCTTCATTTTTGAAGGCTTCATGGCATCGTTACTAAATATTTTTTCAAATATGAGACACATCGGCAAGTGTTGATTTGATGGAGACGAAATAAATCCAAACTTTAAGTAGTCCAAACTGTATTGTCCACATTTTTTTTTTTGTGTCTGCAATCACACCGCCAATCTTAAGCAAAAAATGTTTAAAACTATTACTTATAATATCACATTTATATAACAGTTTATATGTTATACATGTTTAAAATGTTAAAAAATTTTTTTGGTACTTACCCTGATATTTTTTTAATAAAGAAATATATGGTAACGCAGTTTAGGTAATTACGTAGGTAACTATACACTTTGTATATTCTATTTTAATCACTTTGATTTATTCAATTTATTTAACTCTATATTATCACTTTAAAATCTTCCAATTTCAAAATCCAAATGAACTCTCACCCTAGGTACCAGCTTCTTATATAGTGAAATATCAGGAGCATGTTTGAACCGAAGTTTATCTTATACTAAATAGGGACACTACCTATACAAATGCAACGCCTACTATTTTATTTAATAATGGACAGCAAAAAATAAAAAAATAAAACCACAATCAGTGAAAACAGGTCAACATTATTAATAACAACCCTTTCGGAATTGCGAAAATTTGAAGTACACACAATAGGTTTTCCCAGCACTTCGATCGTAAGATACACTAACCTAAAATCTTTAATAATAATCTTTATTAAACTACCTACCAACTTTAAACGAAAAATGAACGAACACGAACACCTTATTGTTTTCACAAATTAATTATTGTTAAATCACAAAATAAACAAATTAATTTGTGAAAACAATAAGGTGTTCGTGTTCGTTCATTTTTCGTTTAATGTATACGGTTTTCACGCGTTCAATTTAATTTATTTACCTACCAACTGTTGTTTCCGGGAAAAAAGAGTTAGGACTGGAAAACCGAATGTACCTCAATAAAAGTGTAATTACATAGCTACCGATTTGTCGAAACAGTGCACAGGTACGAAAAGGAATTTTTTTTTATTTATAGAATAATTGCAAAAGTAACGCAACACAATCTTTAAAGTTTAAAATAAGAAAATGTGTAAGGGGGTCGATTGCAAAACTTGTCGACCCCCAAATTCAGATTTCGTTTTTGTCGACCCCCGAGAAGCTGATATCGACCCCAAGGGGTCGATATAGACCACTTTGGGAATCACTGATATAGAAGAACGATTTCGTCAATATGATGAATAATGTATAAGAATATGCAATCAGGGTTGGATAAGCTAACTTAACTATATTTTTAACATCATTAAGTTCACTAAGTTCAGAAAATCAATAAATTTCCAAAAACCAAAAATTGGAAAACGAAAAATACCATAATGTTAGGACAAATAACTACAATTTAGCAGAAAAACAATTTTGGCAAATATATAACCAAAACTTGAAAGTTCTGGCTCAGTAAAATTTGAAATTATAGCCGAAAAACGTTTTATTACTATGTAGAGGTCGCTGTTTTTGAACGGTTCTTACGAGTTAAATGTGGTTGGCCTTAACAAGTACATATGTGCAAAATATTAAAGTTAAAGTTGAATACAGTGCTTAAGAAATAAATAATTTTTTGTCTGGTTCTGCAAAGTAAGTAAATCTTAAATAAATATTTCACTGTTACCAATATTCATTTCAGTACCTTTTCATAAATAATTGTTTCAATTAATTGTAGATGATGCCATCGGAGGGTGAAAATGTGAAAAAATAAGTGAGTATAAGATGATTTCTAAACTTGATAGGTATTATGATACAGTTTCTGTTTTGGTCCACTAGGTACTTATCACGAAGCTTGCAGTTCAAAATAAGAGTAAGTTCATCGTTAACGTACCGTCTTAACTCGTTGAAAGAAACCCCTGTCTCTTAAAATCTTAATACAATTTTATTGGTTATATTAGACCGTCGCGTCGTTAGCTTCATATCTGCCAACTCCACTTGGTATCTATATCGCTAGCGAGTTTTCTTTTACAAATATTAAAATTGGGGAATTTCATTTTAAACAAATTTCTGTGCATGCCTAATTCCATTTTAATATGACCAGCTGCTATTAAATAAGTATCTCAAAAGTAGAAAAAAAATATCTGTATTTCCCTAATTGTGTTGTTTATGTATTTCTTAGAAGACCAGATTAAAGACAAAATCATATAAATCATACCTACCATTGAAAAATTAATTAAAAAACATGTAACCCAAAGAAAAAACCCGAACGTAATAAAACAATTGAGTGTAATAAAAACAAATTAGATCTGGTCACTCAAGCTATTAAGCAGCAAAACAAAACCATATACACACTCACGATCATTTGGGTGCGCATTTAAAAATGCATTCATAAAAAACTACTGGTTGCGTATCTTATATTGGAAGTTTATTGGTATTACCCTGGGAAAACCTATTGTGTATCCTTCAAACATTTGGGATTGTCCGAAGGGATTACTATTCATAATTTTGACCTGCTTCCACTCATTGCAGTTTTTTTTATTTTTTTGCTGTTTATTGTTGAATGTAGTAGTAAGCGTTGCATTTGCGTAGAGAGTGTCCCTATTCATTATTAGATATACTCTGGTGTGTATATAGATCTGGTCACCCAAGCTATTAAGCAGCACAACAAAACCATATACACGCTCACGATCATTATGCCTTTAAAAATGCATTCATAAAAAACTACAGGTCGCGTATCTTACAATGGAAGTTTATTGGTATTGGCCTGGGAAAACCTATTGTGTATCCTTCAAACATTTGGGATTGTCCGAAGGGATTACTATTCATAATTTTGACCTGCTTCCACTCATTGCAGTTTTTTTATTTTTTTGCTGTTTATTGTTGAATGTAGTAGTAGGCGTTGCATTTGTGTAGAGAGTGTCCCTACTCATTATTAGATATACTCTGCGCAAAACATAGTACGAGTACAGTCTGCGTTGGATTTTTGAAAGCAAAAGATAAGATATAGCTACGGAGTGTGAAAAAGTGATTCGTAAATTTTATAAAATTGTTAAAGTTGTGTTAAGTTTTCAGTTTTAAATTCATTTTTTATTGTTCTTTCTTGTGTTGTGTTAAATAAGCTGTGAAGTGCGGAAGGTATGCCTTGTTTTTATTATTATTTCTTTGGGTTCTTGTAATTTTTTTACTTTGCCATCATATATGTAGTTAAATTGTACGGGGTTTGCAAGCATTTTGAGTTAGTTTTCATTTCTTGAGTTGTTGCATTGCATTGGTGTTTTAATACAGAGATTCTATAATCTGCTTGTTTCGGTGGGTGGGAATCTGGGAATCAAATATTAAATCTATTTCTTATTTTTTATGCATTTTCTTTCCAAAAATTTTTATTTTTTTAACAAATGAAATGTTCATTTTATCATCACTATAACGGTACAATTTCATCATGTTGATGAACAATTTCTTCATATTTATGAATTCTCATAGTTTTCATCAATATGATGAATTACGTGATATATGTTTTCATCATTTCTTCATTCTGATTATTGTGTTCGTCATATTGATGAACAAAGATGCAAGGAAGGCGTCCTTTTGCTTTTGGGCGTCAGTCTAGCCTCATACGCATATATTCGTAGTTTTCTTCATATTGATGAATTTATTCATCATTATTCTTCACATAGATGAATTGTTGCTTCATTTTCATCAATGTAATGAAAATCTTAAAAAAAAACATTTTAGCTTATTCGCAGATTTTGATTTCATTGCCATTCATATTCAGTTTATGTTTGAAAGTGAAAGTGAAAGGATTAAGTTCTCATGTAGGTACTTTGCCTATGTGAGCTGAGTATAAATTTTATAAAATTGTTAAAGTTGTGTTGAATAAGCTGTGAATTGCGGAAGGTATGCCTTGTTTTTATTATTATTTCTTTGGGTTCTTGTAATTTTTTTACTTTGCCATCATATAGTTAAATTGTACGGGGTTTGCAAGCATTTTGAGTTAGTTTTCATTTCTTGAGTTGTTGCATTGCATTGGTGTTTTAATACAGAGATTCTATAATCTGCTTGTTTCGGTGGGTGGGAATCTGGGAATCAAATATTAAATCTATTTCTTATTTCTTATGCATTTTCTTTCCAAAAAATTTTATTTTTTTAACAAATGAAATGTTCATTTTATCATCACTATAACGGTACAATTTCATCATGTTGATGAACAATTTCTTCATATTTATGAATTCTCATAGTTTTCATCAATATGATGAATTACGTGATATATGTTTTCATCATTTCTTCATTCTGATTATTGTGTTCGTCATATTGATGAACAAAGATGCAAGGAAGGCGTCCTTTTGCTTTTGGGCGTCAGTCTAGCCTCATACGCATATATTCGTAGTTTTCTTCATATTGATGAATTTATTCATCATTATTCTTCACATAGATGAATTGTTGCTTCATTTTCATCAATGTAATGAAAATCTTAAAAAAAAACATTTTAGCTTATTCGCAGATTTTGATTTCATTGCCATTCATATTCAGTTTATGTTTGAAAGTGAAAGTGAAAGGATTAAGTTCTCATGTAGGTACTTTGCCTATGTGAGCTGAGTATAAATTTTATAAAATTGTTAAAGTTGTGTTGAATAAGCTGTGAATTGCGGAAGGTATGCCTTGTTTTTATTATTATTTCTTTGGGTTCTTGTAATTTTTTTACTTTGCCATCATATAGTTAAATTGTACGGGGTTTGCAAGCATTTTGAGTTAGTTTTCATTTCTTGAGTTGTTGCATTGCATTGGTGTTTTAATACAGAGATTCTATAATCTGCTTGTTTCGGTGGGTGGGAATCTGGGAATCAAATATTAAATCTATTTCTTATTTCTTATGCATTTTCTTTCCAAAAAATTTTATTTTTTTAACAAATGAAATGTTCATTTTATCATCACTATAACGGTACAATTTCATCATGTTGATGAACAATTTCTTCATATTTATGAATTCTCATAGTTTTCATCAATATGATGAATTACGTGATATATGTTTTCATCATTTCTTCATTCTGATTATTGTGTTCGTCATATTGATGAACAAAGAGCCTCATACGCATATATCCGTAGTTTTCTTCATATTGATGAATTTATTCATCATTATTCTTCACATAGAAGAATTGTTGCTTCATTTTCATCAATGTAATGAAAATCTTAAGAAAAAACATTTTAGCTTATTCGCAGATTGCGATTTCATGAATGAATTTTTTGTATTTTTCCCAACATTTAAACAGCAGAATTGACGTGGCTTTTATTTCTTTCAATTTACAGTTCAAATGAGAAAGAAGAAAATATTTTGCTGAATACTAAACATTTCATAATTGTAAATCGTTGTCGATCAAAAATTAAAATGCAGTGTTTTTTGTGCAGGATGGATTTAGACTGCGTCTTTGCATTAGGCAAACATTTTAGAAAGATACATAATTTAGAACATAAAAGCACATTTATTTGCTATGTCAATTCTTGCGGTCAGTGTTTTACAAATCTTTCAAATTACAAACGGCATATTCTCCGATTACATTGTCCTACCACAAGCTTAAATTGTATTCAAGAAGGAAATGCAAATTCAAATACCGCAGCTGTAAGTTTGCCAACATCATCAAATAGTGGCTTTGAAGTTAGTGGCAGTAAAACTAATGGTTCTCAACAAATGACAGCTGAATGCATTAATCCAAATAAATTCTTACCTGATTTTTTTAATGAAGCATTAAAATTTTCAACTCTCCTGCATGGCAATTATAATTTTTCCCGAAAAGATGTGTATGACATTCAAAAAAACGTTAAGACATTTTTGATAGATCCTTTGCTAGATCAGTTCAAAACTTTTGCACAAGATCATCTTAATAATAACATAAAGGCTCGAACCGATTTGATGAGCCTGGTTTTCAGTTGTCGAGATCCATTTCAATATTGTGGTACGGACCATAATTTATGTCAAACACTTAAATTGAATGGATGTATGGATGAAATTAGAGAGTTTACTATAAAAAGCGATATCCAGCCCATTTATGATCGGTCCGAATTAGTGTATGCGGAAAAAATTTGTAAGGGCAGCGTCCTACCACTAAAGTCACAATTTCGAAAAATCTTCGAGCAAGAGAATATACTATTGGAAGTATTAAGACATATGAACTCCTTATACTCTAATAAACAGTACACGAACTTTATTCAAGGGCCAGTTTGGAAAAAAAAGTGTGACATGTATCCAGGAAAAACTTTGATACCCTACTTTTTGTACGCGGATGATTTTGCTGTTAATAATCCGTTAGGTGCACACGCCACAACTCATTCCGTTTGCAACTTTTACTACTCATTTCCCTGCTTTCCAAGGCGTAGTTCTAAGCTAGAGAGCATTTTCTTGGCAGCTGTTATAAAATCCAAAGATTTGAAAAATATTGGAAACGAAGACTGTTTGCATTATCTAATCGAGGAGTTGATATATCTTGAAGAGACTGGAGTAGACATATCAGTTGGCAAGGGAGAAATGCATCGCGTTCATTTTATAATGGGTCTTTTTCTCGGAGATAACTTGGGAGTAAACTCGCTTCTTGACTTTTCAAAATCATTCTCGAGCACTTCTTTCTGCAGATTTTGTAAAGTAGACCGAGAAAATTGCAGTAAGCTTGGTGTTGAAGTACAGGAGCACATTCGAACGGTCGAGAACTACAGTTATGATGTATCTGTAAATGATCTTAAAAAAACCGGTATCGCAAAAGAAAGCCCATTTAACAAAATACCTTCTTTCCATGTTGTGGAAAACTTTTGTGTCGATGCAATGCATGACTTATGTGAAGGTATATTCCATTATGATCTTTGTCACATATTATTATATCTGACACAGGAAATGAATTATCTGACATTGGAAATGCTTAATAAAAGAAAGCAAACTTTTGACTATGGGCCAATGGAGATTGGGAATTTTTCAACTGAGCTAACAATGAACCATTTGAAAAATAAGCACTTAAAAATGACTGCGCGTGAAATGCTTACTTTTGTTATGTATTTACCCCTCATGATCGGTGATTTGATTCCTTCCGAAGATGAAGTTTGGCTTTTTTTACTTGAACTAATTGACATTACGGAACTTATTTTGTCGTTCGAAGTTACAGAGTTACTCATCTCAACATTAAAATTAAAAATAAAACATCATAATGAGCAATATGTCAAATTATTCACTGATAATTTGAAACCAAAATTCCATTTTTTAACACACTACCCTACTGTAATAAGAAATTCTGGACCGGCACGAAATTTTTGGTGTTTTAAATTTGAAGCCAAGCACAGGCCGTTCAAGGTGTATGCCCATGGAATAACTTCAAGAAAAAATATATGTCTCACTCTGTCCAAAAAATTTCAATTCCAGTTTGCAAATCTGATTCTACATTCTAACAGTAATATAAATGAATTTCACATAGAGGAGAAACATTTATGCGATACTGGATTTGCTAACATTGTTCGAGATAAGCTGAAGTTAAAAGAAGACAAAAAATTAAAATTTTATGATGAAATAGAGTATATTGGCAAAAAATATAAAGCTGGATTTTATGTTGGTAAATGTTCGAATGACTATAATATATACATTATTAAGACTATAGCTAAGGCAGAAGGGAATATATTAATGTTTTGCCAAAAATTATTGAACATTTACTTCAATTCTCACTTTAAAGCTTTTGAGGTTGATACAAATATGTTTGGTGAATTCATACTCCTTGCATTTGATGAAATTATCGGACCTCCTGTTACTTTGACAAAAACATCAAAAGGAAAGCACCTGATTAAGCTTAAGGAATATTTTCATCAATAGTAAAAACAAAATATCTCCAGCAACTTAAAACACAAACTTTCGATAAATTATAATACATACTAATTAATATTTAGAAATGGAAAATTTGCCTGAGAGCTCAGCAACGCTGGACGATGGAAATTCGAAGCTCCTTGAGGAAACTGTAACAATCCTCAGTACTGATGGAGAACAGCAGCAGACTTCCCTCTACACTTTAATACCATTCACGGAATATTCCAGCAACAATACGGACAGTGATGACGATGAGGAATTAAAAGCACTTTTGAAGGATTGGGGTTGCATGTCTCTGTATAATTACATGCATGGTAAGATGATTATTTTATTGCTTAATTTACCTTAGCTTATTGTTACAATGTGAATATTTTCGCTGTCAGTTTAGCTAGGCTGAAAAGCCTAAAATTAGGATAAACAAATAAATAAAAGTTTTGGCGCAACAGCTCTATAAGAACCATAGGCATGTGATTTTTTTTGAAATTGGAAAAATGTACTCTCAGATTCGAGAATTACTCTTTCCAATTATACATGTTTTTTGCAGTATAAGTAGTAAGACAATTTTGCGTGTGCTAGTGAGTTCAGAAGTAATCTTCTAACTATGAAAAAACAACTATAGAATTATAATTTTTTTTTAACGAAACATGAAATATTCAAAAGAGTAATTCTATCTATAGTAAGAAATAAAACTACCGTTTTAGTGATTCAACTGACAGCTGAATTTACAACTTCATACAGGAAGGGACATAACTTTAAGTATTTCTTTTTTTCCTCAGGTGAAAATGTAACAATCGACATTTTAAAAATAATTAAAGTGGCTCAAGTAACATCTTTACTTTCAAATTTTAAACACGGTGACCGCATACTCTTCGAGTATAAGTTAGAAAAGTGGAGGGCTTCAATTGGAATGCCTCTTCAACCAGGCATTGAGCTTCCATCAACATCATCCGAAGTACGATGTCGAACTCCAAGCTCTCCATCACCATCGAACTTGTCGTCTAGAGGGATATCACCTACGTCGTCACCCGAAACAACACAATGCAAATCCATTGATCTGTCTACAATTTTAAATGTAAAAAAACATGGACAAAATATTGTGGATTATTACAATAAAAATAATAAATTTCAAACGGAACATCGGCAGCGTCTCATTAGTATTATTGCGGAATATTTTGATGAGAACAGTATTCCCTTAAGCCTAAAAACCAGCTATAGGTTGGAAGAAGAAATACTAGAACTTTTTCCCACCGAAAAGCTCGAGTACTACCGTACAGAAAAAAGAGGGAAGCTGTACACTAAGCTGCACAACATGAAAAGGCTTTATAAATCTCTCACACTACAAAAAACATCACCAGAAAAGGAGACAAAAAAATCAAAAAAAAACCTAAGTGAGTAAAGGTGTTGCAATATTTTGTGACGTCTCCAAATAAAAAAATCGTTTTCCTAAGTTGCGGAGTCAGATGCAGAAGCTTGTGTAAAAAGCTTGAATATGGACAACTTGTCATCTGATGAGTTTGATGGTGCTTGGGATGCTTGCACCGAGTACCGACTTCTGCAAATACGCAAATGTTCATCACAAGAAGAGATTTTCAAGACATGGCCGCAATACAAAAATTTAAATGGATATCGTTTGGTAAGTAATAACTTAAAGTAACTTTAATTTTTTAAGTTAATCTCTTTGTTTTAATAGATTGACAGAGATTTCAAGACCCTATACCCTCAAAGCTTAACTATATGTGAGAATTGGGAAACTAATTTTAAGCTTATTAAACAGTTCCTCATCAGCAATGTAAAAGACAAGAAAGTAGCAGAAATTATAACACAAATAGAAGACCGGGATGCAAACAAAGGTAAAAATTACTTTATATTCATTTTGAACAAATTTTCAACTATACCTATCTTTATGCTTACTTTTTTTTCTCCATAGAAAACGCGGTACTTTGTCTACTCAAAAGCTTGCACAGCTATTTGTTTCCAACAAGGCCAGTAGTAACGAAATCACCATCAACCTCAACATCACCACGGCAAAGGATGATTCAACGATTCACTATCAAAGACTCCCAACAGGCTTTCATTTTTGAGGGAGAGAGCGTTCAGCAGATCGAAGACCACTTAGACTTCTTAAAAACGAAGAATACCAATATTCAACCCTTAATTCTTGTTTTATCGAAAAACGACGGTTGTGAGGAATATTTTGTATATCTAGATGGATATAAACTCAAATTTAAAAAACTACTGCGTGCAGTAGATATTTGTCTAAAAATTTTTTTTGTTTTTAATTTGCAATACCCAGCTGCTTGCGAGCAGTTTTGGAATTTTATACAATACTTTTTTTATTCTATAGAACCTAATAAAAAAGATATTACCTCACGAATAAGTACTATAATTGAAACGCTTAAAGATCAATAAAGTATTTGTAAACATTTTAAATTCAAATCTACTTTTTTCTTTTATTTTTCTATAAAGTTTAGAAGGAAAGTTTCTTGAACAGGTTTTCAAATTGAGGAATGACAACTTTGAAGAGCTTCATCTTAAGGTGCAGAATCGATTCCTGTATTAATGTGGAAATGTTGGGATAAGTATTATATTGGTGATTTTTTACTAATATGTAGTGCTTTTTCTAATTCTAGGTGATTATTTTCATCGGTATGTTTAATGGAATTCAGTAATGCAATGAAACATCAGTTCACCAACCTGGTGCGTTCCTGTTCGTCGTACTAATTATCGGATTCTTCAACATTATGAAAAGTAATTATCTTGGTGATGAAGGGCTTCAAAATCTGTCAATTGTCACATTATATAGCAAGCACGCCTCCTTTTAGATTGCCCGTTGCTCATAAATATTGGTAATTATTAAAATCACTGGTAGATATACATGAAAGCACTTTTAGCAAATATCAAAAACAATTCCTGTATTGTTTTTTAAATGTTTATTAACAGTGCCTTCATTCTTATAAGTGATTTTAAATATGCCCCATATTTATGCACAAAGTTCACAGTTCATCTAAAAGGAGAGGTGTTTGGTTTATATGTGAAAATCAACAGATTTTGAAGTTTTTTTTATCACCAAGGCAATATTTTTGCATAATGTTGAAGAACACGATCATCAGTACGACGACCAGGAACGCACCAGGTAGATGAATAAAATCATTGCATTCATGAAATCCATTATCACAATGATGAATATAATCACTGAATTGATGTAGAAGATCATCAATATGAGGAACATATATGCTTCATATTAATGAAAATGTTCATTGTATTGATGATCCTATACATCAATATCCTGAATAGTTTTCATCAAAATTATGAACATGCTCATAGTATTGATGAATATATTCATTGCATTGATGAAAAACGTTCATGGTATTGATGTATACGATCATCAATATGATAAACATGTTCATCATATTGATAAATATATTCACTGTATTGATGAAAAATATTCATGGTATCGATGTATGCGATCATCAATATGATAAACATATTCATCATATCGATGAATATATTCACTGTATTGATGAAAAATATTCATGGTATCGATGTATGCGATCATCAATATGATAAACATGTTCATCATATTGATAAATATATTCACTGTATTGATGAAAAATATTCATGGTATCGATGTATGCGATCATCAATATGATAAACATGTTCATCATATCGATGAATATATTCACTGTATTGATGAAAAATATTCATGGTATCGATGTATGCGATCATCAATATGATAAACATGTTCATCATATCGATGAATATATTCACTGTATTGATGAAAAATATTCATGGTATTGATGTATGCGATCATCAATATGATAAACATGTTCATCATATCGATGGATATATTCACTGTATTGATGAAAAATATTCATGGTATCGATGTATGCGATCATCAATATGATAAACATATTCATCATATTGATGAATAAATTCATTGCATTGATGATAAATATTCATGGTATCGATGCATGCGATCATCAATATGATAAACATGTTCGTCATACCGATGAATATATTTATAGTATTGATGAAAAATATTCATGATATTGATGTACACGATCATCAATATGATGAAAATGTGAATCACGTTGATGAACTAATTCATTAAATTTATCGAAAATTTTCGTCATATTGATGTGCACGATCATCAATGTGATGAATACAGTCATCACATTGATGATTATTTGTAAATGAAAATTTATTATATTACTTCAATTTTCATCATATTCATGAATGCAATCATCTATATGATGAACAAAAGGAGGGGAAATTTAAGTTATCACTTTTCATCACATTCATGAACAAAGTTGATGTATGATGAACGAGTTTCATCGCTTAAAAGCTTCATCATATTGAAGAAACGCTTTTCATCATATGCATGAAAAGGTTCACTGGATCAAAATTGACGAATTTTTCATCAAATAGATGACGTTTTTCATCATTATTATGTACCTTTTTTTTTCAGTGTGATTGTTCGTTTTTGCATCAGCATTTGTCGTGCTTTTTGTTTGGCTGCATTTGCCTGCCTGCATTCTTCATCGAACCATGGGTTTCGTTGTGGTGGGCGAGTGAAACCCAACACCTCAGAGGCAGCGGTTCTGATGGCTCCTTGGCATTGCTGCAACTGGTCTTCAATGCTTAATGCTGACGGCATGGGATTCAAGGATAATTGAAGGGCCACTCGATTGGAACCTCTTGCGATTGTAGCTTTCCAACGTAATATCGTTTCACAGCGTTAGTTCGTGTGAGTCGTGCACAAGTCCTGGCGGAGCATCCCAACAAACTCCTTCCACCACCTGTAATAACAACAACTAGCAAATTTAATTCTTTTTTATTATAATTTACATTCACCAATACAGATCCCAAAACTTCGAGTTTTTCCTTGGACCAGGTTTGTAAGATAAGTGATGACTTATTCAATTGCTGATTGACAGTCTTGATACGCTTCCATGTTGAATCAGATATAACAGTGCACGAGGCCCCCGAATCAACTTCGAACTCCTCAGTAACACCATTTACAATCAATTCGGTAGTGATTTTGTGCGATTGCATATCATAACATCACCATCATGTGTTGCTTCTTGTACTTCAGTGTGTTCTTGCAACCCGTGAATCTCGCGATTATTGTTTTTCATTCTACTTTCAGCGGCCTTCTTCTTAAAGCACGCTCTGCTTGCGTGGCCCTTTTTGTTACAATAGTCGCAGGTTTTTTCCTTGAGTAGGCATTTTTCTTGCTGGTGATACCCATCACAACGAAAGCATTTTCCGTATGCCTTCGGTCTGCTGTTGTTGCCCTGCACTGTGACAGCCATAACTTCGTTTTCGCCGGCATTTTTACCTCGTACATCTAAAACGTTCTTGGAAGCAGTTTCGTGTGCCAGTGATAGTTCGTAAGCTCTTTGGAAATCAAGTTTCGCCTCGCTGAACAAACGTTTCTGCAATGTTTCGTCTGATATTCCACACACGATTTGATCGCGCAATATTATTTAACTCGGCAAAGTTACAATGTTCAGACAATTTACGCAAATCCTTAACAAAGTCTGCAATGGATTCGCCTCGTTTTTGACTTCTTTTGTGAAACGAAAATCTTTGATCTATTTCGTTCGGCTTTGGATGAAAGTGCCCATCCAACTTTTCCAAAATTTCCTGGAACGTCACATCTTTTGGACCTACTGGTGTGAGTCTGAGTAATGAGCGAATCACTTCGTATGTGGTCTCACCTACGCATGCTAAAAATATTGCCTTTTGCTGAACCTCGTTTTTTAATCCATTTGCCTCAAAAAAGAATTCCATCCTTTCTTTATAATTGTTCCACGACATCGAGGCTTGAAACTGCTCCAATCTGCCAAACACTAATGCTACGTTTTCTTCGGAATTAACATTCGCCATAACGCTATCATTCATTTTTACCTCGTCGCCAATATTATATTTCTGAATAAATGAAACTCGTGTCGATTTTATATATATACTTCAATTTTTAATACGTCTTTTTGGTTGAGATTGCAGGTTACAAGTGAACCACGTTTCTTTCATTTAACAAACTATAGACAGAACAAAACGTCAGTCTATCTGACAGCATTCCGATGATTGTATCCAGCTCCATTCTAAACAGTTTTGCCATCGTAAATAATACTAGAGTATATAACAATGTCCTCATTCGTACCTTGGCTACAACAAGGTAGTGGTCCGAGTCAAAGTTGGCCCCTCGGAAAGTTCGGACATCTAACACACTGGAAGAATGCCTTGCGACGATCGCAACATGATCAATTTGGTTGAAGGGTGATTGATTTGTCGTCCTTCTCCTCTGTGGGGGCGTGGACTCATATAAGGGTAATGTTGAAGAATTTAGCCCTGATGCGGATGGGCATTACACACTCATTAACTGGATTTTGACTAAAAAACTTATCTCTGAGTCTTCCTCTAACGACAAATCCGCACTTTACTTTACACTTTTACATGGCTGGGTAGTTCACCCGACGCACAACCCCCAACCTGGAGGACCAAATCCTTTTGGGATCCCTTCGGACATCCGCCACCATCTCTACTTCAATACCCTGTCCTAGTATTGAAAGACCCTGAAAGACCTTTAAGCCAAATATGTTGGAGTAGCTCCTTCCGGGGTTTCTGCTTTTTTGACTGCTGCAGTCCACCGTTGATTCTGTCATTCGAATCCATCCGCTGGGGCATTTCCGAAAAGCTCTGATAGACCACTGAGATTCGGGCAGTCAGTCATTACTCGCAGAGCATTATAGTGTTGATCACATTTCTTTTCTTTCGCATTCCTTTGTCAACACTCGCAATTGCTAGTTTGGCAAGTCAATTCCGAGCGAAGCATCCCAGTGTCCAGTGGTTACCACGTGGAGGTATAGTAAGCACAATTGACGTGTATAAGTTGTAACATCTGAGCGCCGGCCGCGCCGGCCGCCAAGTTGACACCAGTCAGAGCCTTCCCGAATAGTACATGCCCAACAACTTCATTGCATCCATGTCTGTAGAAAATGGTGTTGTAGACGACAGCTTCTCTCAGTATCACTTTAAAGTCTTGCACTCGAAGTTTTATAAATTTGGCTAGCAAATGCTGATCAACTTTGGTTTCAGGTTTTTTCCGTTGTAAGGCAAAAATAAGTATACCTTGCACTCGAAGTTTTATAAATTTGGCTAGCAAATGCTGATCAACTTTGGTTTCAGGTTTTTTCAGTTGTAAGGCAAAAATAAGTATACCATTTCTTTTTAAATTCTGTAATCGATATTTAATCAGCTACAATTAAAATAATATTCATTCAATCAAATCAACAAACATCAGAAAACGTGAAAATGCGTTTTAAATAGAAGTTCTCTTAATTTTCGTGCAAATACAATCAAAAATGTATTTTCGAAGGCCTTGTCATTAATATCAATTTAGTGAGAAATATATGTATGTGAAAATGACAAAAAAAAATCCTTCAAATGTTAATTTATTTAAAAGCAAACATGCCCCGCAGCGGCACAAAGCTTTTCAGACATCCAAACTGAATGTTGACTGATTTCCTCATCTCAAAATAATGTATATCTAGATCAGTTTTAATGATCATTATTTTGATGTTCAACCACATATTACGTAGTATATTTAGTTACTTTACATTCATATACATAATTATTTTTAGTTGAGACACTCATCGTGTTTTTCAACTGTCACAGGTACGGACGATGCGAAACGAACAATAATTAATTTGAATTTTCGTTTGCATATACCGCGCAATGAAATGTCATTTGCCTTTGAATACAATATTTCAAAATAGATACATTATTATATAGGAACATCCAATCGGGGTGGCTGATGGCTGTTCGAGTTCGAGGAGCACTCGTTTAGGTGAGGAATGTTTCATTATTTTAAATGAGCAGTAGGGTACACATCCCACCCAAAACTGCCATCCATATAGCGGCCGCCATCGCCAGCGCGACCGTAAATGTGCCCGCTCGAATATCTGGCAACATAATTCCTTGGAATTATAATTTATTTCTTGTTAATGGATTTCTGTCAATCAAATAATGTGATTGATTAAGTGAGAAAGTAAGAAACAAAATAAATATTATAAAAAGAAAAGTCACCGTTTTGTGTGTGTTTGCTTGTTCAGGGGAAATTTAATATGAAACGTTTCCTGCTTGAAAATTGAATGCGTATTGTGCATAGTCAAATATCAAACGGGAAAGAAAATTCAAACGCACAAACAGAAGGTTGAGCGACGATGTCATCTTGATTTTGTTTTAATTGAGTGTGTGAGCACATTCAACTGATTTTATTGAAGCGAATTCGATGTAAGTTGGTAGTCAGATTTTGAATAGAAATTGGTTATTCATCGCGATCAAACGACTTCAATAAATCGCACAATGAAGCATTTTTTCACTATCAGAAGAACAGCTTATTTCAAGCTTGTGAAACAATGTATCTTTTCTTCAAGAGTCTTTTCACCCTTAAGTACTCAGAAATATATGTCACTGTCATCATTTAGCGAGGTGTTAGTTGTTAGTAAGCAAAAATAAGTCTAAGCACACTCAAGACAACAAAACTAAAAAATACTACAAAATTATTGATAAACATATACAAAAACAAATTAGATAGCTACATACGTAAAATTAATTATTGAATATGACAATAATTACTAAGAGATAAGAAACATAAAACAAAAACATAGTCAAGAGAGTGGAGCTCTGGTTCGAATCAAGGACTTTAACGTAGTTTTACTAATGTGAAAATCTATTAAATTTGAGTTTAGGTTCAAAACTTTTATCAAACGAGTGAGAGGCTCATTCATGCCATAATTAGTTCTATGATGAGGACAGTGAAGTGACTCCAAGTTGCGCAGTTGGTATGAGCCTCCCCGGTACTTAAAACTTATGCATGAGAGCAAGTCAGGAGCAGCAATTTGTCCTGTAATAAGCTGGTGAATAAAGGCTAAATCATTATTTATCCGTCGATGCGAAAGCAGTTGCATCTGCAAAAGTTGAATACGATGCTCATACGGTGGAAGGTCATAAGGATCAATCCAAGGAAGTTCCTTGAGAGCAAATCTAATAAATTTTCGCTGTATACTTTCCATCCTTGAATTGTGGACTGCATAATAAGGAGACCATATTTGAGAAGCATATTCTTGAAGGGGTCGTACATGACAGTTTTCGAAAGAGTGACGTAGGGGTCCGTAAACAACCTTAGCCCATCTTTTAATAAAGCCTAGCATTAAATTTCCTTTACTAACAATATACGAGTAATTGATATGAGATGTAAATTCTAAATTTGAACTAAAGTAAACACCAAGGTCCTTAAAACTGGACACCTTGCATAATATTTGATGAGAAATCGAGTAATTATACAAAGCCGTACGTTTCTTCGAAAACGTTATAGGTACTTTGAGATTTGCTTAGATTTAGAATCAATCCATTTCTATCGCACCATGTGATTGTAAGACGATCAGCTGCGCAGTCTATTTTCTTGAAAATTTTCATATCATCCGCGAAGATCAAAATTTCATTTGATGACAAGCTAAAAGTAACATCATTTATGGCTAGAATAAAAAGCATAGGGCCAATGTGACTACCTTGTGGTACTCCTGAGTGGGCCTTAAAGGAATCTGAAAGAATGCTTCGATATTTTACCACATATGATCTATCGGTAAGGTGCGATCTGATCCAATCGACGAAGGTGAGAGGGAATCCATATGCTTTCAGTTTAAATAATATAATATCATGAGATAGTTTATCGAAAGACTTTGAAAACTCAGTATATATACAATCTTGCTCTTGCCAGCTTTCAAGCGCGTTTAAACATTTATGAAGAAAATATACAAGGTTTGTTGCTGTTGATCTTTTCTGTATAGAACCATGGTGCTATTTGCAAATTATATTTTTAATATCGAAAGTTAAGCTTTCACAAACAAGCTGTTCAAATAATTTGGGGATACACGAAAGCTTAGATATGGGTCTGTAGTTAAGGGTATCCGATTTAATACCTTTTTTAATTACAGGTGTAATAAAAGATCTTCTCCACAGTAAAGGGAATCGACCAGAATCTAACGACAATGAAAACAAATACTGAAGGGGAAATGCAATTTGGGACTTACACTTCTTTAAAATTATTGGAAAGGTGCCATCAGGGCCAGCAGAGTTATCATCATTCAAAGATGAAATATTATGTAGGACTCTTTCTATGTTTATTGGAACATTATTAAAACTAACTTTATGACATTTACGTAGAAACTCGAAGTAACTACGATCTATATCAACAATAGAATTAGAGAAGGAATTGCAAATATGGTGAGCAAAAGCGTTGCAAATGTCCGATGTTTTTGTAAAGGAGATATACCTTATGTAAAGTGATCTGGGTTTCCACCCAAATCTTTCTTTGAATTGACAAAGTTCCAGAAACTTTTTGGATCATCCCTTAATGAGTTGCCCATTTTATAAACATAGCTTGAATACAGAGTTTTTGATAGTGATTGAATTCATAAAAAAAAAAGATGTAAGAAAGGTGATCAGATTCAGAACGCGTTTTAATGTAGGTCCGCCAAGCACTATTTATTTTGTTGCGAAGCTTTTTTAGTTCCTTAGTGTATCATGGGTGATTGGAGCTTACATTCTTTGAAATTTTCAGGGATATAGCTTTGTTCATGCAGTCGCTAAGGATAAAATAAAAATGTCTAACTGAAATACAATAACAAAGAATTTGTTATTGTTAAAAGTACAGTTGTGGTCATGGATTTTTGATCCTTTCATGTCTTTTGACTTCAAATTCAACTCAAAAAAAAACTTTTAACAATAACAAATTCTTTGTTATTGTATTTCTATTTTAAATTGAAGCTTAACTAAATAGACCAATGGCAAAAAATTTTTTCTAAGTATTAGAATGTTGTTATACATTCACTTAGAAATAATATAATAATAATAAGTGTTTCGGTGTAAGCCAAATAAATTCGCGTCTTAGAAGGGTACGGCAGCATCTAACTGATGAGCCCACTGCCGTACCTGGGCGAAACGCCAACAATTTTTAAGAGTTTTGGTCATGGATCATATTGTTCCTTTCATGTCTTTTAATGTCTAACTGCTTCGTCAATATTAGTGAAAGCTGACATAAGCATCAGAAAAAAGCCACCATTCGCGAAATTAATTTCAAACGCACACGTTAGAATGCCTTCTTGTTACGTGGGAGTTAGAGATTCGAATTGCAGAAACCTCAACTTGTTTTCCGCAGGTAACGCTTTTTCCCAGGCGGTGGTATTTTGGAATTGGTAAGAAGTTGCATGTATGAAACGTTGGCCCAAGCTCATTGAAGTTAATGATTCGAGTCTCACACTCTCGGCCACAGTAGAGCCACATTCCCGTCTGTGCGCACCGTAAGAAGACTGGGATCATGAGTGTGTTAAATAAGCATGCTAGTCCCTCAACCCTCAAGACTCTTGTATATAAACTTGCGAAAACTTCTCTTCAAAAAAATGCACTGTTTTGGGCTACACCGTACTCACTTTGGATAGGGCACAAAATAGAGCGTTAAAATTGATAGGTGATAGTTCAATCGTAGAATCGATTGATTCTCTTGAACATCTCACTCTCTTTTATCGCTTTTTCACAAGCAGTGCTCTAGTGAAGTAGCCAGTTGCATTCCTCCCCTGAAACAATTTAGCCGCAACACCCGCCTCGCTAGGAATGCTCATCAGTTTTACCTTGAGCCCAACTTCGGACGTACAGTCAAGTATAGAGATTCGTATTTCAGTCGCACCACCCGAATGTGGAATGCTTTACCTGGCTCTGTATCTCCCATGTGTTACGATTCACAAGAATTCAAAAGCAACTGTGTTCTATAACATTATAAGGGTATTCATAATCCCTTAATGTGCGCGTTAATTATAAAAAAAAATAAAAAATATTTCAAATATTGCTCTAGGTTGTTCAAGCGTAAAGCTACTCATTTTGTTCGTCGGGGGCATGATACTGGCTTTCTGTTAAGATGTCGAGCGGAGATAGCGGAGATAGCGGCGGAATCTAATTCATTTGTAGAAACTAGTCGAAAATATGCAAGATTTACTCGTTTTTTCACACTCTTTTTTCTCTTTTACATTTTGGTAGTTAAAAAAAAAACATCATTCCACCATATCAAATCATGACGTACATACATTTTATATGATGGTTTCCCCACTTCTCTTACTATTTTCAATAACACAGAATAAACTTTACTGGCGATAAAGTTATTATATCTTTTGTAACCTTATTTGAAGACATTTATTGGCATAGATCATAACTCAAAGCTTCATCATCTTCTCTTACATCCTTGAGCCTTCTAACGCGACTTATGTCTTCTGTTTTTCTCAAATGCATAGTATAATTTGAACCGGCAGGCATGGCATATGGACCTGTTGTACCTACTCAACAGCAAAACGTTAAAAATGATGATGGATTTATTTGATTTTCCATACTTCAGAGTACTACCACTAACCCCAGACCTTTCATTATGTACATACTAAGCGGCATCAAATTGTATTTGCAAAAATGAACAAGAGTTGCCTTGCCAATAAAACAAATACTAAATTACACTCTTGGAATGCAATTTTGTGTATATACAACAAACAGGCATACAAACACCTGATTTTCTTTCACATTGTACGGACATAGTTTTTTTGTTTTAATAAATTAACAGTCAACTGTAAAAGCCTTATTAACATGCCTCTCTGGTTGATAAATGTGTGATAATTGATATGCCTTATAACATTTTTGGCATTTATTTGTTCAAATTGATGGTCTACGGCTGGAATTGGCGTTGCTGCTAAAGAAACTTTATATATAGGTTATTACACTTTGGCGTTTTCTTTGCAATTATATTATATTGAGCTAGAGGATAGACCATTTTAATTGGGCCTTAAATCATTTTATACAATTTTCTGCCATTATGCACAGTAAAAATTTTAATGTTCTTTGAAGGAGGAAATCCTTATCTTATCTTATATTATCCTATCTTATCTTTTAGATTTTAGAAGGTAAGGTACAGCATCGAGCAAGCAAAAAAAATGCAAACGGTCACATCCAAATCAATTATCATGGCTTCATAATTCGTAACGTTACAAAATTGTTTTTCGGTCCCCAGGACAAAGGTACAACCCCAGATATCAGATATTGACATTTAAACACGGAGGAGGATCAGTAATGGTTTGGCGTAAGAAATTTAAAATATTCGTCTTAACAAACTTGTTGTAAGGCTTTTTTAAAGTTCATTTTCACGTGGGCCGCTAATGTCAAGTTAGCGGCCGAATGAATGCCCAAATGAATAAGGAAGTATTAGAAACTCATATGCCTCCACATTTGCAATCACGTATGCCAGAAAACTTTTAATGTAAAAAGTAAGTTAGTAAAAATGTTGTGTATGAATTTTCTAAAGATAGCAGGAAATCTTCATGGTGTAGGAAAAGGGGAATTTTTTTACCCCAATTTTAAATGTTCACAGTTTTTCTGTAGTGTATTTAGTATCAGCATTGTACCCGTGCAATGTCAGGGCGGGTCGCTAGTTTTACTTATATAAAAAAAAAACTAAAATTACAGCGCCCACATTCCTCATTCAAGGTGATGTGTCAGCCTGACACAGTTTTTTTATTTTGAAGGGATAACTGTGATTTGAGCAAAAATCAAGCCAGAACAAACTGAACTTCAGTTAATCGTTGTTTAAATGGAGCTAACCCAGAAAAATTGACTGGTTAGCAAAATCTTTGATTAAAAGCTCTGATCAGAGATTCCTTGTTTAAAAATTTAGTGGACAAACCGAATCCAAATCATCTGGAATAATCATTGATAAGAAATAATCAAGCTTGAACAAACCAGCCCCATTGAAAAATCCCTGCACTATAAAGAATACTCTCTCGTCGCATTCCTAGACATAGAGGGTGCATTTAATAATGTTAAAAATTCAGCAATCACTAATGCTCTTGATGGGCTGCTCATAGAGGAACACATCAAAAACATGATAGCAATAATGCTCAGCAGCAGAATCATTAGTTCCGAAATGGGGAACTACAAAACAAGCAGAATGGCCAATAGAGGAACCCCGCAGGGAGGAGTTTTATCTCCCCTACTGTGGAACCTGGTCGTTAACAAATTGTTAATCGACCTAGAGGACGAAAGTTTCAAAGCTATAGCCTATGCCGATGATGTAGCAATTGCCGTTTCAGGCAAGCACCCACAAACCCTAGCTGAGCTGCTACAAACAGCACTTAACAAGCTTAACAATTGGGCTGCAGATTGTGGTCTGAACATCAATCCACACAAAACGGAATTAGTTCTCTTTACGAGGAAATACAAAATTCCGGACTTCAGACCCCCAACCATTAAAGTGATAACTCTCACACTGTCAAATCAGGCTAAATATCTAGGTCTCATTTTTGACAAAAAACTGACCTGGAAAACCAACATTGAGGAAAGAGTAAATAAAGCCAACGTTGCACTCTTCTCCTGTAAAAAAGCCATTGGCGGGAAATGGGGTTTCTCCCCCCAAATCACCCACTGGCTGTTTACATCGGTAATTAGACCGATACTCACATACGGGGTGATAGTCTGGTGGACAGCACTAGACAAGATGATCAACTACAACAAGCTGGCCAAAGTTCAAAGAACGGCTAGTCTGTGTATTAGTGGTGCACTGAGGACAACCCCATCGGACGCCCTCAATGTACTACTAGATCTCACACCCCTAGATATCTTCAGCAAACAAGTCGCAGCTAGCTCAGCTACTTGACTCAGAGCTACATCACAGTGGACCAATAATCAAATCGGCCACACTACCATTCTAGATAACTTTAGATTCTTACCGAATCGATCCGACTACACCACCCCCAAGTTGGTGTTTGACAATAATTTCCAAGTAACCATACCTTCAAGAGAAGCTTGGAAAAATGGCGCTCTTTTGGAAAATGAAGCAATACACTTCTACACCGATGGTTCAAAAACCAGCGAAGGTGTGGGAAGTGGAATCTACTCATAAAAACTGAATCTCAGTCTTTTCTTCCGACTACCCGATCATTGTAGTGTGTTCCAAGCGGAAATTCTGGCGATTAAAGAGGTGCTGTCTTGGCTCAAAGAAAACGTCATATCCTCCACGGATATTCGGATCTTCTCAGACAGCCAAGCTGCCCTTAAATCTCTTGCCTCTGTCTCTACAAAATCCATCACGGTCCAAAATGGCCAGATGTCTCTGAGGGAGATGTCAAATCAGTTTAACATTCACCCTTCATGGGTGCCAGGGCACAGGGACATACCAGGCAACTGTATGGCAGACGAACTAGCCAAAAAGGGCACGACCACTTCCCTACGCTCAGAATGGAACAACATAGGTGTACCTATCGCTACATGTAAACTCCTGCTTAGACAGGACGCTTCAAGGATAACAAACACTAGATGGACTGAGAGTAATACATGCCTTGCAACCAAAAAAGTTTGGCCGTGTGTGGACTCAAAACGATCAAAGAGTTTGTTGGCCCTGAACCGTCTGTGTCTAGGTTCTACCATAGGTGTTCTTACAGGACACTGTCTAATAGGGAGACACGCCAAAAGACTTGGTGTGTTTTCCAATGATTTCTGCAGAAGCTGCATGGACGAGGAGGAGGAAGAGACCGTTCAACACCTTCTTTGCTCATGCCCTGCACTGCTTCATAGGAGGAAGGCTCATCTCGGTGAATTCTTCTTCGATGATACTAGCGACCTAGCTTACATAGACCCTAAAAGTCTTTCAAAATACATTAAAAGTTCCACGTGGTTCGACTAGCAGGTGATTAACCGGCTAGTACCGTAATGGAAGATTAATAAGTGATTAACTCGTTAATCTTACATCGGGTTTCTGAGATCAGTAGGTGATTAATTTGCTGATCTCTGTGGTATCACAATGTGCCCTTGCGGCCTAAGTGTGTTAGGCAATGTACCTACTCATTGACTGACAGCCACTTCCACCTAACCTAACCTAACCAGCCCCAAGTTAAAACAAAAATTTTAAAACAGTTATTAGCAAGAAAGTTTAAATTTTAATATTATACATATCTCTTCCCATTTATTGGGCTGATCTAGGGCTTTTTATTTCACGGCATGGTAAGACCATCAGAAGGGATGAGGATGACCGAGAGTCTATTTTGAATTTCTTTAACCGGAGGTCATGTCCGGTATTTGCCGGCAGATAGGACATTCCGTAAAAATGTGCCAGATTGTTAATGATTCCTGACAATTTCCGCATTCCTGGGGTGGTTCGTTTTTGAAGTAGTGGCAACTTGAAAACAAAGTTTTTTCCAACTCTTACTCGAAAAATCTTTACGCACTCTTAACGGCTTAGTTTGACATTGTATGGCGGTCGATGTTGTAAGAATTGATGTCTTCGAAGAAAAGTTATATAATAAGGCTTAACACTTGAGGCTGGAGTGCAAATTGCATAGGGACCTTCCATAGCAGCACAACGAAATAATGGGAAGGACTAGCAAATACATAAATAAAAAAAAAAACAGAAAGAGTAAACAAAGCCGACAAATCATAAGCGATACCTAAGACCGATATTCTAATCATTGGTGGAGATCGATTTTTAAGTTCAAATTAGATTAATGTTTCCGGAATTAAGATCACCTTTTTCTCATCTCCGTTCTCCGGCGCACTGTTCTTCAAAAACAACCAGGAATTGATGGCAGGACTTTTTTCGAAAACTTTCAACTTACTCTTTGCCTACTACTCTTTTTTTTTTCAATACTCATATCGGGTTATTATTATTGCCTTCGTGGTGGTTAAAACAACTTGGCCTCCTCTCCTCACGTTATAATAACTATCTGCATATCGTAACTTATTTTCTATGGCTTTGTTCTCAATCCTTTTCAGCTCTTTAAAGAATGTGGTAATGCTGCACTTAACAAAAAACTCACGTTACACCTAGTGTAACATATGAATTTCGTTCCCACCAAAAACCCATCTAAACCTACTTTCTTCAGTGCCTGATGCCTGTGTGTGAATCTATTAACAAACAAAAATTTCCTCCCAATCATATGCCAACTCAGATTTTCTATTGACATTTTATTCTCAATAAACATAACGTTCGTTTTCATAGCAATAGCAACTTGCAACATTAGGTTTAAGTCTCACACACAAATTCATATTCCCTTCACATAAATCCAACCAAAGTGTCATAATTTGACATTATTGAGGTGAAGATAAAAGACGCATTTGTCAAACGAATACACCAGTCATCTCCACAGAACATATTAATAACCACAAGCATGTGAATGCAAAAGCCAAACTGTTAACAATAAAATAAATGAAGTCCAACGCGACATACGTACGAGTATATGGGATAGTGTTGCGGTGTGGTATGTTCGTATGTTGCTGCGCTTATAAGCTTATTTAAATTTCTATAAATAATTTGTTAAACAGTCAACGCTATTGAATTTATGAGGCATCCCGCAACGAGACCATTGATGCTGATGATGGCACCAGCACGTAGTGAATCTTCCTTATTACCTTGCAATGCCTGTCCATTTGTAAATGGACGTCTTTATGTCTTTTACTCAAGAGTACCGACATCCACATTCGACAACAAACCGCGCGCGGAGGGTTATTAAAAATAATAATAATCCGACCACAGAATTTCAATTTTCTTCGCGCGTACAAATGGCGTTAAATACGAAATTAATGGACAAAATTCTTCGTGCCGCATCGGGTCTCAACTCTCGAGAAAAATCAAAAAAAAAAATTAAAACTGTAAAGATCTCTTTGCACTGGGGGCTTTGTGATAAATGCATTTGGTATCTTTTGTGTTCGTTCAAATAATGAAATCAACTTTTTTCTTTTATTAGATGTGTGATGCACGCGTAATTATTCAAAAAACTGTCACTTTGTTTGAGGTGGCTGAAACATGCTTTGGACAGATTAAAATATTCTTTTATATTAATGATCTTTTCGACTTTGATAAAATTTGACATCGGTTTTGAAGCTGTCAGAATCGTTTAATCAATCTTTTGAATGAGTTATACTACGAAATCATAGCCAAAAATTCGGTAATTATGAGAAACTACTTCATAATTGGCTCAATCACAAACACAAATTCTTTTTCGAAATCATCTGAACTTCACATAATAAATGTGAATAGACCACAACTACCTTTAGCTTTTATGAAACCGGTGCGGTGTCGCGATTACGAACACTCTGGTACGTTTACAACAATCGCAATTACGCAAACTCTGTACCCATGATGCTACTACGCATTTCGCTTGTTGGTTTTGTAGTTGCTTCGATGACGTACACTTGTGGCCATGCAATGAAGTCATTTTTATAAATGACAGAAACAAAATTTATTCAATTTCTTAATATTTACAGTCACAATCATTAAAAAAACGATAGAAAATAAGTTAGTTAGTCAGTTAGTTGAAAAAAAAATTATTTAAAAACTGCTTTAAAATGTACAATATGATAACCTTAAGTTTAAAATAGTTTGGCAAATGACCATATTGACAGTTTATTTAAGCTTAGTTTATTTGTTTTTTATTTTATTTAAAAGTTTCCTTCGAGGATGCGTTGCCTATAGTTTAGTGCATTAACTGTGTAATGGCCATATAATTAAGTCACCTGAAAAAAATAAGAAAAATATGAAAAAAGCATAGTTTTTTTAACCGCACTGTTAATTTATCGTAGGATAGCCTTTCTGTTTGGATACGGCGGATATTCTCCTTGACATGGACTACATCGAACCTTGGCATTGCTCTACGCACATATTTTTCCACTCTTCCTGCAAAATTCTCCAGAGAGTAGTCGTGATGGTTGGTTTTTTTTTTGCAGCAACTTTTTTTTAAAAAAGGTCCACGTATTCTCTATGGGGAATCGGGTTTAAGTCCGGTGACTGCGCTGGCCACCCCAAAACAATCACTCTACGCTCTTCAAGGAAAAATTTCACAACTGTTTACGTGTGTTTGGGGTCATTGTCGTGCTAAAAGATCCATCCTTGGGGCAATTGGTTCTGGTAGGCGCCGAGAAGATTTGTGTCCAGTATATCCCGGTAGTCAACACCTGTCATTTTACCGTTTATTTGACACAGCGGAACTCACCAGGGCTTGTGAAACACGCCCAAACTATTATAGAATCGCCGCCATGCTTTAAGGTCTTTCTGTTGTATTTTGGGTTCAGCTCAGCATTTCTGGGACGTCTAACATACGGTTTGCCCTCATTTCCATAAATGTTGACCTTCACCTCAAACAATATTTTAAATCTTCTAAAAATGCAATGTTTTAATTGTATGGCCACAAGTGTACATACGCAGAACGAGAGAAAAATTAAAATGAAAACATGAAAAAAAGTGGCACAGTAAAGGGAGCCTCGGGGTCTAGCGCATTTCTTTCAACCATACTTGGGGAGGGAAAGGAAGGGACCTACAATTTTCCGATTCCGATCAATTGATCGAGTAAGCGCTTTTCATGGCATGAAATTGCCATACTTCTCGAAAAGTCATACTCCTGGAAAAACATTTTTCAACTTTAATGTTTCTAGGATTCGAGCCTTGATCCTCCTATGCAACAGTTAGACACGCTAACCATTAAAGTAATCGCGGCGCTAAATAGTATAGCAGTACCATGCCCATCATGAACATACCAATTATCAAAAAGCGCGATGACGAAACCTCTGCTGCAATTGCAACGCTGTTGCTAATACTTACGGCAACATTAGTGTAATAACGACAACGAATACGACAAGGCTGCTGATTACAACGCTGACTACATGCTGTCTGTGTAACGGTCGTGACGACATAATTCTTTTGATTACAACAGCACCATCCAGATTATAGCCACTTTATCGAAATCACGCTAACGCTGATGTTGTTTCAAAAACGCTGACGCGATTTTAATCAATTTATCTCAATAACTACAAAATGTTCGTGCCTATGATAGCTCTGGCGTTACAACGTAAAACGATGTTGCAGTACCGTTCCATGCTATAACCAAACAAGTGCATTGAATGTTGGCCTACAAAAACATGCCCAGACCGCGACAGCGATACTCGGCTTTGTTGTATTGCCTAAGTACGGTAAATGTTACGAAAAAATCATCATCAGCAACACCTTCATACGAAATTCGAATGTCGAACAAGAGATGTCGCACCAAATCCTTTAAAAAAGGAAATTTCTGCCGGTTCCGAACAATCGGGAAAAAGCCTTTTGGCAATTTAGTCACGGCGGTGTGCTGACCCAGTGTCAGCACACTGTCCCTGGTTGTCCTTGATGTTGTTGTCGTCCAGGGTCTCCATCACACTGAGGTACCTCGGTTCCGGATGTTGTTGCTCTGTGGTCCTGGTCATCCTTCTCATTAGCTGATTCGGGTGGTTGGTGACGTTTTGCATTAGCTTCTTTGTGAATAGCACCAGGTATCTGTCCAGAGGTATGATGTTTGCTTCTTGGTACAGTTGCTCGTTCCTGTAGTGCTTTCGTCGCCGTCGGTCAAAGTAGAGGCCGGAGTATTTCCTTTCATAGAGCTGGATTTCTTTCATGGCTGTCTTCGAAATGGAGAACCAGACTGGTAAGAAGTAGCTAATTACTGGTCGCAGAGGTTGCTTGTACACCACTAACTTTGTCGGTTGGCTTAGTCCAGTTCTTCTTTTCAGCAGAGGGTGCACCCGGCTGAAAGCCCAATTGGCTTTTTTGAGAGCTTTCCTGCTGTGTGGATTGAAGTTCAGCAGCTCATTGAAGTGGATACCCAGGTATTTCACATTCGGTTTGGATTGAATGGTGGATCCATCGGGGAAAAATAATTCATTTTAAGATATGTATAGACTTGATAGTAATCTATTCTCCACGACGGAGAATCTCCTATAGTTCTTAGATGATTTCGAACCTTAGCACGCGATTCTTGCATGCAATTGGCTCAACAGGTGCCATGAGAACGATACCAACTGCATCTCTGTAAACTTTCCTATCGCTACTTCACCTTGAACTTTTCGCTAAAGAGATTATGAATCAAGCTGATATAGACATTCTAATGCTGATTTCAATCCAGTGGTCCTAAGAATCATTCCGACAAGAGAATGATATGTGGGAGCATGTAAATCTTGTCTCCGTTTTCACAGGCATTAGGCGGCTCTAAAACGGATGAAGGAGTAGAGCCATGCATTCCAATACTAGCATTCCAATTACTAGCTAAGCAAGAATTGATCAACAAAAATATTGACATCTTCCTAGACAGCCAGGCGGCCATTAAAGCTATCTCATCCATTATCACAAAACAGAAAATTGTAGAAAGCTGTCGCTGTAATCTAAGACTGCTCGGCTCAACGAACACCGTAAATTTAATTTGGGTTCCAGGACATCGTGACATAAAAGGTAACGAAATGGCGGATAAGCTAGCCAAAGTCTCGAATCCAGAAAAATTAACACTTTTGTAACTAAGACACTAGAACGGGGAAAAAAGAGAATCCAACAAAACTTTTTAAAAACTGCCAATGACAGGTCATCTTTAGAAGCATGCTGGGTTTCCAGAAACTTATGGCCAGATATTTCGAAGAATAAAAACAGAAATTTTGCTCCAGATGCGCACAACTTGTTGTAGGATTCTACTCCTTCTGTGAGAAGCCTAAGCTTGGCCAACCATAGGAAAAAAAATCCTCGGAGAATACTTCTTCAAGGAACTATGTGACCTCTCTAACCACAAACTAAACAGCATCCTCAAGTTTATCAAGGCTCCAAATGTTTTATTCAGGGTTATGAACCCCAGTAACCAAGTCATCAGCTCAATTCTACGCAGTTCATCACCTTCTACTCCTACCTTGCTGTCCCGAGGACCACAATGGATTTTTGAGATCAGAGTGAGGTGCTGTCGCTTGCGGATCATTATCCAACTTAGAATAAGCACATAGAGAATTGGGTGGGAACATTCGTTGATTGGTGCTCAAGCCGTCAGTATAAAAAAGGAACGACTTTAATCGAGTTGTCTGAAGCAGTATTTAAGGTCAGCTGTCTTTATGTTAAAGTTTTACTTTTCAGCTAATTAGACACAGAGTAACTACCTAACTACCGGTTACAAGCTATTTCCTAGCTCAATGCTATCTATGTACCTTAACCAATCCTGCTAACAGAAGGCAGATGTGCTGTGCATGGCAAAGGCGCAGACAGAAACGAAATTACACCCATCAACCCTAACTTATTACAACTTTTGTATAACGACTTAAGCTGATTTAACATGATATTTTCAATATACGAGGGAGGAGTGAGAAATCAAGAAAACAGAATGCACTTGAATATAAACACTAAGCTTGCCATGTAATTGAATTATTAATTATCTGTGTTGTGGTAGCAGCTTACAAATAGGCACCTTGTTATAATTTTGTTATTCTGTCGTATACATGATATGTATCTGTCATCGGCACCGCATTTCCTCACTACAGGGTAATTTCGTTTTTATTTATTTCATTTTTCGAAGCCGGTCAAGTGTTTCACTATTCATCTACACACCTCTACGGGTGTCTGCAATGAAATGAATGATTGTGTTCATAATCAGTTATACATAGTTGCATTTATTTTGTTTGTTTGTATTCTGTTCATTCTGTTTTAATTTTGTTCGCGCACTTGATGATTTTCATATCGATTTGAGGATTACTCTCACTTCACTGAGTCTCTTTTGCTAGAGTAGGTTTCCAACTACTCATGTAATGGTTTGCGAACTGCACTTTAACCAACGAACGATACCCAACTTTTGTGTAGGGAAAAGGGTGTTATGGATGAAGTTTGAAGAATCAATCACGGACGAATCATAACACAAAATAATGATAAAAAGCAAAGAACTCTGCATTTGTTTTTCTCAAAAGGTGCAAACATTTTTTTATTATATTTTTTCATCAAGCAGGGTCTCACGCAGATAGAATCGAGGAAGAAGGTCGACGAGAGAAGGTTGCCCAGTAGAAAGCTGCGGAGGTAAGAGGGATAGCAAACACATATCTTCCCCCCCCCCCCCCCCCCCCCCCCCCCAGCAGGCAGCCCAGAAGAAAAGGAAAACCAAGACCGAAACTGAGACATATGCCTCAGTCAGCAAGGTCCCGGTAGGAAATAGTAGGGCAGTCTCATATGCGACGGCTGCCAGGACCATACGGATTGCGATTTTACCGAAGGAGTACCCCTTAATCACTCTCTCGCAGAGTGAACTCTCTAAACTCGAAGACGCCTGCCATGGTGGTCGAGATGAGAATAGGGTGGGAAACGGAGATGAAATTTGAGGGCATATCCTTTAAAACAGGTATGATCCAAGTAGACTGTACCAATCAGGAAACAGCTAACTGGATCAAAAAGACAGTCCCAAAGCTGAGTGGTTGGAAAGGTTGTGAGCTCACCACAAGACAGGGGGATGACATACCCAAGCCGTACAACATAACAATATATATACCAAGAAGCAGTGGACAAGACCACGGCACGGTTCTAGCTCTGATAAAATAACAGAATGCAGAACTAAACACCCAAGTCTGGAAGGTTCTTTCTTCCAAGGAGGAGGGTAACGGCCAACTGCTCAACATTAGCGTTGATGAAAAGTCTGTGGAGGTGATTGCCAAAAACAATCACTCCATCTACTATAGATTCGGCAACGATCGGCTGTTTCTTGGAAATTGAGGGTGCCTTTGATAATACCTCACACGAAGCGGTTAACAAAGCACTTCAGAGGAAGGGCACTCCGATTACAATAATAAAGTAGGTTAGTGCAATGCTTAGTACAAGAACGGCAGAAACACACTCTAGCCAAACGATTCAGAGAATCATCACTACGAGAGGCTGCTCACAAGGAGGCGTCTTATCACCTCTACTTTGGAGTCTAGTAGTGGATGAACTATTAGAAAAACTAACCATGCAATGCATAAGATGCATTGGCTATGCTGATGACATCACATTATTAGCCTGTGGGAAATATGAAGAAACCCTATGCGATATAATACAGAGGGGCCTGGTAATCACGACAAAGTGGTGTACATCTGTAGGGCTGAACAACAACCCCACAAAAACTACAATTATACCATTCACCAGAAGAAGACTCCTACCACTTGTGAAAGACATTACACTGGATGGAGTAACCATAGTAGGTACCTACAACAGAGGTTAAGTATCTGAGCGTGATTCTAGATAGTAAACTCCTGTGGAAAAGGCAAGTAGAAGGAGCAATTGAAAAGACTAAAAAAAACCTAATGATATGCAATAGAATAGCAGGGAGATCATGGGGTTGTAAACCGAGCATTATTCGGTGGATGTACCTAATGATGGTAAGACCCATCCTTACCTACGTAGCCGCGTTAGTCTGGAACAAGAGATCTGACACGGTGACCACTAGAAAAGCATTAGAAAAAGTACAAAGACTTGCGTACATATGCATATCAGGAGCAATGAGAAGCTATCCAACTGCGGCTTTGGAAGTACTGCTAAATCTGACACCTATGCACCTGGTAATAAGAAGCATCTCAAATGCAACGATAGCTAGACTTGCCAAAGAGACTGAGTGTGTCCTGAAATCTATCGAGAAGAGCATAATATCGGACGAGTTACCACTCATTGACGTCCCTCGGGATAGCAAGACCAAGGAACCCAAATTCGATAAGCTCTTCAGCGTTGAGCTATGTAACAAAAAGGCATGGCAAAGTCAAAAAGAGACCCACTCAATGAAGACCCATGCAATAAAATGGTATACAGATGGCTCAAGAACAACTGAAGGAACTGGAGCAGGAATTTTTGGGACAAGAACAAAATTTTCAGTACCTATGGGAAGAATGCCAAGCAGAAGTCTATGCAATACGCAAATGCGCGGAAGTAAACATCGACAGGAAAACAAACATATTGCAATAATGACGGACAGTCAAGCTGCAATTAAAGCCCTACGATCCTCATCCTACACAATCTCCTCAAATCTTGTCAGCGAATGCATTGACAAATTGAACAAACTGGGCAGTAATAACAAGGTTACAATCTACTGGGTACCAGGACATGCAGGAATCATAGGCAATGAACAGACAGATGAACTGGCCAAGACAGGAGCCGGATCACCACTCATTGGACCGGAATCTTTTTGTGGAATAACGAAAGCAAAAAGTCGGAGCAAGACAACAGAGCTAAACACTTGAAGTACCTCCCCAAGATGCACCAAGCCAAACTTCTACTTGGCACTTTTAACATAAAACGTTACAAAGAAGTAATAAAACTCAATAGAAACAATGTAAGAATGCTAGCCCGGTTCTTAACTGGACACTACAGACTAAGAAAACACCTAAAAGTACTAGGCATAAAGAACGACGACCAATGCAGATATTGCAATAACAAACAGGAAGAGTCTCCTGACCACCTCTTAGATGACTGCGAAGTTCTTATACACCAAAAGAAGAAGTACCTATATCCTAGTACGTAGAGGACAGGGAGCTAAAACTCCTAAGCGTAACCCAGATACTAAGTTTCATCAGAGGAACTAATCTGGATGAAGTACTTTAAATTAAGGAATACCACTTAAGAAGTAGGTTTGTACAATAGATCTAAACAGGTCGAGTCAAAACCCCAATTATTCATTCAAGCACATAGATCTTCAAAAAGTGACACTGGCATTTATCAAAAGTTTATTCTTTTTTGTCGCCAATGACGCAAGTCCCCGCACAAATGCGGTGCTCAAGATGAATCAAAACATCCATCGTCCCAGTCATGACCGGATTAATTTAATCCAAGGAGAAAACGTCCATCACCTTCCAAACTTAACACACAAAAGAAACAGCATCTGTTGATGTGAAGTTGCGTAAATTAAATATCACAAGACACAAGAATGAGCTGCTAGCTCACAACAAGCACCACGCAGCACCATTTGACTTAAGAAACATAAAAGAGAATCAAAATCAAAATTAATTAGATATCATCCTATTCTTAAAATAATATGATTAATAAAAAATAGAGCGACACTGAAGACCAAACATAATAAATCTCTTAGACGTACCTAACCTACTCCCTCGCAGTCGCGTCGCCCTGCACCATGTCTTGCAATCAACCAAGTGGCGACATTGAAAATTTGCAGCCATTTATTTAAACTACGCACCATCGCATCACGCAGAGTGTGGAACTGTGTCCAGAAGCTTATGTCACCAAAAGCTAAAGTGTCAACTGGATTAATTAATTTGTCTCTGTCTCCATACCGTCACACCATTACACTCCGCCATCGGATACAAAAACCATCAAAACAAAAGTAGGAGAACAGACGCGACGAAGGTGCGTGCGTCTTCGTCGTCGTATCCATGGAAAATAAAACACTTCCCATATGCTCGAGTTGAGTCCCAATCCGAAAATATCTAACAAACGGACAAGCACAACTGCTAACGGTGTTGTTCAAATCAATTTTGATTTTTATTCAGATATCAGTGGGAGCATTAAAATCCAGACCAGCAATCGCTCATGCCAACAAGAATAAAAAATTATTTTTTGATATTAAATGAGAAGAAATTTAAACAACGGAGCAAGATTAATTGCTCTGTGGATTGCTGACTTCGGCTAATCAATTTTATTTAGAACTTTTGAGCCATCGCTGTATAAACAATTTTTGTTTGTTATTCGTACAGGCATCTGTAGAAGCTGCCATAGGTTATCCTCTGCCCACAAGTTTTTTTGTTTTTTTGTGATACCTCCAGCTTATTTAACATAGAACATACTTGGAAATCGTTCGGATAGTCACCTTGGGATTATTGCCGTGTAGGTAGTCCGCATGAATTCTAAGGCTGCGAAAATTCCAAATGAGCATGAGAACACCTTATGGTCCATGATACCGTATAGCTGTGGTAGATTCCAATCACCAGCAAGCAGCAACTAGATCTCAAAACAATAAATAAATAAACAGGCTTTCGTAAACTAGGCTCCGGGACGTAGTGCATTTTTCGCAACCATACTTTGTGGGGCTCCAGCAGCTGCTGGAGCTGATGGCCTCACTGCCGAATTTTTTAAAGCGGCAGGCGATGACTTGGTCAGGGAGTAAAAGTAAAAGTAAGTAAGAAAAGAAATCATTTTATTGGTATATTAATACATCATTTACAAATATTTATAATGAATTTAAAGCCTTGGCTTTGCCGTCAGCTCGGTTGGCAGATTAATAAAAAAGGATTTAATATTTATAGTTGAAAAATAATAATAAAAGGAGAGTTATCTATTCAAATTCTGTTATAAGTAACTTTCTATATTTTAATATGTCTTTCAAAAAGAGGTAAAGTTTTTTCCAAGCAGTATAGTTTAACAATGTTATTGTTTCTTGTAATGTAAGTGATTTTTTTCCGAAGTATGAAAGTCGATATTGTACAAATATGGGACATACACTAATGAGATGGAAGCAGTCTTCTTTAGCTTTCAGATTACATAATGAACAAAATTGATGGAAGCTGTTATTATATGGTGTTCCATTAATTCCAAGGACTTCACATCTTGTCTTGAAAATCAGAGATATTTCCTTATAAGTGTACGCATCGTTAAAATAACTTGCTTCCATTAAGTTCAGTTTCAATTGAGAATAAAGGATTCTGCTTTGTGACTTTTGAGCTTCTTTAATGAATTCAATCCTCACTATATCATCCTGAGTTTGGATTATTTTGTAGAGCCGTTCTTTAAAATGCAACAAATTACTATAATCCAGTTCCAAGGTCTCTCCATAATAATTTCCTAAGTCTTTCCACTTCGCCATCCACCAGTCCGCATTTCTAAGTTCGTACAATGCCATTTGTTTGGTTAGCCGATTTTCTGGATGAGCAAGTACCCTTAAGATGTAGTCTGCATGCAGCTTGAGAGTGAATGTGTAGATTTTAGCTAGACCCGTTTCGAGATGTAGAGCATAAGTTGGCGTTTTTATCGGAAGATTGAACAGTTTCTTCAGAAAGCACCTTTGAAATTTTTCTATTGCCTCAAACTCATTTATTCCCCAAACTTGCGCAGCATAACATAGAGAAGACTTAACATCAGCATTAAATATTTTGTATTTTGCTGACAGTGCAATACGCTGATTCGAAAAGATATTTTTCCATGACATGTTAAGCAGGCTTTGTGATGAAGTAGATTTCATTGCTATATGTTCATTATAGTCCATGGTTTTGTTAATATTAGGCGTTTTTCTTTTTTAGTTCCGAACAGAGAAGTGAAACGTCAAAAACGTAAGAGTATTTCTTTTTCATTTCAGCGACATCTGAACGCTCAAAATGCTTTTCTTTTTTCTTCAGAACACTACGCGAGCGCGCTATACGTGCTCGAAATAATATGACGGGGCATCTAGAGCAAGAGTCTGAGCGCAGCCAACTTCACATAGCTCAGTTCAGAACACGTTCACGCTGTTCGTTCTCCGTTCAGTGCACGGTTCGGAACTAAAAAAGAAAAACGCCTATTAACTCCTAGGTACCTATACTTGCTTACAATCTCCAATACATTTCCATTGAACATCCAAGTATATGCAGCATGATTTCGGGTAGATCTAGAAAACGTCATTATTTTGGACTTGTTAATATTGATTGTAAGCCCCCATTTAACGCAATAATCAGATAGTCGATTTATCATTAGTTGTAAGTTCTCAGGCGATTCAGAGAGAATAACCAAATCATCGGCATACAAAAGAACATTAATGGTCAGATTAGCGATTCGGATACCTCCAGGCAGACAAGTTTCAACATCATTGATGAAAAGTGCGAAAAGAAGAGCACTTAGAAGGCACCCTTGTTTAACTGCGGTGTCCGTTTCAAACCAATTTGATAGTTCTGCCCCATCCCACACAGTTGCTTTTGATTGAGTATACATTTCCTTTATCACATGAATAAACTTCGTTGACATACCTAATAGGGAAAGCTTATAAAAAAGAGCATTTCGGTTGACAAGATCGAAGGCAGATTTAAAGTCCACAAAAAACGCATATGTCTTCTTGTTTCAGGCTTGTGCTGCTTTAACTATCGATGTTAAGGTAAAGATGTGGTCTACAGTGGAGAAGTTTTTTCTGAAACCCGCTTGAAACTTTGAAATTATGTTGTTACCTTCAGCCCACTTTTCAAGCCTGCTGGCAAGCACACCACAAAATAATTTAGCAATAACGTTCATAAACGAGATTCCTCGATAATTTTCAACATTATTTGTGTCACCTTTTGTATGGATCGGAAAAATGACTGCCTTCTTGAAAGATGTTGGAACTTCTTGTTTATTTAGGATGTCATTAAATAAAGCTTTGAGTCGGGAAGTAAGTCCTTCTGTACCGTTCTTGAAAAATTCATATGTGACTCCATCTTCTCCCGGCGCCTTTTCATTTTTCGCTTTAAGAAAAACAGCATTTATTTCGGCAAATGTAATTTCGGAATCAAGTATTTCGTCGGACAGCAGAGGTTCAGCGTACGAAAACTTAACATCTGATCCAGCACATAGTATATTTTGGAAGTGTATTGATAAATCCTCAGCCGTTACTCCTATCCCTATTGCAAAATTTGAACCGTTTATCTTTTTCGTCACTTTCCAAAATTCTTTTGCGTCTTTCGTTTGACCAAGTGAATATGCTTGTTGGTTTTCATATTCTGTTTTTTTCTGAAGACATAAGTTCTTATATCGCGAGTTTTCTTCGATGTACCATTTTCTTAAATTTTGGGAGTTTGAATTTCGGACTGCATTCAGAAGATGAAAAGATTTCTTTCTTGCTTTCATGCATTCGTTTTTAAACTTCTTTTTTCCGCTCGAAATTGTGTTGCTTGAAGAGTTTTTAATGCATGCTATAAGTTGGTTTGAAAGTGATTCGGTTGAGACAAAAGTATTGTTTATCAGAGAGAGGTTGTTATCTAGATTGCTTTGATACAAGTTGAGTTCTTGTTGTTTCCATTTAAGCCTGGGGATGAGATGAAGGTTCCTTTCTGTTGCGACTGTATTATCAGACCATTCAACGACGATAGGCATGTGGTCTGAGTAGTTTTTAGCTTGTACTTCGAAATTTCCTATGAATTTGCGCCATTCATTATTTATTGCACAGTAGTCGATGACCGATTTGCCCTGTCCTCCTATAAAAGTATAATTACCTTCTGTATCTCCACTAGTACAACCATTTAAAACTGTACAATCATACATCTGTAACATATCGAGGATATTGGTACCATTTTGATTGTAAATAGTGTCTTTTGAATTTCTGTGATCGAGGTTAATGGCATTATTTATCGTTGTGTGAAGTGTAGTTACTTGTAAATTACTAATTCTTGCATTAAGATCACCTATTACAAGGACGCTTTTGTTTGCTAAACGGAACATAATTCGATTGAGTTTTTCATAGTCTTCAGTCCACTTGTTGCAGTTTATATAATAAGGTACAATGAACATATCGTTTTTTTGAAGAAGCTTTATGATGGTTGTACCTTCGATTTCTTCATAATTAAAAGTTTTCAGTAGAGATGTTTTTATCCCGTCCAATATTCCACCACTCGCACGTCCTTTAGTGAATGTTTTGACCGCTGAATTAGATGATAATTTATAACCACTGAAATATTTTATGAATTTGCTAAGATTTTCAGATGTAACATGCGTTTCATATAAGAAAAATATGTCAAAATTATTTATATAGTTAAAAAAATCTACAAATAAAAGTTTATTATTAAGCCCTGAGACATTATAAGACAAAATTTTAAAAGTATTAATAAATATTGAGCTGACGGCATCACATTTTCAATTTTGTGCAATAGTACTGCCGCTTGACGAATTTTGATGAAGTGGCATCACTGGTGTAGCAGCATCAACTGGATTAGACCATTCATGATGACGTTTATTAGAAAAAGTATTTGTTTTGACAGCTTCGAAATTAAGTTGTCCAAATATATTCAACAGGTGTTGTTCTCCATCATCATTTTTATGTTTAAGTATATTGTTTTCGTTTAAATAAAATACTTTATCAGAAATTAATAACGAGTTATTTTTAACGAGTACTTTTTCTTTTGGATACTTTGTTTTGATAGCTTTTCTATAACTGAGTAGGATTCGGCGTTTGAGTTGTGCATGTTTCGTTAGGTCGCGTTGTATGAATACACCTGTACCTTTAAGCTTTATCTATTATTTTTATATTAAAGGAATTTAATTGATTAAAGTTTATTTGATGAAACTAATAATGAGAAAACATTTGATTAGAATAAAAATGAAAAACAAAATATTAAGCTGAGTATAAAAACAAGAACTTGATCAAAATTAAAACTGCTTAAATAAAATGTAAAGTAAATTAACATTAAATTATAATAATTTCAACACTTTCCCTTGTTAATTGGTTCTTTACATATTTAAGTAAGCCCCATTTCTCTGGACAAAAGTTTTAATCTTGGACAAGGAAGTGGTTTCGTCATTATATCAGCCACTTGCTTTTCAGTTGAAACTTGTTGTATTTCAAGTCTTCCTTCCGTAACTTTCTCTCTGATGAAGAAATGTTTTGTTGAAATATGTTTTTTTCTTTTGTGAAATTCCGGGTTTTGTGCAAGCCTAATTGCTGCAGAATTATCCACTTGAAGAATGGGAGTTTGCTTCATTGGAATAATTCCCTTAAATAATCTGCACAACCAAATTATTTCCTTAGCTGCTTCATTAGCTGCTACAATCTCAGCTTCAGTTGTCGAAGTTGCAACCATCGCTTGTCTTTGACTTAGCCAAGAAATAGCTCCACCTGCATAAGTGATGACTACACCAGAAGTGGAACGCCCAGTGCTTTTACATCCACCGAAATCTGCATCACTAAAACATTCTAAAATACCTCTTTTGATATTTTGTCGATACTCGATTCCTATGTTTATAGTACCAGCAATATACCGAAATACTCTCTTGACTCGAGTGACATCTTCGGTAGTTGGATTCTCCAAAGATCTTGATAGAAATCCTATGCTGTAAGCCAGGTCTGGTCTAGCATCAAATACATAATTGCACCAACAGCCTGTCTATATGGGAAGTTATGACTCTGGATTTCATCTTTCCCTTGTTTTGGAGTTTCACCGTTCTTTACCATAGGAGTTGAGATTGGTTTGCATTCTGCAAATTGAAAACGTTCAAGAATTTTTCTTGCATGAGCTTGTTGACATATTTTTATTCCGTTTTCTTTTCGTTCTATCTCTATTCCCAAAAAGAACGACGCTTCTTTTGAAACAATCTTGAACTCATTTCTCAGCTCCGCTATGAATTCATCTAACTCGTAACGGTCAGTGGATCCTACTAATCCATCATCCACATACAGAACAAGTATGACTTTCTTTCCATTTCTTTCCCTCATATATAAGCAAGGATCAGCATCACTAGCTCGAAATCCTAGTTTAGAAATGAAACTCCCGAAACGCTTGTTCCAACATCTAGATGATTGCTTAAGTCCATACAAACTTTTCTTCAGCTTCTGCTTAACATGTGCTTTATCTTGATGACCCCATCGCTCATGATAAAGCTGCAGCGTTGCTTCATCTCCAACAGCTACATTGAATTCCATGCGAGACTTGACTTTCGAAACGATTGGTCTTATTGCTGCCTTGTATAGCGATCCGTTTATTTGTCGACTTCCGCATATAACCGTTTCGTTTTTTATTCTTAACCAGCACTTTGTTGCTGAGGACTTGAAAATACTGTTTCGGTTTCTGTCCTGAGCAGCCAAAACAGAAAAAAGGTTTCTTGAAATTGTTGGAACATACCACACATCATTAAGTGTCACATTCTTTCTGTTGTGAGTTGATTCCACTATTATTGTTCCTTTGCCAATAGCGCTCAATGTTTCTTTTCCTGCTGCTTGAATCCTGCAAGGACATTCAAACTCCTCAAAATCCACAAACCAGTCAGTACAGTTGGTAACATGCCTTGTTGCTCCATTATCAATCCACCAGTCAATTGAATTTACTTCGGTTGCATACATTTCATTGCAGATGGACACTAAAGACGCGTTTTTGTTGATTGAATTCTCTTGGCTACTGCTTGAAACATTGCCTTTTGTTGGTTTACCTTCAGCAATCCATTTTCTGCAGTCTCGAACCCAATGTCCCTTCTTCTTACAAAAATTACAAACGTCTTCTCTTTTGTTCCAGGTTTCCCTTGATTTTGGTCTTGCAACTGGCTTTCTTTTGTCGAATTTTACAACTAGTGCCTCTTGACTAAAATTGTCGTTATCTTCTTTACTTTTGAAATTTCTTTCGTACATACAAAGTTGCATAGCTAGTTCGTCAAATGTTTTATCTTCATCTTTCGTAAGTAACATCCAGCTTGATTTGAAAGTTTCAAATGTACTTGGCAAAATATGCAAGACTTTGCATACTAGTAATAGTTCTGGTAATGCCCTTTCATTTTTAGCTTTCAGACCATTGTTAAGTTCGTTCCACAAACTTCGCAGCTTCGCAATATGTGTTGAAACATCTTGAGTAACATTTCAATTAAATGCAAAAAGATCCGTGCATATCTTGAACAATTGGTCTTTAGAAGTTGCCTCAAACTGTTGTCTTAAAGCATTCCATGTATCATGTGCAGTTTCCTTGTCCATTATCTTCTGGTATACTGCATCGGTAACCGAACTTGTAATCATTGATTTTGCATAGCTGTTTGCTTTTCTGTATAAATTGCTTGCTTCTTTGTGTTGGCTAATTTCTTCAGGCTTGGGAGTCCCTTCTAAAGGTTCTGGCTTCTTCAAAATCCCATCAATAGCATCTAAAGCTCCTTCATGATAGTCCAACAAGTCTCGAATTTTCCTTCTCCAAATAGGCCAATCTGATTCACCAGCCAGAGGTCTTATATGTTTTGCTAAATCCATATTTCTTGATCAATGAATTCTTAGCAATTCTTATTATCAGTGAAAATTCGATTCAAAATAAAACAATTAATCAATACTCGCGACTAGGCCCATAACCTATTATTTTTATATTAAAGGAATTTAATTGATTAAAGTTTATTTGATGAAACTAATACAGTATAACACGGATATAAGAAACTCCGAGAATGCCAAATTTTTTTTTCTTATATCCGAGTTTTTCTTATACGAAAACCTCGGATATAAGAAAAAAATTTCTTATACAGGGTGTACCGTACTTCGTGTATTATCCTTTGGGGTGTGATTCTTGGTCATATTCTAAGAAAAAAATTGTTTTACATTAAGGCTCGTTTCTCAACTTTGACACCATTTTTTGACAATTTAAAAAAGGTTAGGTTTGGTGTACCCTGACCTATGTTAAATTCGATATCTCTGTCAATACTGATGATAGACTTAATTTTTTGTAGAAATAACAGCTTTTAAAATTGTATTTAAGTTTAGCTTTTATAGGTTTAGGGTTGCAGGTTTTCAATTTTAAGTGGTGTTCAAATTTTCTTCCCGAAACAAAGTTTTGATTTTGAGGTCACTTTTCTGCAGAAAATGCCTGATAAAAAAGAGTTTCTTTATTTTTTAAAGATGAACAATGCAATAAAAAAAACATAAGTGCACTCAAAAGCCCATAGATTTTATGATATTAAAAAAAATTCAAAATGGGTAAAATTAAAAAAAAAGGTTTCTTCAATTTGAGGCTTGTTTGAATAAAACATTAATATGGGCACTTTAAGTAGTTTTTTTATGAATTTCATACAAACACAATTATAAAAGTGCTCAAAGTGCCTAACATTTTTTTCATATATGAGTGTCTTCAAGTGAATATTTTCCAGTAAATTGGGTATGACAACATCCTTGAAATTTTGAGCTGCATTCTCATCTGCAGAAAGGGATTTTTCGTGTAGTTTTTTGAAACGAATATTCTAGCTTTTTTTCCATTTAGGTATTAAGCCAGCCTTGATTAGTAGTCTATTGATTATGTCATTTCTTAAGGAACTCGACATTGAATGGACTTTTATTGCATGAATCTATTAATGGGTTAATTTTAGAGAAAAAACCGAAAGTGCTATTAAATTAGAGGGTGCGAATCGGAGACATGGGTTCTAAACCATCTTCATTCGTTTTTTCATTATATCTCGAGAACGAAGCAAAATTTTGATGCAATGCCAAGGATCTTTTTTTAGAGAGCAGATTTTCCCATCGAATTATTAAAAACAACTTTCTATCCAAAATAATAAAATTTCCGACAGAAAAAAAGTAAATTTTTGCCAGTTTTTGAGTTTTGTCAGTTTTTTTAATGGCATTTTTTTCTGGTTGCAGATAGGTATAGGCAATGCTTCATAAAAAAGAAAGTTCTCTTAGAAATGCTATATCAGAGAGCTTGCTATGTTTGAATTTCACCGAAATATTGTCACGTGAACATAGACATTTATCGTCGATTTTCATCCTTTTTGTACTGACAGACACTGTTGCGGAAGGAAAAAATTTAATGAAGTTTCATATATGAGTCTTCTTTTATTCTAAAATTTTCAAGGAGTGCATTAAAATGAGTTTCTTTTATCCGAGTTTTTCTTATATACGAGTTTCTTTTATGCGTCTGAATTTGAAGAGATACTAAAGGAAAATACACGGTGCTTTCGATTGCCTATCTTATAAGCGAGTTTTTCTTATATGAGACTTTCTTATATCCGTAAAATACTGTAATGAGAAAACATTTGATTAGAATAAAAATGAAAAACAAAATATTAAGCTGAGTATAAAAACAAGAACTTGATCAAAATTAAAACTGCTTAAATAAAATGTAAAGTAAATTAACATTAAATTATAATAATTTCAACATTATCGAATTTTGCACCATTTTGTTTGCTTTCTCGTTGGACCCAACATTTATCTTAAATTTGATGGTCTTTTCGTTTTCAAAGATCTTAGATGTTTCTGCCATCTGATGTGGTTCACCAAGCAGGAGATTCGCGATGGAGTCAATCTTAATTTTGGGATCAACTTTTTCATTTGTCATCGTAAGAATGATGTTTTTTCCCTTAATTTCTCTGCATTGGGCTTCCAATTCTTCCTCTAAAGCATAACACCTTGTCTCGAACTGTTGGACTCTTACAGATAAGTCTTCATTTTGTTTTCGCAGGATGTTTATCTCAGCATTTAGCATACTAAAATCTTCTTTTGAAGCGAGATTTGCTGTTGCTTTTGCAAGTTCAGTTTTTAAAGATTCATCTATGATCGTCTTTATCTTCTTAAGATCGGCATTGGTGATTGACATATTTGCTTCGATATTAAAGGCAATTGGTGGACCTTTCAGATTTGGTGTTTTCGAATAAGGGTTTTCTTCTGGTGAGGTTAGGTTTATTTTTCTTTTTCGCTCACTCATAAATGACAATAGCAGTTGCCTGGAAACTTTTTTTTTACCCTTAAATAACTTAGTTTACCTGATATATTTGCATTTTATCGTAATGTTAATCAAAAGACTTGTTATTTTTCGTATTAACTATTAATTATAGTAAATTAAACTATTTATAATATGAAAAAAACTCAGGAGCGATATAAAATTGAACCAACTAGTTTAACGACAGAGTTGCCAACCCAGGTCAGGGAGTAGCACCAGCTCATTTGCATGGTCGGAAGAAAGCATGCTCGATGAATGGAACCTCAGCATTGTTTCCCCGGTTCTCAAGAAAGGAGACCCTCTGAACTGGGCCAACTACAGAGGTATCAGTCATCTTAGCATCGCTTACAAGATCCTCTCTGCCGTATTGTGTGAGCGTCTGAAGCCATTCGTCCTGACAACCTGATAGGTCCTTATCAGTGCGGCATTAGACCAGGAAAGTCCACCATAGACCAAATCTTCACACTACGGCAGATCTTGGAAAAAACCCAGGAGCTTCAAATCGATACCTACCACCTTTTTATCGATTTTAAGGCCGCATATGACAGCATCTATAGAGAGGAGTTATATAGAGCCATGTCTAGTTTTGGCATCACTGCCAAACTTGTCCGATTGTGTAGGATGACGATGGAGAACGCTTGCTGCTCCTTCAGGGTCGGAAAAGATCTCACCGATTTTCATGGCGACGAAACTACTACCGGAGGACTTGCCTATTCCTCGCGAAAGGCGATAACAGTGGAAAATATTTCTGGTTTTTTAACCTCGAACCCATCGCGTAACAGGCAGGTATACTAAGTATTACGCAACTACTAAGTAGTTACCTCACCAGAATAAAATTGCGGTTCGTCTTCATCGACAGTGAATCGATGATAACCTGGATCGCTGTAACACACTTGGATTATTAAAATAACTTGAAACCTGTAAGAAGATCTTATGCTACAAAGGAAAGTGCTTTAAGGCCCCGAAGAGTACCTTCTGGAAGTTATTACTTAAAGATTCCAGCATCATGCTCTGTGAAGATAAACCAAATAAATGAAGCACTCCTTATGAAAGGAAAGTTGCCTGCAAATTTTTAGAGAAAGCTCAACGCAACTAACTGTTATTTGAATACTTCGAAAATTTTAAAATTGATACGTTTAGCTTTCGTTTGGAAAACCACAGTGCTGTTTTTAGATCGTATGCTGATGAGATTGTATTGTTGGCTTCTGAGAAATTCAACCCAACCCTCAAAGAGCGGCTGCAAATAGTTCTTAACAAGTTTACTTACAAGGGTTGATTTGAAGGCGAGTTACCTGAGCAAGAAATTAAACTCCCCACAGTTAATGGCATGGTATTTTCATCTTTTACTAAAGTAGAAAGAAAAAAAATTAAAAAAAAGAGAAACAGCTTGAAAAGCTTTCAAACTTGTAGCAATATTTTTCGAAAAAAAAAATGAGGACCCATTCCCAAGATCCCTACTTCTGATCGTCATCCTTAAAAAAGGCAACCAAAGTTAAAACCATGGCCAAAACTCGAGAGATCGGGCATGTATTGGCACAATCACAGCCATGAAAAATGAGAACCACACCAATCGTAGTCTCAGAAACATTTCCTTCGCTAGATCACCTCGATCAATTTACAAAGTGTGTAGTGCATAAAAACCATTCAAAACTCTGATAGGCTCAAACAATGGAATAATTGGGAGCGATTCCCCTTAGGCCATAGAACTTGTCAGCTGACATATATATTCAAGCGGATTATGTTTTAAGAAGATGGTCTTAATAGACATTCATTTAATGAATGCTCGAAAAAAAGTTAAAAGCCAAGAACACTAAGATCCACATTGGAAGTTAAGAATTTTATCCGAGATTCAATTTGTTTTTACACTGTGGGCTCGAAAACCGACGACAGAGTTGCTGGCGAACAAACTATAACGTGGTAGAATTGATAAAGCTTGACCAAGTTTGGATTTAATATGTGTTGTTGAAGAATCTGATTCCTCTTCGGCTTTTTTTGGTCACTGGTTATCGCAATGAAATGTAACTTATTTCACTTACTTTTCCGACGTTTCGACACGTTTTGCTGTCTTCTTCAGGGTATCTTTATTGAGAACATAAAATGTAGTTGAGTTGAACAAATTTAAGATTTTACATTAAATAAGGTAAACTAATAATACAATAAATATAAAAGAAAAAACTTTATACTTAGTTAAAAGAAAAAAGGAGAAATTTTACACTTCTGTTGTTGAAGTTTAGTCTTAATATGAGTCATTAAAGAGGGATCTGCAAAATATTAAAACGAAAACAAAACCCTTAAATCACTGCCGATTGTCTCTTATGAAGATGAAAGAACAGTTAACATTCCTTCTTTTAAGGCCAGAGCATGGAGACATTTCGAGCAACTGTAAAGCCGACAGGAGAAGGGCTTTCAAGCCAATGTCACTCCACTGAATAAAAATTGTCATGTCTATCGCTAACTTCAGATTTATGCCAAAGGAAGATAATAACAAAGATGACAAGAAACACTTGATGGACAAACGGCACCACCTATCTGGCTACCAAAAAGATCTGGCCAAACCTAGATCCCAAACGTTCCACAGGTTTGTCATCCCTATGCAGATGGCACCTTAGCTCCGTAACCGGTTTCATAACCGAATACTGCCTCATAAAAAAGACACGCCGCGCCAGCCGCAAGGCTCAATATCCCATCCAACGAATTCTCCGGAAGTTGCATGGACGAAGAAGAATAGGAAACCGCACGTGCCCTGGGTCTCTTTTTTCAACACATAAAATAATCATCGCTTTATAGAAAGCTCATAAATATTGGCCCCTATCACAAGGCCCGTCCGTAGCAATTTCGAACTACGAATATCAAAATGGAAGCATCACAGGCGCTTTTGTAGTGAATGTTTTGCCACAAAACTTGTTACTCTTAATAAAATTAGTTCCAAGTTATAAATAATCACCCCTATCATGAAATCCATTCGGAGAAATCCCCGAGTGAAAAATCACGATACGAATCCCGACAAAAAGCAATCACAAATTCCGAAAGAATTCGAAAAAAGCATTGCCTCATTGAAAAAATGAGTGTCCATTTTCGAAGTCAGCTGTCCTATGTCAAAATAAATACTCGAAGCAATAGAAACAAAAATCCCTAAACTTAAAAAAAAATCCCTTAACTTTTCCCAAACACATTTTTTACCGATTTTTGTTTTCTAGTAAAAATTGATTTATTTGCACTTTTTGTGCTTAGAATAAATTATAATAGATCTGTATTATTGATCAAATCTTCAATGTTATATGAAATAAACAATTTTACTGTCGAATATAATCAAATATTTTCTTCATCAAGTTATAAATTCCCAAAAGAGGATTTTTGTTACGTGGTCCCTGAGTACTTTCCAATCTGTCAAACACAAATTCATTCACTTGTGTTTTTTAACAAACCATAAAATAATTTGTGAAATCCAAGTTTGTTTACAGATAAAATTCAAGTGTTATTTTGGCTATCAGATAAAGTAATTTAACAATAATACGAGTACTACTTAAACACTCCAAATCTGTCAATTTCGCCGCTTAAATTTGGAAACGGGCATAACGAAGACAGTCTTTTGAAAAAATGAAATTTCTTTTGGAAATTTCAATTCATTGATATGATATGTGTTTCTGTTTATAACAACCGGTGTTCTTGAAAGGTGAAAACAACAAACAAACAACAGGTTATATGAAATGTTATCCTGTAATCCAGACGGCAAAAGGATACGCTTAACGCCTAAAAGACGAAGTTTATGACCACTGGGAGGAAATAAAAACAGAATTGGATGTAATTTAATTTACGAGATAATTTTTGTTTTCATTGTTTTTTTTAAGGGGTAATATCCACCAAATGCTCAAAAAAAGAACGCTTTATTCATGATCTTTCTTAAAGGACATTTGAGATGTAAGGTATATAAATAATATATCATTGGGTTCAGCAACTCTTGAAGAATAGAAAAAAAACTTTTATTGTTATTTTTTTTACAAAATGGCGGCTGTGCAGCGATTGCCGTGAACCGCTTTTTTAAAAAGTTCTTTCGCGGCGAGCAGTAGAAGTCGTACCCAACTCCACCTATAACAAAAAAAATTTTTTTCATTATCTAAATGAGTGTTGCTAGTGAAGTAAGTACACATGATTATATTTTTAGAAATTTTTTTCGCAAAATGGCGACGGTTTGAAATAAATTTTCTTTTTTCGACAAAAAAAAATTGACTTTAATTGCTTATAACTTTTTTTGTTGTAAACTAATCGTTAAAATCGTGTGTACTTCACTAGATAATTTAATGAAGAAACTACAGTTAAAATTTGAAGTCAATCGGATGTAAACTTTTTCTGTTCTACTGCTCCCCGATTTCGAAAACATAGTTTTGAGAAAAACGCGTTTAAAGTTTCAAAATGCGATTGTTGAGCATAAAAGTTGTTCAGTAAAAATTGATTTAAACGAATTTTGAGTTTAGATCAGTACTTGGGCGTTGTAGATTTTGATTTTAGGATATTTTTAGCATAATTTAAGCCAATAAAAAAAAATGGGGGAAACAAAAAATTTGGTGGATATTACCCCTTAAGTAGAATTATATTTTGTAAAATTGTTCTATACAAATGTGTTTTTTATGTTTTACCAAATGGATTTTACCTATGGCTATACGCTCTACGACAGAAGAGTCGTAGAAAAGGACGTCATATTTCCGTTTCATTCGGAATTAGTGATACCAAATTACGAATTTCGAAATTCGTTCCACTCTGAATGGATTATGTGATAGCAACATCGGGAAACTTAGACTTTTTTCGATTAGGATGGAAACTGTGATAGGGCTGAATAAATATTTGTTGCCAATCGTTCATTACAAAGATTTTTTTAGTCATTTCTATTTGGCATTCGTAGTCCGAAATTGCTACGACGCTGACGGGCCTTGTGATAGGGGTGATTGAGAAAATTTTTAAAAAGCAAATATTTTTGTTCTATTTATGAACATGGCCTAATTTAAAATTAAAAAAAAAATTTATGTTCAAAGTTTTAGAGTTAGAATTGTCAAGGCAACTGCTTCTTCGTACAATTATCTTATTTCAAATGGTGGAAGAAAACCATCCGTTTGCTAGAAAAACATTTTCGTAAGCGAAAAAAAAAAACAAAAAGCAACACGTTGGGCGCCAATTCGTTGCACTATTTGTTCTTGAAAACTATTATTTAGGGGAAACGAGGCTTTGGCAACTCGATTGGATTTTCTGGTTCCGATCAATAAAAGAAAATAAACACAAACAGTTCATAAATACACAAAAGATGTGCAGCGTGTTAAGTTGACGAGTACCACGTCCTGATACATCACAACTCAGCGACCGAATGAACTACTTCAGACACTATATCGCCACTTTACATTCAGAAAGTTGGGCTCTCAGACAAAAGCTAAGGTGGGTTTAAATTTGGGGCACCAAATTGTACGTTGCGTGTCATTGCACGTCTTCAGTCTTCATGCTTTGTGTTTATCTAATGTTGTGTTGTATGCGTTTTTACCAAATTTTTTGTACTACTTTTGTATGCGCACCCCCAGAACCTTTCGGCTTGACATACCGAAGATTTCCGCTCATCCTGTCCGTTGTTTCAATGGGGGGTGTCGTTTTTGTCATTTATTCAAAGCTATGTAACTATTAACACTGCTAAAAGGAAACAACAGGACAAAAAAGTATTGGATGAAAAAAAAATGTCTAGGCTTTGGAGAGGAGTAGAGAAATTCCGCGACGAAGCTCATTTTTGGTTGAATGAATACGTCAACAAGCAAAAATGCAATATTTGGGGTGAAGACCAGCAGGAAATTTAATGTTTGGTGCGGTTTATGGCCTGGCCGTATATGTCCAAAGATGATGCTCTGATGATGTCTTCTAGACTATATTGTAGGGCTATGCTAAGGCTCAATTTCTTCAATTTCCGACAGCCCGTTTCGAAGTTTAGTTCAGTTGTTAAAACGAACACTCGGGCCACGTCACGTCAGCCCAAATACGCGCTATCACTACATATAAAAAAGTAACACTCCCAGAGGATGTTTATATGATGCCAATCTTGTTGGCAATGTCCAACGCATCGTAGTCCCGAGCCAAACGCACGTAAGCCTTCTTTTGTCCATCGGGCCTGATAAGGATGTTCACTTTGGCGACCTTGATGTCGTACAACTTGCGGACAGCAGCACGAATGTGGTTCTTGTTGGCCCTCAAGTGGGTCAAGAATACCAACGTGTTGTTGTCTTCGATCTTCTTCATCGCGGCTTCAGTTGTCAGTGGATACTTGATAATGTTGTAGGCATCCATGCGATTCCTGGTTGGAACTGACTTCCTTGGGTACTTGGGATTGCGGGGCAATTTCAAGGTTTTTGGTCTGCGGAAATGTACGTTGGTACGGATCTTCCTCGTACGAGTACCGAAAGCTCCCTTGATCACCTTGGTTTGCACCTTCTTGGCCTTCAACAATGCTACAGCCTTAGCCTTAGCTGTTCCCTTCTGGAGTTTCTGGCCAGGCTTAGTTGGTTTTTTGGCCTTAAGAAGAGCCTTAGCTTTAGCCTTGGCTACCAATTTGGCAGCGGCTGACTGTGGTTTACCAGCAACCTTCTTCTTGGCATCCTTAGCCTTAGGCTTAGCCACACTCTTGACTCCGACCTTCTTGGCTAGAGTAGCTTTTTTGGCAGCTCCTGCGGGCTTCTTTGCTGCGGCTGCTGGCTTCTTAGCTGGAGCCTTCTTGGCTGCACCGGCTGCTGCTGCTGGTTTCTTCTCAGCTGCAGGCTTCTTGGGAGCAGCGGCTGCTGGCTTAGCTGCTGCAGGCTTGGCGGCAGCTGGCTTTGCAGAACCGGAAGCTCCACTAGCTGGGGCAGCGGCTGTTGGTTTCTTTTCGGGTTTTTTGTCCCCCGGTTTGGCGGACTTCTCTGCTGGCTTTTTGGGTGCCATTTTTACGAGAAAAAGAAATGGAAAGGAAGAAAGGAAGCCAAAATCGAAGCACTTATTCGTATGTATGTAACAATGCAACAATTTTACTTAGCGGATAGGCCATTTGAACAGCCACCCGCAGCAAACATTTCCATGAAATAATCATCAAACATTATATTATATCGACCGTGCCGTCGCGTCGATTCAAATAAAGGCTTCATGCATTTAAAAAATCTCTCGTAGTATCGCAGTATATTTACAAAGACAAAAATCCAAAGAGTATACACTTCCCTTACATCCTGTGTTCTCCTTAATTCATCATGCTAAGCTCGACAATGATTTCATGTTGTAAGTGAAAAACTGGTGTTGGCTTTGCTTCAATTTGCAATAAATCCAAACCACGACCACCTTGGCTAACTGGGTTTTTATAGTGTCGTGTATTCCAAAAGTCTCACTCCCATTACAGCACACCAGAGCTACTAACAAGGCGTTAAGTTATGAATCCAATTTCAAATCAAACGTATCTGGCCCCGCGGTGACACTTCAATTTGATTATATCGAAATCAATTTATACACAATTTTATTTCTCTTATTCAATTAACCAAACCTCTGATATCGCTGAGTGCTGAGAGATCTCATCCACAACAAATTCAGATATACTTTTCTCAAATTCATTTTCACCATGCCAATGAAATTAGTGGAAGAGGCCGTTGGCACGTTCGACGACGCGATACTTTGTACATTTGACTGTCATCACAGCGCAGCGCCTTTCATAGCCACTGCACCAAACGCTAATAGTGAAAACTTCTGATGTTTTAACTTGGGGGCTTTTATCGTTAGCGTCCGTCGTCGTCCGTTGCACAAATGTGTGTGTGCTGTGGGGCACTAGCGCTACATTGTACAATGCTGCAAAACTGAACGCTCAGACGACCAGATTTACAATTAAATTGTAATTTCTACATGGTAATAAAGTATTCCATCAAACTCGGACAATATTTGTTGACAGTCAGTACATTACATACATTGGTACTGCAAAAACGCACAAACTCACAGTATGCTGACAATGTTGCAACAGTTGCTGAAAAATACGACACAAAGGAGAGGCAGCGGCAGTACAGTACCAATGCACTTACTCACTGACACTGGCGCGTCCAACGTCAGGTCAGGAATCCATTTGAATTATTTATGCTGCAGATTGTGCGTGCTGTTTTCAAAATCTTAAATTAAATGGGCCTGCGCGAATCGCTGTTAACCTAACTTCAATTTTTTTCATTAATAAAGAAACATTTTTACGACTTCTACGTAAAGTTTCATTATTAGCATGGCATGGCGAACTCTCAGTCTCAGCTCTCGAGTATATGATGACTGGCTTGGTAATGATGGCCAGATGAAAGAATGATTTCATGTGTGAAGTTTATAAATCGCTCAATGTTATTACATGCGACGACAGGCGGATGTGAGCCTTATGATTTAACACAACTTTGTGATTAAATACCGCACGTTTAATGGAAAATTCCTTGTTAGCCCGTTACCTCGTTACTAAATGTGAATTGAATGCTTCCACTATAGGTAGTCAGTTGTTGATCACAAAATATTCTCTCCTCAGCCAAATACAATTTAAGTTTATTGATGCGTCAGCTTGTGTATGTGCAAAATAAGTGCCAGGTACATTTTAAGTTGATGTTACACAATTCACAAAATCAAAAAGTGACACGCAGGTTTTTGTTGCTCTTTTTCTCTCTTAGATATATATTAGATTATTAGGGAAGCCCACAATCAAAGATTTGACATAGAAACTTAGTCATGCAATGCACACGAATGACAGGACGGACATAACTCTGTACTCTTTTTTCCACATTTGACGGCATTTGAGGTGTTCGCAGGTTCCCTACTTGGCTGTTTCACACTCTACAAGTGTCTCGCAATACGTCTATAGTTGCTTTTTGAAGGGATGGATTTTGTCACTTATGAAAAGGGCAGGTAACATATTTTGATGCCCCTAAGGTATTTTCTTCGAGAAGTTTGTCAAGGACTGTCATAAATAATCTTCTCTTAACTTTAATATTTAGAGTAAAGATTTTTTGTTGTTGTTTGTTTGTTTGTATTGAATAGGCTCCAAAACTACTAATCCGATTCGAATGAATTTTGAAACAGAGATGCTTTAGAGCAGGGGATCCCAAACTATTTTGAGCAAGAGACCCTGATAATAATCTCTCAAGTTTTTTACTTGCTACTATACATATGTATTAGTTATAATAAAGCAAGTTTTGCAGTCGTGCAGAAAGAAAATTTTGGTATGACAATAAAACATGACATTACGATGATAAAGAATACGAAAAAAGGGGAGAATCCAATTCTGTCTGTCTGTCTATCTGTCTCTCCGTAAATGAATTCACAGCCTGAACCACTCGAAGAATTTTTTTCAAAATTTACAGTTGTTTTTAGAATTGGGTCTCCAGATTTTGAAATAACGGTAGCTGTTTTTTCCTATTGATATATACATATGTAAGTATAAGACTAACCAATTTTAAAAATTTGCAGTTGGTTACTTCAAATTAAGCTCTTATAATGAGAAAAAAACGGTTTCTTATTTTCGTCAAAATGTTTGCAACCATCACACTGAAGCATTTTTCAACCAAATATGAGGATGGAAAAGCAATGATAATTTTTTTTTCAGCAATGTTTCTTCAATGCAGTATATCGAGTCTCAATGCTGCTCTGCAACCATAGCTTCTCATAGACTTCATTGAACTTTTGCTTAAGCTCTTCGTCAGTTTTGAGGGTGATCGAGTCTTCTTGCATTATCGCATTGGCTTCTTTCATGGGTGTCATACTGTGCGGATTTATTATCTACTCCTCAAGAATTTGTAGATTCAAAAGATCCTCAAATCTATTGGTAAAATCTTTGTGCAGCGCGTCCAAATGAGTGACATACGATAAAATTACATCGTCTTGAAGGATTTCTGATGATTTTGACAAATGTGGAAACTGTAAGTATTCTTTCCCGCTTTCCCTCAAACGCCGACATAACTGATTTTGTTTTGATCAAGTTCAGATCATCACTGCAACTGCAAGTTGACTTTGTTGATCATGCCAAAGATATTTACTAAATGACTGATAGTAAATATCTGTAATACAATTCTTCAGATTTTCTTCCTAGACCCTCCCTTTCTTCAGTGCATTCTTCGGCAACTCCTGACAGTTCTTTGTTATAAAAGTCCTGGGCATCTTTTGGAGCAGTATAAAGAACTTTATGAGTTTATTGACATCAGCTAGCTTTTTAAGGGACACTTTGTTTTATGATGTAGCTCCGTCAAGTAAGCAATTTTCATAGATAGCTGAAAACTTCTTTTTAAAATGGCTTAACTATAGTGGGGAGGCCGCTGAAGGTTTTATTCGCAGAATTGATAATTTTTTGGTCTTTTTTTTCGTTTTTCGTAGCTAATTGCCCATGTCCCAATTATCTTGAAGCTTTGACTTAATTAGCATCTTTGTGTCTTTTTATAGTTCACGACAGCCCAGTCCTTCCCGAAAATGAGTGTACCATGATTCTTAAGAACAGCGCTGTATTCTTCTGGTAAAGTGATGATTTCCTTCTCCCTTCTATACAGTGTGTAGCGTAATTCGTATTTCATAGTCTTGCATATGATTCTTGGTCATATTCAAATAAATAAATCGTGAGGGAGAGTTCATCTCACTCCATTTAGGCGGAAAGGACAATTTGATAGAAATTGACATAATTAAAAAAAAAATGGCTGACTATTATCAAAGCAACCTACTGGGCTATCACTATAATCTTTTGGTTTGTTCATTAAGCCAGAGTTGAACTTCGAATAAAAAATCTTTTTATATTCATACAAACTGAATGTGGAGTTTACTGCTTTCTTTTGGGCTTCTTCAAAAATGACGAACACTATTAAATGTTCTCATTATTTGTACCGCCTTTGATGGACCTGCAGCATAATAAGTCTTATGGATTAGGATTGTATCGACAAATTATGCCGTGCAACAATACTACTTATCATTCTTATAATAAAATGGCAAAAGTAACGAAACACTATCTTAAAAGTTTTAAAAAAGAACTTGTCTAAAGGGAGTCAATTGCAGAACTTGTCGACCCCCAAAATCAGATTTCGTTATTGTCGACCACTTTGTTAATCACTGCTTTAGACCCTAGAAAGGAACATAGGCCATATTTCATATCCACATTCCTTAGGGAACAGAAACGGGAACGTGGATAAGAAACTACTGAGTCGAATTGAATAATATTTGGAATAGAGATGGTCTAGAACCTGAGAAAGGGAAATTACGGGAATGACAACACAACCGGGAAATTAGAAAATAAATGTTATCAAACACAGATCGACTTCAAAAATACTTTCACTGTTAGAGGGATTCAATATCAAAGAGTAGCACAGAAATATTTCATCTTCATATTCCTACGGAAACGGAAACGTAACGTGGAAGCTAAGAGCTGCTCAACCGATTTCAAAATTCTTTCGACATTAGAATACTTATAATATTCTTAGTAATTAGTATTAAGTAATTATCTCTAATTGTTGCTAACAGAATCGATGCTATACACTCGATCACCGAAGGACTCGAGCTACGCCGGGCGGGTCAGCTAGTATTGACATTTCCTTTGTGCACCTACTGCAATACTTCTTATTGAAAAATCTTTCGCAGCCGATTTCCGAAAAGCCGCTCAATGACTTTGTGCACCTACTGCAATACTTCTTATTGAAAAATCTTTCGCAGCCGATTTCCGAAAAGCCGCTCAATGACTTTAATTCTTTTACTGAGCTGGTTGCGCCCTAAGTAGAGTTGTTTCGTTGCAGTTTAAAACTCCAAAGTCTGGTTAAGTCAAACGATTTTGCTGCAGGGCTTAATCTTTTTACTAGTAGCTCAAGCTGCCGGCATCATAAAATCTATAAAAGTACATCGCGATCCCTATATCAAAGAACCATCAACCAAATTGATCATGTCGCGTCGACGCAACACTCTTCCAATGTAATAGATGTCTGAACTCTCCGAGGGCAAATTTTTTTTTAGCCAAGATACACGAATGAGGATATCCTGTAAATGATCTAAGCGAACTAACAGTGTGAAACTACATGACGAAGCTGTAATCGCAATGGCAATCGAGTACCCCTTCAATTATCTTCGAATCCGAAGTGTGGCAGCAATGCCAACAAACCAGCCTCTGATGTTTTTGGTTTCACTCGGCCTTGAAAACAAAAAGTACAACATTATGTTGATGCAAAAGGGAGCCAAAGAGATTCTTTGACCAAAGAGATTTTCAAGGATTAAAAAGGAAGTACATTGGATTCTCAGAGAGTAAAAAAAGCAGCATGGGAAGCGCTCGATACACCAACTATGACAGTTTTAACAGACACCAGCTGTACAGAGCCACGTCTAGTTTCGGCAACCCTGCAAAACTTGTATCAAAATGACTTTAAAGAATTCACGCTGCTCCGTCAAGGTCGGCAGACAAATCACCGAGACTCTTGATGTTGAAAAAGGATTTTCGACAAAACGCAAGCTGTAATTCGATTTTTTTAAAACATAGTCCTTAACACGATTGTCAACAAACTCAAACTTCAACACGAAAGGAAGCAAGGAAGCAGCACGAAAGAAGCAAGAAGCGGTAAAAAGGGGCAAATCGAAGTATATGATATGAAACAAAGACAACGAATTATCTTAAACGTCACAATTGACAGACATAACTTCGAGGTGAATTCGTCTATGATGGGACTTCGTCTACCAAGGATTCATTTAAGACCCGGAAAATAACATCCATGTGGAGATCAAAATCACTCTTCGGCAATCGCTCCTATAGTTTGGGTTGAAAAGTATTAGAAATAAAATATTCTCCAGAAAAACCAAGATATAAGGATAGGTTTGAAAATACTAACTGGAGCACTCAGACCTAAATACCAGCAATAGTACCTTCTATTAGATAGCAACCTTCCTTTGATGTAGGTTTTCAGATGCTCGGAGAAAAGCCAAAAGACGCTCTCCTTATGAGCCTAGGTAACCAGCTCTAACCATGTTTGCGCCGAGTATCTGTTACCTGATACGAGAAAATGCAGGACATTCACAAAGTAAGTGCTCTGCGGAGTTATCATCTCTCCACAAGATTAACACGGTTAAATGATTAATAAAAGAGAATGTGCCCCGTGGCAACGCCAACAAGTTTTCTACAATCCATTCTGCTACGGAATAGCAAAAATGTCCAGTAACGAAGGAAAGTTAACTGTATCGGATTGGGATCATCGTATCGGACGGCATATCTATTTCACGTGAATCATCAGAATATGGTGCTTGCGAATTCTTCAAAGTCATGATAGATCTTTATAGGCCTGATCATCCGAGTTTAGCTTTACGGAGGAGAGGCCTTATTCAAGGCGGATGAAGACCAACCAATTTATCCTCCAATTTTACTTTGGATAGCTGCATTGATCGTTGCTTTCGATAAACATTCGATGGAAAAATACTCACAGAAGCTTTTTAAAGCCATTTTTTTTTTTAATTTATTTTCAAGGACTATTGCAGTACAGTCCATTTGATTAGTTTCGTTTGGAATCAGATCGCTGATCTTTCACATTTTTCAAGCGGTTAGACTCCTGTGAGTTTATTGTTTTTGCAAAATGATCCGTTTGATATTATAAGATGCTCATAATGAAGCACCACAGAATATACGTGGCTGATATCTGGTCCACTAATGGTCTCAATCGTTAATCTCTGCCGCTTATTAATTAAAGTTTTATGATTCGTCTCTCTGGCATTGAATCAAATGATTTATGACCAAAGAACGTATTTTTCACTCGAATGCCACATCAGAACAAATCATATGAGAGTCGTCGTCGGCCATAGCGCGTCATCGTATCCCCATAAATTGAAACTTTTATAATTATTATTATATTTTCAACTCTCCTGACCCTCCCTCCGTTGCCGCTCCAGAACGCACGCCAAGCTTAATGGCTATCTTCACTCGTTCCCATGTTGTAAAGATTTTTTTCGTCGTTTTCATTGCGGTGAACTATGAGCGATGTTGTGTAGGAGTGTATCATTATTATCGGTGCGGGGGAATACACCAACAAAAAAAAAAAAAAAAAAAAGAGTATCAATCATTCACATCTGCACAGCAGATAATTTGTTAAGTGTTTGCTATTAAAATGAGATTAATTATACATTCGATGATCAATTTGTCTACGATCAATGGACGAGCATTGTTGCGTTTACATGCTCACTCTTTCATTGGTACCATTCTGATTTGGGTTGAAATTATGTGAAGACTGAGTGCCGATGCCGATGCCGCTGGGCTAATCCGATCATTTATTTATTGGTTAACAATAGTGCTGTTTGATGATAACAAAAAATTGTACCTCGCACCCTTCATATTCACATCTCTGTGCACAGTGATGTGGATGTCCCTATACCATAACACCCGTTGCCGTTACCCATCCATCCCAATCCCAACGTATGCCTGAGGAGGAGGAATCATCATTAAGTCCAATCTTGAATAATTGAATGTGTGATGTGAGTTAAAAATAGAAATGCAATTAGAGCGCGGATGCTGCTGTCATCAGCTGACAGATATTGAGTCGACCTATACATTTGATATTTACATTGCTTCCGCAGAGTTTGACGTGACTTCTATAAATCGTTTAACTCATTGAAATTCAGTCTAGGTACACACACACAGGCCAATCGGATGGAAACAATTAATCAGGGCAGTTCCTTGTGCAATATGCATACGTAATCAAACTGGAAATTTATCAAATAGGGTTATTTTTTTCTTATTTTATGTTTCATCTTGAAGTTTCCAAAAAAAAAATTTGAGTGGACAATTTCTGTATCAGCTGAGATGTGAGTACAGTGAGTACGCCTAAGATCGACTAGTATCTCCCCACGGGGTCTCTTAACGAAATTTCACGAACGCATAAAGTTTGCCAACAGAGCTGATGGATTGTAAATTGTGTTAGAGCTATATAAGCAGTATTAGGTGGGCATTACAGTTTGTTGTGATGTTCGTTTGAAACGACAAACGGTTTCCATACCCGCTTTAGACAACGTCCATACTCCTACGACGTGTAGCAAGACTGGAGTGATTAAGGATTACCTTCTATAAAGAATATTATTTCTCAATTTTTTCTTCTTCTTCTTAAGCACAGCTTGGCTATCGCGGCAGACACCGTATCTGATCCTGGGTAGACAAAGTCCTGTACACCTCCATTTCTCCTGCTTTTATTTTAGTGCCCGCGAGTAACACAAGGTTTTGAAAGATTATGGTTCTGGTTTTTTAACGTTGTAGTTTGGTATAACCTTTAAATTTTTTTATATTGAGAGAGAGTTCTCCAAAGTCAAGGACGAGTGTTGCAGAGATCCCAATTCGAGAAAATGCAGGACATTCACAGAGGTAGAGCTCCGCCGTGTTGTAATCACTTAAGCGTTACACGCTTAAATGCTTGGCAAAAGAGTTTGTTGAAGTCCTCGCTGAAGACAACGGCAGACCAAGACAAAGCCGTGACTCAAGTCTTCGCATGCATTCAAAGACATCTTGCATTCCTAGATCACTTTTGAATTCGTAATGTATTTTATAGCCATATACCATAAGTATACACTTGGGACGCGTATTTGCGAATTTCATCGCTATCTATAAAGCCACCTGCGCCAGATTCATCATCAGTTTCGGAACCATCTGTGAAGATACGATAACAATCTTTCCCTGGTTTAGATTCTACAATGAATCAAACCTGACTGTGTCAACATCGTATCGATGTACTGGGATGGTTCCATTAAGGCCAACACATATTTTGCTTTGACATTTCGCGAAAATTTCGTGATAGCTTGTTCACCAAGTAAGAACCACTTGTTCAACCAAACAACTGACGGATAGGAGATGATTGGTATCATCATAGCCGAATAGATGCAAAGGACTCTTTTCGGTGACAGATCCCATGTCTGGCCAAAGACTCCTGAAGACTGACAGTGCATTAGTAGTTTTCGAATCAATTTGTTTGGGCCAAAGAAGCTTGTTATCTTGGACTACTCTTAGAGGTTTGAATTCGTTTGATCAGGGAATGTTCACGCCTTTGACTTCAGTTTTAAGAGGATTGAAGGAGAGACAGTTTCGAACACAACAGACACACCAAACAATCTGAGAGCACGACGACGTCGTCGTACATACCTGAGGCATGTGCGAAGAGGAGAAAGAAAGCCACTTTTTAAACAGCCCTTCTTCAATCCTCTCAATTGCGTACGGATTTTGGAAGAAGAGAAGCATCTTCAGCTCCGTATGCTCGTTATCTTGTGAAAAAAGTGAAAGAAACTGACATCCTCATCGACAAACTAAAGCGTGAAAAGTCAAAAACAGTGTGTACACCCAAGAATATTGCTGCTGTGGCAGAAAGTGTGCGTGAAGCGCCATCAACATCAATTCACGTCGTTCTCAACAATTGAACATTTCGGAGACATCATTGAGCCGAATTTTGCATAAGGCCCTTGGTATGACGCCATACAAAGTCCAATTGGTTCAGGAGTTGAAGCCAACTGACCATCCAATTCGTTTTCACTTCGCTAAGTGGGCTTGCGATCGACTTAGCGAAGATGCCGATTTTTCCAAAAATAAAATCATCTTTTTAGGTGAAGCTCATTTTGATCTTGCCGGGTATGTAAACAAGCAAAATTGTTGCATTTGGGGCAAACAAAACCCGCACGCATACATTGAAAAGCCTATACACCCAAAACGAGTCAATGTTTGGTGCGGATTTTGGTCCAGAGGCATAATTGGGCCAATTTTCTTCGAAAATGAGCAAGGAGTTGCCGTTACAGTCAATGGCATTCGTTATCGGGCCATGTTGAACGAATTTTTGTTCACAAAAATTGAAGAGGAGGATATTGGCAACATTTGGTTTCAACAGGACGGCGCTGCGTGCCACACAGCCGAAGCTACACTCGATGATTTGCGCACTGAAGATCGCATTATCAACCGCAGAGCTGATGTCGTTTGGCCACCCCGGAGCTGCGATTTGACACCGTTGTAATATTATTTGTGGGGTGCCGTAAAAGATAAGTGTTACGCCGAAAAGCCAGAGACAATTGACGCTTTAAAAGACAATATTCGTGAAGACATTGGAGAAATACAGCTGCACACAATCGATAAATGTGCTTAAAAATTGGACCGATTGTGTAGGCTACTGCATGGCCACTTGGCCAGCCGAGGCAGCCATTTGAATGAAACTATTTTCCATTATTAACAGGAGTTTTTTAAAGCATTTCCAAAAAAAAAAAAAAAGTTATTTGGCGGACGCTTTATAATGACTTTAAATCAACTTAAAGTAAATAGAATAAATAGGGTGGCGCAACAAAGTGGGGAGCCTCAGTTCCTAACGCATTTGTCATAAACATGCCTCGTGAGTTGTGAGGGAATGAATGAAACCGATTCCAAACGAATTTAATCGGAGAATTTGCCAAATCCTCGCCAAAATTTTGTTTTCAGTTGGGATTTGAACCACGAACCTCCGCGTAACAAGAAGACATGCTAACCATTACACCACGAGAACCACTTCAATCAACTCGGACCATAAATATTCTCGGGCCCACATATTTCAGTACCTCTTACATATTAGTGACCTTTGCGAAATTCCCGTACCAGAGATCTCAAGCTCATATATGAAAGTAAAGTATAGCAACATAGAAACAATAACGTAAGCTTTTTTTATAGCCCCCAAGTAGGTACGTTTGTGGACATATTCTTGTGAAATTCAAACAAGAATTTAACTGACAGCACTAAACTCACATGATGAACAATACTTTTGAAATATCCAAGTCTGAAATCGCATTCCCGCACGTTTTATCCAAAACATTGTTTCGAAAAAAACCATTCCCTCTAAAACTTTCTTTAGGAAAAGACTGTCTAATAAAGTTGATACGTTTAGCAATATCAAAATATGACTCAACAAAAAAAAATCGCTTAACTTTCTTGTCACTCTTTTAGTTCTACCATCATGACTTTCACTTCTTCTCAAGACCAACGACCAACGAGAGTAACGACAACAACGTTAAAATGCGTTTTTCGGTTATAATGGTGAAGTATCTGAATTGAATGTAAAGGATACCGGGACTTGAAGGGTGAGATGCTAACTGATGTTTGCCTTGGCGCTACAAACAAATGACGAAAGAAAGAGAATGATGAACACTCACAAAAGGTAAATAAATGAAATTTTTGAATTAATGTTACTCATCGTTGGTAGATCTGTCTGTGCGTGGCGATTTTATTGGGCGCATGGAAGTAGGCTGCGATGATGATTTATACAATCAATACAATCAAAAACTTGAGAATCAAGACATCTTGAGTTTGGAATTTCTTCAAGAAAAGGCTTGAAGGCCCTCATGAGGGCTCTTAAGATCTCATTACCATATAAATTTCCCAACGAGGGCTTATTATGATTGGGAAGATAAAGCTGAATCAATTGATGCCTTTTTTAATTCATTTATTCCATTTGCAGCTACTGGTCCAGATTGCCACTAACTGTCATTCAAGCTCCAACACAGACACAACAGACAAAAGGTAGGTGCATTTGAGCAATTGACATAAAGTGTCCAAATTATTAGGGACTACGACGCAATGGACGCAACGTCGACGCGGCGGTTTGAAGTCTTTTTCGCTTTTGAGAATATCATTTACTTCATCTGGTGTATACGCATAGTGCATATAAATTTTAATAGTAGCGTCGAATAAGCATATTACTCGGAAGTCCTCAAACTTTGATTTTGATTACTTTTTGTAATCGATTATATTTTTTTACATTATGCTATGTCTAGTCTGGTGGCCATCATTAGAGAAGGCTTCAAACCTTAAGACCATGACCAAAATCCAAAGGCTTGCATGCATTGGCTCAACTAGTGCCATGAGAACAACACCAACTGCAGCTCTGGAAACCTTCCTGTCGCCCCCTAGATCTTTTTACTAAGGAGATGGCGGCCAAAAGCGCATACTGCGACTCAAACAATGCAACAATTAGAAAACAGGCATATCAGGCCATAGATAACATGAACCATACAGATATAGACATTCAAACAGACTATACCCCCCCGCATATTGACTTCAATCCAGTGGCCCTAACAGTCTTCCCGACAAGAGAAAGCTGGAAGGAAAACAGGGTTATAAAAGGAAATCACATTTCCGTTTTCACAGATGGTTCCAAAACGGACGAAGGGGTAGGGTTAGGTATTTTCTCAGACTACCCCACCATGAATAGATCAATAAAGCTTCCCGACTTCTGCAGTGTCTTTCAGGCAGAAGTACTCGCAATGTGCGAAGCCGCGAAGCACCTAGCTACGCAAAACCTGATCAAAAAAAATATTGACTTCTTTATAGACAGTCAAGCGGCCATTAAAGCTATCTCATCCATTATCACAAAATCCAGACTAGTAGACAACTGTCGCAGTAACCTAAGACTGCTCAGCGAAACAAACACAGTTAGTTTAACCTGGGTTCCAGGACATTGTGACATAATCGGTAATGAAATGGCGGATAAGCTGGCTAATATCGGATCAGCACTCGAATCCAGCGAAACGAACACCTCAGTTCTAAGGCCACTTGAGCAAGAAAAAAAACAGAATCAAACACAAGCTAAGCAGACCTCGGCTCTCTCTGTTGATTGGCATTCTCACGGGACACAACTCGTTGGGTACCCACATGATGAGAATGGGCATTAGCACATCCGACTTATGCAGAGGATGCCAAGATGAGGAGGCAGAGGAGGGATCATTCCACTTCCTCTGTGAGTGTCCTAGCTTGGCCCACACTCGGAAAAAAACCCTCGGAGAATAATTTTTCGACGAACTGGGCGACATCTCTAATCTCCCACTAAGCGACGTCCTGAACTTTATTCAGGGCTCCAAGTGGTTCAGTGGGAGTTCCCTACCACAATTACCAACCACCTCTCCAATCCTCCCATTTCCTCATCCTCTGATTTCCCGGGGAGCACAATGGATCCTTGAGATCCGAGTGAGGTGTTGCCACTTGTGGCTGCACCCCCATTCAACCTAACCTAACCTAACCTACATTATGCTAAATCAGAATTTGAATAACAACAGGATGTTTTGCATAAGATGCGACAAAAATGCGTCTGATAGGTTGTGTTGAGACCAAAAGAAATTGTGTAGGACTTGGAATTTTATTTCCCTCTCTTTAGTCGATAGGGGCAGTTTTAAACATGATTGACCTTAAATGAGTAAAATAATTCAAATCTATTAACTCACCTATTACCATGCGCTATAATGTTTTTGAAAGAAAATCGTTTGTTCTTCAATCTCCTTTTTAATTTTTTTAATAATTAAAACGCACATCAAGTGGAAATACAGAGCCAGGCAAAGCATTCCACATTCGTGTTGTGACACTATAATAAGAATCTCTATACTTTACTGTAAGTCCGAAGTTGGACTCATCTGACGAGCATTCCTAGAGGAGCATATGTTGCCGCTTAATTGTTTCAGGGGAGGACTAGGAATACAACTGGCTATTTTACTAGAGCACTGTTTGTAGAAAAAACGACAAAAGAGAGAGAGAGAAAGACAGGAAACTTTTTGACGATGCTCAAAGGGATCGATCGATTTTACAATTGAGCTTTCACCTATCAGTTTCAACGCTCAGTTTTGTGACCTATCAACAAGGCGCAAAGATGTTCGAGAGGCGTCTGGCCAAATATGAGAGTTATTATTATTATTGGACCGATGTAGACTTTATAAAAGAAATCAGATCAGAAATTTCCTGCATCGTCTCAAAAAACCGAGGCAGCATTTTTGGCGATTTCAAATATTTGGTTATTCCAACGAAGATCATCGTTTACACACATATCAAGTACTGACAGCTTTTCGGTTTATTGCGGGTGCAAGTACCATTCACGGACAATGTCATTTTGGGGATGTCAAGCCTTAGCGACAAATGACAGCATTGAGTTTTCGAAACAATAAATTCTACTCGGTTTTTACTACCCTATTTAACTAAGCTGTCAAGGTCGGAATTCAATGAGGTTATCAAACGCAACCGTTCCAAAACAACATCCGAAAAGCAGGGACGTGAATTTGGAAACAAATATGTAAAGCTGACTCGTCAGCTAAATAACTGAGAGGTTCAGAAGTTTCAGGGAAGATATCGTTTTTTAAAAATGAGGAAGTGGGTCGGTCCGAGGCAAAACGAAACGGAAAAGTAGTTTCTAGTTCAACGAAGAAGAGACTCATCGATACCAAAAACTGGCAAGTAAGAGAGCCTGATGACAGACTAGAACAAATGCCTTAGAAATATCAAGCGCCATAATCTTATTTTCTCCAAAACAATGTAAAGATTGGTTCCACTTTTCGGTAAGATATGCCATCAGATCATTAGTGGACTTTTTGCTTTCGTTCTTCAAGATATTTCATTAGTTTACGTCTATCAACGTTTCCATGGCCTTGGAAATAAGGGACGGTAGTGCGATTAGAAGGGGAAGAAGATTCGCCTTTTTTAGGAACAGGTTGGACAAATGCAGTTTTTCATCTGCTCGGGAAGAGCCCAGAAGAATAAGAACGATAGAAAAGCTTACTCAGTGATTTTGGCAGCGTAGAAGAATACCTCTTCTTAATTACGGCGGGAATACCATCTGGACCAGCGGGTGTATTGAGACCTTTAAGGCCTCTTTAGAGCTTAGGACATCGCAATACCAACTGAGCCGATAGTACTCTATGGTATTTCTGACCTGAAGGTTTCCACTTCTTATTTCAATACGATCAAGGTTTGTCACTTTCGCTCCAATACGGAGCATCTTCATCCCAGCTGCCGTCAACTTATACTCACACTTTTTGTACATTGTCCAACATTGTGCATCGCTTGTCAGTGACAGAAGAATATCTGGATCAGAAAACGGGTACCACAAGTACTGTCTTTTTAAGACTAATACGGTACTGACTACCTTCCCAAACTTTTCCCAAACGCTAAGTGTTTCTTGAAGGGATGTTGGATCCTCTCTTAGGATGACTCTAATCGTCAGCAAATATTAGTTGATTTACTTGGTGTTCTGTATTTTATCTTCCAGCAGATTGTCAAGAATTGTAGAAAAAAGCAGAGGACTCAAGATGCTGCCTTGGTCACAGTATGTGTGACTTGGAATGCTTCGGTGACTCCAGTCGGAAAGCATTCGTCACCACTTCTTCAAACACTGATAAACAAATCATCTTCGCAAATACCTCTACAACTCTTCATTGTCTGAGAACCACGCACATATCTTGTGGCTGTCGAACGAATGATTTTTCGAAGTCAACCAGAATCACATGCAAATCCTTTGAGGGATCAATATGTTTTCCATTAGGATCCTTATATTTTGGATTGCATCTGTTGTTGACTTACCGCGATAAACGGGACAACGACAGATTTATGATTTTACGCAGTCGACTACCAAATACCCACTCAACGATCATCAAAGAATGAGACATCAACTTGACCGAACGGTAGTTATCGTAAGCTCATGCATCTCACTTCCGATTGTACATTGGTAGACAGTAGCTCTCCTGCAATTGCTTAGGCAGACGCAGACTATCACTTCCCATAAGCTTGGAGATGATAAACGTGATCCATCTAAGCCAGATGTCATTCTGCTTTGCCAGAAACTTATACGGTATCTCGTCTGGCTCAGCACCTTTGCACTTTGTTGAAGTCTAAACTGCTTCACTAATTTTTTTGGTTGTGGTATGGAGTGAGATTAGGTTCAGCTTTTAGGCAAGTGCTCTGAAGGAAATTGTTCTTTCAAAAGGCCATCATAATACTGTTGCCACCTGCGTAAAATATTCGTTATGAACATCGACGAACGAATCCCCTGAGCATCTCTAATTCTTTGAGTGACTGGAAATTTTACGAAATTCCGCGATACGTATTTTCAAATTTAAAAATGAGGCCTGTACGTGTCAAAATCATCATTTGTGAATTTGATTTTTCCCTTAGTACACCGATAATATCCAACCGTGCAAACCCTAGGATCTGCCAGCGCACTTGTAAGAATGTTCAAAGGTGTTAAGGGTTCCGCAAGACTCACTTTGATATTGATTGTCTATAGGTATGATACCTTCTTGAGTCACCTCTTACGACGAGCGAGGAGGCGCTGCGATAGTATTCTATGCTTTCAGTGCACAGCAGTGGTAACTAACAAGTAACTACTGAGTAAGAAACCAAATATAAATACAAGTTTTGTTTCAAAGAAGTCAAACGGCAAACTATATGGGGAAACTGTCAAGAGCTTGGGCAGTAAAGGATAAGTTGGATGGGATTGCCAATGCAAGGGGCAACACCTCACTCAGATAACAAGGATCAATTGTGCTTTTGCTTTCTGCAGGACTGCAACACTTGCCTTGTAACTAGTGCATATAAGAGCAAGTAAAAAAGTTAGACATGATTTTCAGTTCGTTTTGGAAAAGGGGTCTAGTGCTCAAAATAGTTTGGAAGCCCCTGCTCTAAAGGCTTGAGAGCTGGATGTTCTTTTCGCTTCACATACTGCAAATATACTTCTACTTGGAAGACACCGCAAACGTCAGGGAGTTTTATTGGTCTATCTAGTCATAGGAGGGTAATCTGAGTAGATGCCAGACGCTACCCCCAGTATGTTTTGGAACCATCTGTAAACGTGGAGACATGGTTTGATTGAAATCAGCTTGCGGAGGGGCTTAGTCTGATTGAATGTCTATATTAGCTTGTTTCATAATGGTTCTGTGGAATGATATACCTGAATTCCAATTACATATTGTAGGTACTGTTTGATTCAAATTCTGGCAGCAATTTCATGGCACTGGTTGAGCCACTGCATGCAAGCGCTTGGATTTTGGTCATGATCTTTGGTCATGGTTTGACGCCTTCTCTAGGCAGTTTAGCTTTTCTTACAGTTTTGCTCATTTAGTTCGAGCTCTTTATTAAAATTTCTTTAAAAAAATGGTTTTTATTCCCCGCAAAGATGACATATTTGCCGAAAGACTATACCTCTAACTAAACGGAGTAGCCAGTAACAATACTTCATCCACCGTTTTGGTTTAAATGTTCTGATTCACAAGCTCACCGTGCTCGACTTCACATCGATCGCATCGCATACATTTGTATTATATACATAGTGTTTGACTAATAGCCAACAATTAATTTAAAAACACGACAGCCAACATTTAATCGAACAATAAACTTCCTTAAGTACAAAACCAAAGCCAAATGATTGTGTACCTACATCTTTCTTCTTTTTTTTCTTCAATATAATACCGGACATTTATGTGAAAGAACAGCAGTGACAATTTATTACCTGTACGATCTTTATTTAAAATTTAACACCATTTATAATGATAAATTTCGATTTTCCTATGACCAGGCCAGATTATATACACATGTCATGAGATGAAATGAGATCTGTCATCGTGGAGCTCTGAATACTAATTTCTGTGATCCATGCATTCATCATAACTGAGAGAAGTTTATTTTCTTCGTTTTGGTTGTGGTGTGACGATGGCTATGTCCCTGGACTTTTTGGGTACCCCTCTGGTCTGAATAGCGACAATTGTCTGGCGAATCGTCGTCGCCGTCGCGTCATCTCTTCAACTTGAAAAAAAAAAACTATCTCACGCCAACAAAAGAACTCACACGAATGTAGGTAACTAGCAATTGTACATAAAAACGTGGTTGGTTGTTGTATACGTACCTACAACTCTTTGAATAACAATAATTTATTGACACAATGACAATTGTGGTGCGTTATTGAATGTTAATGTAGCTAAAAAAAAAATATAAATGGGTGGTAAACCAAATATTAAGTCGATGAGTTTTATTTATAAAAATTGTTGGAGAAGAGAAGAGTATGAGTTCGGCAGTGCGGCGATACCAGGCAGCATATAGACAAAAAATGTATTAAAGCACACTTAGCATAAGTCAACTAGGGAATTATGAATGTCTTGAAATTTGTCAAAAACGAGTACATTTATTCTAATCACTATAACTGACTGATTTATGACTAAAATTAACTATTGTAAAAAAAAAGAACTGTCGAAAATTAGGTTAGGTTAAACCATGGCTGTGAGGAAAACAGCTGACACAGGACACATTTAGACCGGTATGTAAAGTCCGTTGTGATACCATTTGAAAGACGTAACAGAGTGCCTTATTTAAGGGGTTAGGGGTAGTCAGGTACTTGAAAAAATGCCATATTTTAATAATCAGGTTTATTTCACATGAGTAAAAACATGGTATCATTTCATCATACATTACTTCACTAAAGTTTAAAAAAAAAATTAATTATTTTACAAGCTATGGAATAGCGGTCTAATTTGAAGCTGGCACTAGCTTTTTATGTTTTCTAAAAGTTGTATAAGTTTCATTCAAATCTATCGAGCGTTTTTTGAGTTACAGTGATCACCAGTAAAACATAGTTTTGAGAAAAACGCATTTAAAGTTTTACAGTCGATTTGTAATGAAATCTGAAAATAAAGCGAATGAGTCGAAAGGTATTTATCGGATTCACTTCAAACTTTCAGAGAATATTTTTATGATATGTACTATAATTTAAGAAAATGCAAAAAAAAAAAACAAAAATCGGTTTTTTGAAATATCTGACTACCCCAAACCCCTTAACTAAACCAGTTGGAACTTTCAATAAAGCGGTAGAGGTTAAGTGTATCTCTGTTCATCGAAGATGAAATCTCCTAGATGAAGTTCACGTTTTAAGAAAGAAAGTATTACATGAATAGAGGAGGTGTGGGATTGTTTTTTCTTATGGAGAAAACGTTAGATGGAACGCCGAGTCTTGTGGCGCCAATGACATAGTGGTTGCATTTATGCCTGCTAAGCAGAAGGTGCGTGGCTCGAATCAAAACAGAAAACAAAAATGTTTTTCCGCAGGCATCGCTTTTCGCGAGGAATTGACAAGTCCTCCGATAGTGAATTCATTGCCATGAAAGGCGCATTTGCAATTAACGTTTCGGAATCAGCAGAAAATTGTAAGCCCTCTTCTGCTCTTCATTCAAGACATGGTTTTGAGAAATGTGAACAATTTTAGAACGCCGCCGTGTCTGTCGATGAGGTGATGTCCGGCAGGTAATGGCATCACTGATTACGAAGCTTTTATGCGATCTGCTGAGGGATAGCAAGTTTCTTTTGCTTTTTAGATCCAGTTTTGGCCGAATCTTTTTTTTTAGCTTGACAAAATATTGTATTGTCTGAGAAGTTGGGTGGGATACCACTAATAGGTGGAAAGAGTTCAGTTTTCTGGACACTTACTCCCAGACCACATTTTCCCTCGTTAAGAACGGTTTCTGTTTGCATAAGTTAGACATGAGCATGATTCCTTTGATAACGCAATGTCAATGTCGCGTCGTCATCGGTGTATGTAATCATAGCCCGAGAGCTTAAACAAAAACATTTTAGAAACCGCATACCTTTTCGTGGCCAGAATATCTACTTTTCTGCAAATGTGTAAAAACTATTTCATCGTAAAAATGCAGAACCCTAAGGGCGCCTTAGGTGTATGAAATATGATCCTCCCAAGTTTTGTTGAAACTCATGCCTAGGTACTTAACAAAACTTCAAGACCATGACCAAAATTCAAAGGCTTGCATGCATTTGCTCAAACAGTGCCATAAGAACAACACCAACGGCAACTTTCCTGTCTCTGGCTCCTCTAGGACTTTTCACTAAGGAGATGGCGACCAAAAGCGCACTGCCACCGAAACAATCAGATAACTGAATAACAGGCATATCAGGTCACATAATCATTTTGAATCATACTCATATAGACGTTCAAACAGACTAGCTTTTCAATCCAGCGGACCTAACAGGCACTCCAAAAAGTGAGAGGTGGGCGGTAAACAGGGTTATAAAATAAAATCCCCTTTTCAAAGATGGTTCCAAAACAGAATTTCAAAAGGATCATTCCGATTCCTCTGTGAATGCCCCAGCTTAGCACACAATAGAAAAAAAAAAACACTAGGAGAATATTTCTTCGGCGAACTGGGCGACATCTATAACCTCTCATTGAACAGCATCCTAAAATTCATTCAGGACTCTTAATAGTTCAGTGGGAGTTCCCAACCCCATTAACCCAGTCACCAACCCAATCCTCTGCCCCCACCCATCCACCACCTAATCCTCTGTTATACGAGGAGCGCAACCCCTTCTAACCCAACGTAACCTAAGTTCTAAGCTGTTGTCATACAAGGAAGAAAGAAGGTACCAAATTAGAGCTTTTACGGGTGCGGTAGCGTCTTTGATCATTCCAATTATGTAGCTGTAGTACAGTTGAACGTCAACTGCGTATACATAAAGGCCTTGCAAGACGAACATCAGAAAGGTCAAAATATCTAATAAATCATTTTATTTGTTAAACAAAAATTGTAATCGAAACAACGATAATTCTTTTCGAGCACTTGTGAATTGTATTTCACCGAAGACATGTGTTAAATTTCATCACGAAGTTGTTGAAGTTTGGTTGTTTTGGTTGGAAGAGAAAGTGAGACAGGTAACGTTTCGACGATGTCCAAGAGAATCAATCGATTCTACAATTGAACTATCACCTATCAATTTTAACGCTCTATTTTGTACCCTATCAAGTAGGCACTAATATCTTTGAGGAGCACCTGGCTCCTGGTGGAGTTATACTCCACTTTTGGGCGGATGAAGGCCTTATAAATTGAAGGCAGACCAGAAGCGGTGAAGAACTTCCTGCATCGTCTCAAGAATCCTAAACATTTAGCAGCGTTTTTGGCGACTTCAAATATGTGGTCATTCCAACGAAGATCATCGTTTACACACATACCAAGTACTGACAGCTTTTCGGTTTCTTCGATGCAGGTACCATTCATGGATAATGGCAATGGGGGAATGTTAAGCTTCAACGACAAGAGACAGCATTGATTTTTCGAAGCATTGTGTTCTACTCGGTTTTTTTGACCCCATGTAACAATGATGTCAAGGTCAGAATTCAATGAGCTTCCAGTTCTACGTCCGAAGAGCAAGGACGTGAATTTGGAAACGAATATGAAAAGCTAAGGGTCGAGTCGTCAGCAAAACAGTTTAGAGGATTATATAAGTTTCAGACAAGAGATCATTTTTAAAAATGGGGAAGAGAGTCGGAGACAAAACGGAGCCTTGGGGCACACCAGCATTTATGAAGTGGGTATCAGACTTGAAGCCATCCAATAGGTACAAATTGTGTTGAACGGTCGGAAAAGTAGTTTCTAATCCAACGAAGAAGAGACTCATCGATACCAAAAGCATGAATTTCGATAAAAGAGCCTGATGCCAAACTCTGTCATATGATTTAGAAATATCAAGCTCAATAATCTTACTTTCTCCAAAACAAATGTAAAGATTGGTTCCACGAGACAAGCCATCAAATCACCAGTGGACCGTTTGCTACGAAAGCCGTACTGACGGTCATTAAAGCTTTCGTTCTTCAAGATATTTCATAAGTTGACTGTTCATCAACGTTTCCATGACCTTGGCAAGAAGGGACGTTAGTGCAATGGGACGGTAATTGGAAGGGGAGGAAGATTCGCCTTTTTTAGTGACCGGCTGGACAAAAGCAGTTTTCCATCTGCTCCGAAAAATTACAGCAGAATAGGAAAGATGGAAAAGTTTACGCAGTGGTTTTGCCAGCGTAGAAGAACACCTCTTCAGAATAACGACGGGGATACCATCTGGACCAGCGGATTTATGTATATTGAGATCTTTGAGGACTCTCGCAACCAAACGAGCTCGAAAAAATATCTGTTTCATCAAAGGATTTGCAGATTCGAGCTCAGGTGGAGCCAAAATGCTATCAGGAAGTGTGAGTTAGCAGCAAATTGAGCTGCTAACAAATTAGCTTTATCGATGGAGCTGACATACGGAGAGTCATTGAAAACGAGCGTTGGAACCGATGACGTGGTCGAGTTCTTAATGTTCTTCACAAAGGACCAAAAGTTTTTGCAAACAAACTGTTTGAACAAACAGTATTTTTTGCCTTACTTTTTGGTCATATTAAAACTAAGCCTTTTGTATTTGAGCATTACAGATATTTCTGGTCCGTTTGACTTCTTGATTTCTTTATTCACCTATTTCGAAGTTTTTTGTAGTGTTCATAAAAAGATGCAAATACAAAACTTTTCCATCCGTTGTAAAAAGCGCTTCGTTTTGAGATGAGTTGTTCGATCCTGCAATTAAGATATCCACATCGACGATTACGAACAGTGAGAGTTTTAGTTGGAACACAAATATTGAACAGATAGTTGACTTTTTCGGTGAAAAACTGAATTTGCTCATCAACAGATGGTTGAAAGCAAATGTCTCCCCAGTTAACAAAAGAATGAATTGATAGAAAAATATATGATTGATTTGGCTGAACTCAACAGACACAAGTGACGTGCTCCCATCTCATATAATACCAGGGGAAAAACCCAGCCTATACAAATTTTTTTAAAACCAAGCAGAAAACACACACTCTCACAGTGTTACCTATACCTGCAAAACAAGTAATTTAACTAACTACACCACTTATCGCAAACAACAAAAAAAAGTCTACCAGACAGACTGGGGACTTAACACTTTAATTACTTTGTCATGCCCATTTTTTTCGCTGTCAAAGTAAATGTAAATGGTTTATAAAATATCATAGAGCTAAAGCTAACAGCAAAATTGTCCATTTTAAGAATAGCTGGATCTTCAAAATTAAATAAACAAAAAAAGAAGCAGCTGTCCACAACGCAAATTGGAAAAACACAAATTGAGAATAAAAACATCACAGTTTCACAGTTCACAATTCGACCAACACCTTGCGTGCGCAATGTTCCGATTCGTTTGGTTTCATTTATTTCGAATTTATTTCAAAATGCGCATACACCATCCATGTGATTATTGGAATCGATATTAAAATAATTCACCCTATTTTTCCCCCGAACACCAATCGTGTTGAAGAAATGCACGTGTAGGGGGCGTGTTGAATTGCTTGAATGTACAGAGAATGAATTAGACTTAGGCAGTATTAAAAGTTATACATCCAGCGTAGCCAATCCACTTCCTGCCTCTAACTAAATAAATAGGGAAACTCTATTTTACATTTACATACATATACTTTTTGTATCTCTCTATTCCATTTGATCCATGTTTGTGTGTTCTTGTTTTGTTTTGAATTTTGCTAGTAATTATTACTCAATGGAATTGACAAAGATATGTACGTCAAGCCAATAAAAAAAAAGAAATTATTGTTTTTGGGGATGTCGGTTCGAAATCGCACAAGCGATTTCATTGTTTTCAAATTAGCTTTAAATTTTATCTGCAAGAAAGGAACATGCTTCTAAAATTGTGAAAATTTATAGCGGAAAATGATTACGCCTGATGGGGCCTGTAACACAAAAGTACAAGAACCAACTTTGTATACAAATGGATTATGACAAGTGTAAAAAATATTTGTAGATAACACAAAACTGCAACTTCGCTTGCTCTTCTTCGGATCTATTACAGCAGCCTCTGAATATCGCAAATGGAGACCATTGAATCAGCTTTATTTTCACAGCCTGCCAAAGATAACATACTTTTACAGCAGAGCATCTATCGCAGCCATTAAAACAGAGGGAACTCTCATCTGCATGTGTTTTTCCACCATTTTGTTATTTCGTTGTTGTATTTGGTGCAAAGAGTGTTCGAAAAAATATGCAAGAAACTGCCCACAACACAAATTTGCTCTATTTTCTACTATCTGTTATACATCTACTTTCTGCTATGAAATTAAAGCTGTGCGTTACCATCGTGTTTTTGGAAGAAAATGATAGTTCTAGTTGATAGAGCATTAGCTTTGTATTATGGCAAAAACTAGTGTGTCCAATTGTCCATTATGTCCATATGTCGATATGATGCAAAAAACGACAAAACTTACATCAGTCATTGTTTCTTTATAATTTGTGAGGATGCATTTTATCTAAGGCTCAAGTAAGCTTTTCGGATCCAAGGTGGGATAAGGAAGAAGCAAAACTTTGGTTTAAGTAGAAGATAGTTTTCTTTACTTTTACTGTTCGGGGTGAACCTCGGCCTCAACCAAACATCTTTCGCCAACAATTTCGATTTCGGGCGAGCTCTCTCCAGTTTTGCAATCTAAGTCGGTAGAGGTCTTCCTTCCATTTGATTGCGCCAACTTAGACCATGTCTGAGAGAAGGTTTTATTTCCCAATTGCCCTCTTAACCCAAAGAAGCAGCGATTGCCAAGAGTAGTTCTCCGTTGACCTTTACACTGACGTTACTTTCCGTGTCCTTGGGCAAACGAAGTCATTTGCTACCTCTAAGTTTTGTCTATCTAATATCAGTCTATTGCGACGTTTTGTCCAATTCGTCGATGTTCTCTGTGTTTGTTTGATGACAATACATACTTCTGTTTCAATGCTCGCAAAAGCACCTATGACACCACTCTTGCTTTTTTTCGTCAATATCGTCAACGTTTTAAAAAAAAGAAACGAAACATTGCACACTGCATCACCGGTTATTAACACCGTCGGCTGATACACCCACAGGAGACGCAACAGAACAATTAACATCGTCAACGTAAGCGAGTATCTGTACAGACTTGAAATATTATGACTCTGGTGTTAAAGTTTGACTTTTATACAATCTTTTTAAGTCCCTTTTTAGACATCTAAGGTCTCGGTGTATTCTTTGGGCACCTTTGACTGAGCAATGTGAATTCTCCAAAGTCATCCTGCATAGTATAAAAAGATGTATATTGATAAACATATTCTATTCCCGGTTCCAAGAGCTACCGTAATATGAAAATTTGGTTGATTGTGGACTTTTCTGGTCTAAAACCACATTGATGTTGACGTGGGGTCTCAGATGTTCACATATTACAGCAGTCAAGATCTTATACGCGACGTTAAGGAGTATTATTCCTCTACAATTGCCGCAATTGTAAGGGTTTCCCTTTTTTCGTGTCGAACATACAATACAAGGGTTCCATTCAGTGGAAATGCCTTCTTCCGATCATATCATATACAGATCAGCTGGGACATCGACCTTTCCAACTGATCTCAGGCTACTTTGAAAATCTCGGCGACCCTCTGCACCTTATTTGATTTAAATTTGCTTAAATGGCAAATGAGACCATGACGACGGCATTCTTGATCATCGTCCATCGCCTGACAGCAGAATTTGTGTCTTCATCGCCGTTAAGCTGTCTGCAGAAGTGGTCATTCCAGATGCTCAGTAACGATTGCGAATATATCACTATGTTTCCCATCAGCTAGGCTTTACAGGCTTTACAGGCTTACGAGGTTTGCCAACATTACATAATTTCTTTACACTTCAGTATAAATTCTTAAATTCTGAATCGATTCTCACTGCAGTCCCAAATGGTGGTTGAACGTAATGTTAGCCGCCCAACCTTTGGCAGAGCCAAGACTGTCCGTGTAGCTAAAACCGTTCGGAAAGATTATGACCCTCTATACTGACTGATCCAAAAGGTGCATTTCATTTGCATGAGGCTTTCACAACACTTGATATCATTACTTTGTCATAATTCCTTCTTCTCGCAGAACAGCTACTTTAACCGTTTTCGACAACCGACTGAGGGTGATTTCGACATCTTAATTCGGAAGCATCTAAATTCTTAGAAGCAGTTCTGTAGTTGGAGCTTTTGAGTCCGTAGACAGCACATCCAGCATTGTGTTTTTTCATTTCTTGAAGAAAGTCCTCACATCGCATCGCCGAGAAAGAGTAAATTACTGTGGTTTCTAAATTCTAATCATAGTATTTCCAAAGCCAGTTGATTTACCAATGCAAAAAAAGTTTTATTTAAAGAATATTTTTCAAATACTCATACATACATACATAGATACAAAAATAATGGTTTGCTTTGTTTAAATGTTCAAAAATTCAATCTTTGGAAAAGCTTATTGTTCGGGTTTCACAAAGTCGTCATCGGTTTACTCTATGACTCCAGTCATGTCAATTTTGATTCCTGATATACAGGGTGATTCGCATAAGGTGTGACAAAAAGATAGGGTGTGTAGGTTGGACCTAGACAAGCAAAAAATCGTATGGGAGGGGGGGGTCCATTTTCCCCCGTTTAGGCGGGAGGGGCAATTTAAGAAAAAAATCACTAAAAATGGGAAAAAAAATTATTTTTAAAGAACGGTAATACCTACAGAGTCGTGCTATAGCATTTTGAAAAGCCAAAAACCTATACATTTATTTAAATTTTAAAATAAGTTGTTCAAATGAATAGTTTTTGAAATATTAATTTTCAAAGTCAAAATTTTGAAAAAAAACATAATTTTTTTTTCAAACCATTTTTTTTTCAAAATTTTGCATAATTAAGTAATATTTTTCTGGCTTATTCTTCGTAAGTTCACTTAAAAATCCAATAACGAAAAAAAAACTTTAAAAAAACAAAAAATTTAAAAAAGTCGTTTTTGTAATTTTTGGTTTTCTCAAAAACTACAGGTTATTTTGACATCCGGTTTTTTGTGTTTGATCAAAAATAAATAAGAGCACCGTCTTCAAATCAATGCGCGCTGCCCCTGAGAGCGGATCCTTGCCACCATTTATCGCTATGTTGAGTTCTTCCATTATTTCACAAATTTAACAAGCAACAATTTTGAACCTTCGCCAGGCTCTCACATCCAATTGTCAGAGCACTTCACATCTGCAAACTCAGTTATTCCCACCAACACAAGAATCGAAATGTCGGTAAACCGAAATCAGCGAGAGGCGTATGAATGGGACCAACACACTGTTGCTGTGCAACAAGACCAGTGACACTACGATCAGCTTTGTTAGTGAGGAAGCGTTTTCAGCCAGCGGTTTCAAATCCATTAGGATGCGTTCCATTTCACATCGGCGCTTTAACATTTCCTTGAATAAAATTTTTGCACACACGGGAGCAATGGGAACTTTTCAGGATTTCATTACAGTGGTGCATGTAAACGAAGTATCATCAGTTTCAGAACTAAATAGAACCAAGTTATTTTGAATTGCTCGCTCAAACAATAGAAAACAAAATAAAGGTGACTTCAGTAGACTAAAGTCGTAGAGTCTAGAGCCTATACCTGAGCTTCGGATGAAGAAAACACCGCAGAGACCATTTGAATAGCCTTTCAATCAAAATAACAAGCAATGTTTAATTATTTACATATTCCTTTAGACTAATATAATCGGTAGACGATGTACACATCAACTGCAACAAAAAAAAAGACTTTGTTTGCTTAATTGTCTAGCGAAAGGTAAGTTATAACCTCTAAAGATGTGCAGTTTCTATTAAAGAAAGAAAAACACCTTTTGGGCCTAATCAAAAAGATTCTCCTCAAGTTTCCATATTTCTATTGCACGCCTTCCTATTCCCACATCATAAACTGATTCCTCCTATCTGAATGAATGTGGGCGACTCGACTCAAAGAAATTTTAATTTTAAGATAACAAAGTTCCACAACATGCGGCTAGCATCAAATGCCAATTCGTTTTCAAAATCCAGCTAAAATGATTGCCATTCTGGCTCTTCAGATTACTATATTAAAGATGTAATAAAATTTATAAATAAACGATAGGTATACGCCATACATCTACCCCATATCGCGCGATGCAAAACGATTTGATTTATTCGCGGAATAATCGCAGACCGCACTTGATGGATGCTGCCAAAGATGAACAAAGATCCGACATGCTGCCATTACAGCAATTAAGCATCGACCAACGAGGACGTTGGCATTGGCTTCGGCACCCACCTCGCATCCATATCAAAAGTTTTTGCAACAAAAAAACGCAAGATATTTTATGCGTTTTCGCCGAAAAAGACGTAAAGATTTGAAGAAGTAGAACATTAAAACATTCGGTCCCTTTCATCTAGTTGATTGCTTTGATTTTCGAATCATGCAAAATAAGAGGATTGAGTCGAGAAGGGCAAGTTGTGGTGATGGAAAACAGGATTATTATAAAATGTTCGTGTTTCCTGATGTTCACTTTTATTACTCGCAGAATATTTTCATGTGACACATTGCGATTTGTTTCTAGTTAAATGGGTAAAATTAAATTCTGCAAGATAGTACAACGCCCTTAATGGGCGTTGTACTATTCGGGTAGGCTCTGATTGGTGCCAACTTGGCGGCGCCCAGATGCTGTAACTTATAGTACACGTCAACTGTGCTTACTATACCTCCAAGCGGTATCCACTGGGACCTGGGATGCTCCGTCCAGAGCTGACCTGCTAAACTAGTAAGTGCGAGTGTTGAGATAAGGGAATCCGGAACAAAGAATTGTGATCGATCAACACTATAATTGCTCTGCGAACAATGACTGACTGCACGAATCTCAGTGGTCTACGAGAGCTTTCGTGTAAATGTCCCAGCGGATGAATTCGAAGGACAGAATCAACGGTGGACTTCAGCAGCCATAAAAGCAGAAACCCCTGAAGGAGCTACTCCAACATATTTGGTTTAAAGGTCTTTCAGGGTCTTTCAATACTAGGACAGGGTATTGAAGTAGAGATGGTGGCGGATGAGCTCCTGGTGAGCCAACGGCAGCACTCACACCCCTGCAGCAGGGTACTGACACTGGATATTCCAGCCCTTTATGTCCGAAGGGATCCAAAAGGACCTGGCCCTCCAGGTTGGGGGTTGTGCGTAGGGCTAACTACCCTACCACGGAAAAAATAATTTGTTCCGAAACAACGAACAGCCTCGGATAACGATAATGATTTCAAAGTTGACGACCCATGCAAACGAAAAAAGGACAACGACCTCCGGATCTGCACTTGGAACGTAAGATCTCTTTACGGACTAGGTGCAGCTGGAGAACTAGCGGACGCCCTGGACTGCTGCAAAGCAGACATAACCGCCATCCAAGAAGTGCGATGGAGTGGACCGGGCATAAAGAAGATGAAAAACTGTGACATATACTATGGCGACTGCTACAGACAACAGAAACAGCGTTTATTTGGGTGTGGATTTGTCGTTAGAGGAAGACTCAGGGATAAGGTGATTAGCCAAAATCCAGTCAATGAGCGTATAATGACCATCCGCATCAGGGCTAAATTCGCCAACATTAGCCTTATATGCGCCCACGCCCCCACAGAAGAGAAAGACGACGATTCCAAAGACTGTTTCTACGAGCTCCTCGAAGAAACATATGAGCAATGCCCTAGATACGACGTGAAAATCGTTCTTGGCGATTTCAACGCAAAACTAGGGAAGGAGGACATCTTTGGAAACACAATCGGTAAGCATAGCCTCCACGACAAAACCTCCGAAAACGGATTGAGGCTAATCGATTTTGCTGCGGGGCTAAATCTTGTTGTAAGTAGTCACGCTTCCCGCATCTCAAAATTCATAAAGGCACATGGCGATCCCCAGATCAATTAACCGTCAACCAAATTGACCATGTTGCGATCGACGCAAGGCACTCTTCCAGTGTGCTAGATGTCCGAACTTTCCGAGGGGCCAACTTTGACTCGGACCACTACCTTGTTGTAGCCAAGGTACGAATGAGGATATCTTGTTCACGACCAGCACGAACTAACGCTGTGAAGAGATATGACGTCGGAAAGCTACAATCGCAAGAGATTGCCAATGCCTTTTCCAATCGAGTGTCCCTTCAATTATCCTTGAATCCCATGCCGCCAGCATTAAACATTGAAGACCAGTGGCAGCAATGCCAAGAAGCTATCAGAACCGCTGCCTCAGAGATTCTGGGTTTCACTCGGCCACCAACACGAAACCCATGGTTCGATGAAGAATGTAGGCAGGCAAATGCAGCCAAGCAAAGAGCACGACAAATGCTTTTGCAAACACGAACGAGGGCTGCTCACGATCGGTATAACGAGATTTACAAGGAGAGAAGAAGGGAAGAACACCGACTTCTCAAAAAGAAAAAGAAGCAACATGAGAAGCGCTCGTTTGAGGAAATAGAGAGGTGCCATGACAGGAACGAGACTCGGAAGTTTTACCAAAAGGTAAAAAGATCCTGCCAGGGTGGCAAACCCCGAACTCAAGCCTGTAAAGACCAGCAGGGAAACATAGTTATAGAGTCACAGTCGCTACTGAGGATCTGGAAAGATCATTTCTGCAGACTGCTTAACGGCGAAGAGGACACAAATTCCGCTGTCAGGCAGACTGCCCCATTCAGCCTGGACGATGATCAAGAATGCCGTCCTCCCGACCTAGAAGAAGTTAAGCTTGCTATATGCAAACTTAAATCAAATAAGACTGCAGGTGCAGATGGCCTTGATGCCGAACTTTTCAAGGCAGCTGGAGATCAGTTGGAAAGGAGCATGCACCAGCTGATCTGCATGATATGGTCGAAAGAAAGCATGCCCGATGAATGGAACCTCAGTATCGTATGCCCGATCCTAAAGAAAGGAGACCCTCACAACTGCGCCAATTATAGAGGGATAAGCCTCCTTAACGTCGCTTATAAGATCTTGTCTGCTGTAATATGTGAACGTCTGAAACCCCACGTCAACAACTTGATAGGTCCTTATCAATGTGGTTTTAGACCGGAGAAGTCCACAATAGACCAAATTTTCACATTACGGCAGATCTTGGAAAAAACCCGAGAACACAATATCGATATTCACCATCTTTTTATCGATTTCAAGGCCGCGTATGACAGTATCTACAGAGACGAGCTGTACAGAGCCATGTCTAGTTTCGGCATCCCTGCAAAACTCGTACGACTATGCAGGATGACTTTGGAGAATTCACGCTGCTCCGTCAAGGTCGGTAAAGAACTCACCGAGACCTTTGATGTCGAAAAAGGTTTTAGGCAAGGCGATAAACTGTCATGCGATTTCTTCAACATCATACTTGAACAGATTGTAAGAAACTCAAACGTCAACACCAGAGGAACAATTTTTCAAAAGTCTGTGCAATTGCTCGCATGTGCAGACGATATTGACGTAATGGGAAGAAAAAAGCGTGATGTCATAGGTGCTTTTGCGAGTATTGAAACAGAAGCGGCAAAAATGGGTTTGATGGTTAATGAGGGCAAAACAAAGTATATGCTGTCATCAAACAAGGACACAGAACATCGACGAATTGGACAAAACGTCACAATAGACAGACATAACTTCGAGGTAGTACAGGACTTCGTCTACCTAGGATCCGCTGTAGACACGGAAAACAACATCAGTGCGGAGATCAAACGGAGAATAACTCTTGCCAACCGTTGCTTCTTTGGGTTAAGAAGGCAATTGAGAAACAAAACCCTCTCCAGAAAAACCAAGGTAACCTTATATAAGACCTTAATCATCCCAGTCCTGCTGTACGGCGCGGAAGCATGGACCTTATCGAAAGCGGATGAGGAAACCCTTGGTCGTTTCGAAAGAAAAATTCTCCGAATGATCTTTGGTCCCGTATGCGAAGGCAATGTGTGGAGAAGAAGATACAACAACGAGCTGTATGAGCTGTACCGCGACATGGGCATAGCCAGAAGAGTACGCATCGCGAGGCTACGATGGTTGGGCCATGTTGAGCGGATGGACCCAAACGCTCCGGCTCGTCGGGTGTTCGAAAGCACATTGCAGGGAAATCGCGGAAGGGGAAGACCTCGTCTTAGGTGGCGCAATCAAGTGGAGGATGACCTCAACCGACTTGGAGTGCGAAACTGGAGAGAGCTCGCCCGAAATAGAAGTCGTTATCGAAGGATGTTGGTTGAGGCCCAGGTTCACCCCGAACTGTAATGCCCACCTAAGTAAGTAAGAAGACTCCTTAACAAAATCTCTGGCTAACGGTTAGAGGTGTTTTCGAACATAAAAAGCAAATTCTTTACAAATTTAAACGTCAGTAACTTGATAATTCATTGCGGAGTTTTGAGCATAATCAAGATGCAACTTTTCTAAAACAGTAACGCATGTGCTCCCTGTTGAATCTAAACTTTAGCTTACAGATTAAAACCGAAACAACCACCATAGCAAGTGAAAATGGGTCAGAAGTCTTTAGATCTGCACTTAGAACGTAAGATCCCTTAAGGGACTAAGTGAAGCCTAAGAATGAGCGGATAGGCCCTAACAGCTGCAAAACAGAACAAATTACATCCAAGAAGTGCGATTTAATGGGCCAGGCATAAAGAAGATGAAAAACTGCGATATTTACTAAGACGGCTCAGACAACGGAATCAGCGCTTCTTTGGGTGCGGATTTGTAGCAAGAGATAGCACAAGGATAAGATTTTCAGCCAAAATTCCGGTAATAAGCGTATAACAATATGCATCAATTTTTTAGACGGTGAAAATCGTCCTTGGCGATTTTACCGCAAAAATAGGGTTGGGTGACTTATTTGGAAATAAAGGGTGGTTTTAGAGCCGATGTTGAGTGTGTACCACACCTAAACTTAAAGTTTTTTCTGCATTTCATTTGACATTTCTCAATTCAGACTAACTCAATTTGAACCATGGAAAGATACACAATCGAACAACGCGTTAAAGTTATTCAGGCTTATTATGAAAGGATGATCAGTTTTCGAAGAAAATCATCTTCAGTGATGAGACATTTTCACATCAGTGGTTTCTTCAATAAGCAGAATTGCCGCATTTGGGCGAATGAAAATGCAAGAGTGATTGTCGAAAAACCAATGCACCCACAAAAAGTGACTGTTTGGTGCGGTTTATGGGCTGGCGGCATCATCGGGCCGTAGTTTTTCCAAAATGAGGAATGAGGCCGATCAGACAGTTATTGTGAATGGTGTTTGGCCCTTAAAATACAACCACCCTTTACACTCGGTAAGCATAGCCTTCATGACAAAACTTCTGAAAAAGAACTCATCCTAATTGATCTATAAACCAACACAAGACACACTTCTATAGTGTTTTTAATGTCATAATGTTTACCGAGGGGCTAATTTAATTCGGACCACTACCAAGTTGCAGCCAAAGCACGAATGAGTACCTGCTCACGACCGGCGCGAACTAGCTCTGTCAAACATATGACGCATGAAAGCCATTTCCAATACCTTTTCCAAACGATTATCCTCCCAACTATCCTTGAATCCTATGCCACCAGCGCATAAAGCATTGAAGACCAGTGGTAGCAATGCCAACAAACCAACAGAAGCGCCATTCTTGGCCCCAAAATGAAGCCCAATAAATAAAAAGCACGACTAATGATGATACAAAAGAGAGCCGGCTGCCTTTGATTACTTCAAGGAGATTTACAAGAAGAAAAGAAGAAAAAAAGTATTGCTAATTCTAAAAAGCAAATTGAGGAAGTTGAGAGATGAATGAGATTCGAAATTTTTTCTAATTGGTAACGAGGCCATGCCAGAATGGCAAATATCGAACTCAAGCCCATAAAAACTGGCAGGGAAACATAGTGATAGAATCGCAGTCAGTACTGAGGATCTGGAAAGACCATTTCTGCTGACCGCCTAACGGCGATGCAGACATAAATTGTGCTGTCAGTCAGAATGATCCCACTTTGACGATGGTCAAGAATGTCGTCTTCCTGCCGTAGAAGAAGCTAAGGTTGCCTTAACTTAGATAAAAAAAAAACTGCAGGTAGTGCAGAAAGGCTCGATGACGAGCTTTTCAAGGCAGCTGGAGATTAGTTGGAAGTACCAACTGCTCAACATGATATCGTCAGAGGAAAGAATGGAACCCTAGTATTTTTCCGATACAAAAAAGGGATACCCTCTTTAACATCGCGTATAAGATCTTGTCTACTTTAATATGTGAACGTCTGAAACTCTACGTCAACAATTTGATAGGTCCCTAACGTTTTTAGACCAGAAAAGTCCACAATTGACCAAATTTTCACACTACCGCAGATCTTGGAAAAAAACCGGGAATATAATAAAGATATACTCCACCGTTTTATCGATTTCAAGAACGACAGTATTTACAGAGACGAGCTGCACAGAGCCATGTAAAGTTTCGGCATCCCCTCAAAACTAGTTCGACTATACTAGAGGACTTTGGAGAATTAACGCTGCAGCGTCTAGATCGGTAAAAGCCTCACCGAAACACTTGATGCCGAAAAAGCGAAAAACTATCATGCGATTTCTTCAACATTATACTTGAAAAGATTGTAAGATACTCAAACGTCAACACTAGAGGAACAATCTTTAAAAAGCCTGAACAATTACTCGCATACGCAGGCGATATTGACGTAATGGGAAGAAGCTAGCGTGATGTCATACGTGCTTTTGCGAGAATTGAAACATAATCGACAAAAATTGTTTTGATCGCTTATGAGGGAAAACAAAGTATATGTTGTTTCAATTGAAGGACTTATCGAACGCGGGTGAAGAAACCCTTGGTCGTTTCGAAAGTAAATTACTTCGAAAGATCTTTGTCCCGTATATGCGAAGACAATGTGTGGAGAAGAAGATACAACAACGAGCTGTATGAGCAGTGCCACAAGATGGACATAGCTAGGAGAGTACGCATGAGAGATTGGATGGCTTCGGCTAGATGGGTTTTCGAAAGCACGTTTCAAGGAACTCGCGGAAGGGGAAGACCTTGTCTTAGGTGCCACAATTAAATGGAAAACCCCAACTGACTTAGAGTACCTACAAAACTAAAGAGAGCTCGCCGGAAATCGAATTCGTTATCGAAAGATGTTAATTAAGGCTCAGGATCACCCTGAACTGTAATGTCCACCAAAGTATTTATTTATTTTATTTATTTATTTTAGTTTATTGAACATAAGGGAGTACAAGTAAGACAAAAAAGTCTTCTATAGTACAAAAAATAAATAATAGGACTGATGACTTGAGGTACATGAATGAAAAAATAAATAATACGACAAAATAATCTTATATATAAAAATGAATCGCAATGTTGGTAAGCGCATAACTAAGCGCCTTGACCAATTTGGCCAATTCTTTTTTCGTTGTGTTTGTTAGTGCCAGGAGAAGGTTCTTATGACATTAAAAATTTAAGAAATTGCGCGGATATTCCTACAGCAACGGGTTTGGGAACGGAAACTTAGAAACTACTAGACAGGTTTCTAAAATGATTCCAGCATTAGGGGTGCTACATTATCCCCCTCTATCAGTTATTTAGATTATATTTCATCTCTATAATCCGATGGGAACAGAAACGGGAACGAGAACCGAAACCTTAAAGCTACTTGACCGATTACAAAAATTCTTTCAACACTAGGATGTTACATTATCCCTCAGTGACATAGACTTATATTTAACATTTTTCCACGGTAACGGAGGATTCCCACAGGAGCGGGGTTGGGAATGGAAACCTTAGAGGAATTAAAGAACAAGAGGGAAAACCATTACGTCTCTTGCCCCGCAACTTCAATTTGTTTACATTGTTGTTTTTGTAATCGCAGCCTCCATCTGTGAATACGTGTGAGCTGCAGCAAAAAGGCGCGAAAAATTTGTGGAAGTATATGTGCGGTGAGTTTATTTTCATTTGACGCTTGGCTATTTAAAACATAACCTGAAATTTAATTTTCACACTACTTAAGGGGGATAGCCACTGTGACGGCTGAAAAATTAGTGATTTTTTAAAAAAAATTTTGACCGAGTAAATAGAGGAATTTTTGGATCGGGTTTTTTTTATTTTATTAAGTACACATCGAATAATTTTTCTACAAATTTTTATTAAAAAATATCAAATAGCTTTAACAATATTAGCGATGCCGCAGCGCCTTAAAAAAAATTTCCCACTCCATGGTCGCATCGATTTTTCAAAAACCGGTACTCTGATAAAATGAAAATAAAAATTATTGTAATCTGTATAAATGTAGTTATCGTTGTACGTAGCGGTTTTTTTCTATTTTGATTTTTCACAAAATGGCGACTGTTTGAAAATATTTTCTTTTTTTCGACATTTTTTTTTTTTTCTGTTTCAGACAGTTTAAAAAATAGTAAAAAACAAAATTTTTTAAATCGGCTACGCTTAACCTTAACCACTACTAAGACAAACAAAAATAAAAAAAAAATAATAGACATCGGTTAGTAATTGTTCCGAGTTATTGATGCGACCAGTTCAAAAAAAGTCGTTACGAGAAAAATGCGTTCAAAGATTTTAGTCCATATCTCTCATAATGAAATCATGTATCTTTAAATGATTGTAACTTAGTCAATTTTTGGAATTTTGACTTGCAATCTTGTACACATATTTTTGAACGTATAAACTTTGATTTAAAACAAAAAAATTGAACGTGTTAACAGGTCCATTTTATCAATAATTGCCAAATTATCTTCGAATGAACCTACGAAATGGTATCAATTTGTGCCGAAAGTTCAAAAAGCAATAAACTCACATTTCAACTGTTCTACAAAAGTTTCACCGTTTGAACTGATGTTTGGGGTTAAAATGAAAAATGAAGCAAATTGCCAAATTGTGGAATTGCTTGAACAAGAGATGGTAGAGAGTTTTAACACTGAACGCCAACAGTTACGTCAAGAAGCCAAGCAACAGATTCAACAAGCCCAAATAACATATAAGAGATGCCACGATAAGAAATGTAAAAGTGAATTCACTTACAAACTAGGTGATTTGGTAGCAATCAAGCGGACTCAGTTTGTTGCGGGTAGAAAGCTGGCGAGTGAATATCTTGGTCCATATGAAATAATTAAAGTCAAACGTAATGGCCGTTACGATGTCCGAAAATGTGCTCAAGTCGAAGGTCCTGTTAACACATCTACCAGTTGCGACAACATGAAACTCTGGAAGTACGTTGTAGAAAACGAAGAGCTTTTGTCATCGGGGTCAGATGACGAAATTCAGGATGGCCGAGTGTAAAAGTATGGTAGTGATGTTGTGGATATTCAGCTTAGTTATCGAGTTCCACTTTGCTTACAAGTACTTTGCCTTTATTCTAAAACCTAATTTATGTTTGCTTTTGAAGTCAAGATTGTAATAAATGTTTCTCATTACTTATTTTACTTTTCAAATAAACACGACATTTAAATTGTTTAATAAATATTTTACATATATTTTTAGATAATAAAATACAATTCAATTTCATATTAATTAATTGTTTTTTTTTTTCATGTCACAACAAGACTCTGGCTATTTAATCAATAAAACTTCTAAAAAAAGTTGCATCTTTTTGAAATTCAATTAAATCAACCAACAAAAATAATGAGCAGCACAGCGAGTCCAATTGAAATTCACTCCACCATCTACCATACCCATCCCATGCTATAGCTGTAAACTCCATATATACCCAACCAATAAATTAAACTCATTGATTAATGATTTCATAAACCATTTGTTTAAGCTTTGATAATTGCGTTTCAATAGATACTCTGCTGCCGCTCATATATAGATACCCAGTCCTATTCCCAACTCCAGAAACAACAACAACATATTTCATTTAAATTCGAATGTTGTTTCTGTTTCCCGAATAGCTCATCATCTATTTCTATATAAAGGGCAAAACACTCTTCTCCTTGTCACTGAACATAGTTAGGGGTACGATGGATAGATGATTCCTCAGCAACAAATTCACCTTGCCATTGCTATGTTCTAAGGGTTGAGCAATAAATTAAACATCAATTATAACATCATAAATTATGTGTGTGCTTGCTGCTGCTGTAGGAAGGTATGTAAACGAGAGAGAAAAGAACTTGTTCTTCTGGTTTATCTCGGTATCTATAGAACACCCACTTATCCAAATAAGATCATATGACAAAAGTAAATATTAATTATCAAGTAAAAAAATTCGATTACTGGTCGACTTATTTTTCTTTAATTTTTATGTTACTTTGTGCGAAAAATTGTATTTTTGATGGAGATGGATGTCTCTACTCGTTTATATTTCAAGTGATTTATTGCCAAAATCCATTATTAATGGTGATGAGTTGTCTAAAATTGACTGGACTGTTAATTACACCTAAACGGAAATAAAAATCTGGTGTTTATTTTAAGAAACAGCAGGTAAGAATAAGCACAAGAGAAGAGTTGTAAAATCCAAGAATCCAAAGGATTTCACAGAAATAAATATTCTTTGGGTTTTGCTTCGATCTACTGGATTCTCTTTTAACCGAGCGATGCTAATTTTCCGTTACAAAAGATGACGACTGTAAGAAAGTCTCATAAAAGAAAGACAAGCTTATAAGAAATATTAAAATTAATACATAGGTTGGTGCAACAGAGCAAGGAGCCCAGGGGCCTAGCCCATTTCTCACAGGCAATTTCTTGTGAGGGAATGGAGGGGACCTACAATTTTCTGCCGGTAACGAGCGGCTAGTCGAAAAAGAACTTTCATTGCAATGAATTTACTATCGAAGGAGTTGTCAATTCTTCGCAAAAAGATATAGCCATGAAAATTTGCTGCGACCACACACACACAAGGGAATCCACTCATCGTGAAAAACGTTTTAGCAATACCACTAACGCATCGGGCCAACGCACTGTGATTTGAAATAAAACGTCTAGTATTAGGTCGACAACTCTATGGAGGTTTCTGCAAACTGTTGATTTGATTATGCAGCACTGGCAACCTTTACCGAACCAATGCAATGCAAGCACAGCAGTAGTGAATTTTATTGAATTTCATTTAAACAAAAGCTCTCATTTAAATTCAAACAATATGAATTTGTAAAGAGAGAGAATACAAAAATTGCAGAATTTGCAAATTATACAGTGCTGTTCACTTAATTAGACGCACAAATTTTTTTTACATAAACTGCATCAAATTCAGCTCTTTCTACCAGCAAAATAACTTAACTGTTAGTCGAGCCATTTTAGGAGGAGACGATCCTCAATAAAAAAAAAAAACAAAAAAAAGCCTCCACTAAACGCTATAAGAGATAAGAGCGAACAGTGGTTGGAGTTCGCACGAGTTCACATGACCTGGGACACTAACTTTGGAAATGAGCTAAACTGGCAAAATGATAAAACCGCATTTTTTAATTAAAATAAATTAAATTATTTGTCAAAAAAACTTACAAAAAACAAAAATGTTTCTAAACAAAATTACAGTTGAATTGAGTTGAATTTATTAAAAAAAAATTTGAATATTGGATCTTTGATTGGTCCATCATCATTATTTATAAGATTATTTTTGTTTTTAAATATGTAAAAAGATTCAAAAGCATCTAATTCATAATTGCTATTTACATTTCTTATTAATTTTAAATTTTGTGCAAAATGTTCTTTAAATCTTTTTAGAATAGGTCTTCTTGTCTGTCCTATATATTCTTTTGCACAATCATTACATCCGATAGAATAAATTCCTGATTTTTGAAGCTGCTCTATTTTATCTTTAGATCCTCCATTCAGATTTTTTATTTTTATTTCGCTGCACTCACTCATACGGATATTATATTTGTTAAAGATTGGTTTTATCTTAGATGTTATTTCTGGATAGAAATAAAATTTTGAATATTTCTTTTCTTCATTTCTTTCATTCCTTTTTAGATCTAAAGTTGTATAATTTCTCAATTCCTGTTTTCTTCTATGTGCAATTTTTAAATCTTCAATCAATTCTTCAGTATATCCATTAATTTTGGCTATATCTTTACTTTTTTGGAATTCTTTTATTTTTGTTTCTATAGTCATCGGAATATTTAGAGCTCTAAAAATTATTGAGTGACATCTTATGTTCAAAGGAATGGAACGAGTCTGATTTAATGTATCTCAGAGTATTTGTTGGTTTTCTGTATATATCCAATTCGAAATTATCTGCATTCCTAGTTATACTTAAATCTAAAAAAAAATTAGTTTCCCTTCAATTTCTTCTTCATATGTAAATTTTATTGATGGGTATTTAGTTCTATTTAATTTATTAATGAGTTCATGTTTTTTGATTATAGCCCATATATCATCTACATACCTTAACCAAATTCTTGGAAAATTTACTTGATTTTTCATTTCAGTTTCTATATGCGACATAAATAAATTTGCTAAAAACGGGCTCATATGTGATCCCATACTGCAGCCAAATTTTTGTATGTAAAACTTTTCATTAAACTGGAACCAATTTTCATCCATGCACAGTTTAGTAAGTACATATTACAAATTCTTTTATTTCTTCTGGCTTAAGTGCATTTCTTTCTAGCCATTTTCTCAGAAAAACTAAAGTTTCGTCAGTTGCAACATTTGGATATAATGAAACAACATCGAATGAAACTTGAATCTCGTTGCTAGCTATTTTTAAGTTCTTTACTTTTTTTACAAATTCAATTCCATTTTTTATAGCTGCTGTTTCAAATTTGATTGGGAGATTATACAGTTTTTCTACCAACATTCAGGTTTTGATAATATTGATCCAGTTGTTGATGTAATTGGTCTTATTAGTTTTCCTGGTTTATGTAATTTCAACTGAGAATATAATCTTGGTAAAATTGGATTTGAAACATTTAATTTCCTTGATAAAGTAGGATCATTAAAAACTTATACTGCTTTTTTGATAGCTTCTTTAGTTCTCTTTATCATTCCTGGTAAAGGATTGAAAATTACTTCCTCATAAGGTCCAGTTCTTATAAATTGTTCAGTTATTTCAATATATTCTTGTTTATCAAGTATTACAATTGGACATTCTGTAATAATGCGCAGAGGTATTACTTCATTTCGAGGGGTCGTCACAAAGAGTTTTTTGAGAAACCTAAAGTCGCCCTGAATGCCAAACTAAGTGTTTTTTGAGCCCTAGAGTTGACCAAGGTTTTTCCTAAACTCACCCTAGGTTTTTTGCTGTGGCGATTTGAGGGCTGTCAAATGGCATGTGTTCTTTATTCAAATGACAGGGATGTGTGGTGATTTTGTGCGGCTAAGCGTTTTTTTGAGGACTGGAAATCCAGGTTTTTGACAACTCAACCCTGGGTAAAGTTCAACGAACGAACCTATAGTGTGCTGCAAGACTCATTTGGTGTCAGTGTTTTTTCTAGGTAAGTGACAAGTCAATAGTCTGGTTCAAGTCTGAGGGGTTTTCTGTTGAGGTTCAAGAGAAATTTTGATGTTTTTTGAGTGTATTCTGGCAGAAAAAGTTTTGATCAGATTTGACCAGAAGAGTTTTGCCCATCAGCTTCGATTCTTTTTTTTTTTTATTTGTTCTGTGTATTTGAATTTTTTTTACGCCACAGAAAGGTTTAAGGCCAACGAATGGCTTAGAGACTGAAATAGCCTTGTGTGCTGGAATCCAGTGCAGCTTTTCTTTGTCAGATCGGAGAATAGCGTAATTGTTTCCTGCGGACTAGTTTGGATCTTATGACAAGTGAGCTCAGTGGTTTTAGAGTAGCTTGGCTGTTTGTTTTTTTTTGTGTTCGATGGACTTATATTTTTCTCGCACATTGATGGCAAAGACTTCAACCTGGAATATGGACGAATGACTTCCAAGACTTACTGAAAAGTTCGTTCTAGGAGAGACGATGAAAATGCTGGAACCAGTGCCTGGCTCCATTTTTGAGCCCTTCAGTATGTCAGACCATACTTTTTTTTGCCTTAAAAGATGGGGTTTTATGTCCTCCCACTGTTTCCTTCAGAGAGGATGAATTGAGTTTAAAGTTGAATACGGGAACAGTATAACGTCAAAATATTTCCATAGGTACAAGCGGTTTCCAGTTTTTCTAGGTTGTCAACCATCGCAAGGTGTTATTTCGGGTTTGGGTTCGTAAAAAGGTGCTTTTGGTGGAAGAGAATGTGGTGTTTGCCAATCTTTTTGAAAACGTAGTTGTTGAGAGAGAGGTCATTTATCATTTTAGGTTTCAATCCTCACATGCTCCTATAAGTCCATAGAGACTTGGTCGATTTGTTAAAGATGTATTCTAGTTGTGAGTCCCATGACATTATACTGTCTACGATGACTTAAAGGCATTTTGTTTCTTTGGAGAACGGTATCGTTTGAGCAGGGAGAGAAAGGGATATTAGAAGATCTGCTTTTCTTCTTTCTGTAAATGGCACCATAAGTGTCTTGTGAGGGTTGACGGTGAGCGCCATCGCCAGTCTTGTTCTGTGTTAAGAGCTGACTGGAGCCTTCGTGATATTAATCATTCCAAATGATCTTAAAAGGCTGTCTACGACGGCGACGATTAACCAGAAATGTCTTGTCGATATCCGACGTCACATCGTTTCGAAGTATTAGTTCGCGCGAATCATCAATAGGATATTCAGAAACAACACTGGAAGACTGTCTTGAGTCGATCGCTACATGGTCAATTTAGTTGACGGTTGAGTGATCTAAGCCATGTCTCATGTCCCTGAATGAAGTTTGAAAATCGATTAGCCTGAGTATTTTTTCGGAGTTTTTGCTATGCAGGCTGTATTTCTAAGCACATTTCTGAGGCTACAGCTCTATAACGATAAACTCGCACCCAAATAACCCTTGTTTATTTTATCTGTAATAGCAGTTACAGTTTTTCATCTCCTTCATACCCGGACCATTCCATAGCATTTCTTGTATGATGGTTGAATCTTTTTTGCAGCAGTTTGGGACTATCGCTAACTGTCTGGCTGCATGTAGTCCGTTAAGGGATCTAACCTTCTAAGTGCAGACCCGGAGGTTTTTGTCCTTTTTTCGGGTGCTAAGCTCTTCAGCCGAGAAATCGTTATTGTTACTCGAGGTAGTTGGATGTTTAGTTTAAATGGTTCAAAATTGTTTTTTAATCAAAGAGCAGACTTTTAACTAAAGGCTGAGCCTTTTGATGCGAAGCAACAGGAGACGAATTTAGGTTAGGTAGGGTTTAGGATGTAGAATTTAGGAAGCAGAAGTAGCAATTCAAGGAGCGGAAAGAAACACAAATGGGAAACTGATAGTTATAAAAACCAACAGAAAAAAAATGAAAAGAGGTAGAAGTATTGAAATGAAAAAAGGAATACGAACAACTACCGTTTAGACTTTAGAGGATGGGACGGGTCAATTCAAATCTGCTGTAGGAAGGGTAGGGAAGAATGCACAGTGAGGAGACCCGGCACTTTGGCGTAGCACAGCTTAGCACTACGGATGTGGGTGACTCTTGGGTGACTCTCCTCAACTGCACCTCACCTCGCAACAAAACATATTATATCGTGCCTGAAAAAAATATCCACCACCACAAAACAAACAGGAACTGTACCTCGCGCTAGGGCATGCTGCTGGTTGTGCAGGGTGGCCTGTTCCCAACCTCAACCAAGAACCCCATCGACCCTAGTGTCGAGATTACCCTTTAGAAAACACATGCTGCCTTTTTCACCGTCGCAACATAACTGCCCGCTCAAAACCCCCGAAAACAAAAGACTCAATCCATAGAGCTCTTCGCTCACAAAAACACAATCACCCTTATTGCGATAGGCGTTTCATTAAAACGCCTTAAAAAATGACAAAACTCCAGCCGCGATAATTTTTGTTTTCATAAAAATATAAGTTCAGCCCTCTATCTCTCTTCATTACTCTTACCATTCCCTCGAAAGTTATTTTATTTAAACTGCAATTGTGGCACCTAGAGATAAGTGATCTTATTGGCGTTTTATTATAACGCCATTCGTAATAAGGGTGAATAATTTCCAAAATACTTGGCGATAACGATTTAAAAAAAAAAATACAACATATAAAAAGGTTGATGACTTCGTATCCGACAAAATTTATCAAATAAAAAAACATTCGTCACCGGCAGTGTTGAGGTGAGCCCTTACCCGACAATGAAAAAAACAACAACAAAATTATTTGTTAGGAGGTTCGTGGTTCGAATCCCAAACAGAGGCAAAAATGTTTTGTCCACGGGTACCACATTTAATAATAGGTTTGTTCGTTGAAGCCCTAGGGTCGCCCTGGTCGTCCTGAATGTCAAACTGAGTGTTTTTTGGGCCCTGCGGTTTACCTTTTTTTACCGGTTTACCGGTTGGTTTGTTGGTAGTGTATCTTTGAAACCCCTAACAATGACTTGACTTTCTTTGAGTAAGTTTGTTGTAGACAATCTAACGCTGTTGTGCCTGCATTTTGGACAAGTGTTGATGATGCTGTGGAGATATCTTCGCATAATCAAAATGACTTAACTCCCTTGTCCAAAATATTGAACCACTTGATTGTTTGATTTCCTTCACCGCATCCATACCGAGTTCTGTCATTAGAATACAATGTTGCTGGGCCACAGCCTCTCCCAGCATTACTTTGCACTCTTTTACCCAAAGTTTCATAAATTTGGCTACCAAATGGTAGTCAAGTAACAAGGTGTCGGTGTTGTCCGATAAGTATGGTATTCAATATTGCTCATACGACATCTCCACCACGAGGTTTCCTGGCACCGTATTCCACATTTCCATGGTTGTTTCCATATTCCTCGTTTGTCCTCCCGTCAGTTCAAAGCTCCGACAAAAAATAAAAACTCTTCGGGATATCCTTAAACCCTAGAAAGGTAACCTTCGTCGATTCGATGAACATCAATTTTATTTTTTCATTTTTCTTTTGACTGCTCATTTCGATAGCATTCTTTTTTCGTGTAACCCTAGTCATCTCTGAGTGTTTGAAGTGTTTTTTTTTTAATAAAAACAAATTAATAAAAATAAATTATTTAACATCACAGGACTAAGCTAACAACTTTTCTCTAAAAGCGCAATTGAACATCGCTTTGTCGGTTCGTCGAATGGTTACCTTTTTACATACTAAAAAATATGATTACCTTTCTAGGGTTAAGTAGATTGTAAACATCAAGCTTAAATGCATGTGCACTAACAATATTCCATACCTTTTCTTGCATCGCCAACTTCAAAGACATCAAACGATCACCAGAAATGGTCAATATACTTCCTAGTTGCTTTTCCGCAAGGACCACAAGGATGATTCCGTTTTTACCCTGATTCGTTCTATGAAAATCTGTCTTTACATCCAAAAAAAAGTTTTGTTTCCTATTTTCACCATTTCTTTTTTTTTTCTTGGACACACAGGATGTCTACTCGCCTCTTCTAATCATCTCTTCCAGTATGAAACTTCGACCAACCCCGTTCTTCCAGCGTTCCCACTCGCGACTCTTAAGCCTAGTGTAATCCATCACATTATTTTGCTTTCCTTAAAAAGCCGTGTAATTCCGACCCAAGAACTTCTACTCGGCCCAAGATCAGTACCATGAGTGGCAGAAGTAGTGCCTGGAGGGGTGCCATTGATACTGGCAAACATTTCCATAATGTTAAAAATATTTTAAAAAATTCATGTTTTGAGTTAATCTCTCTTTTACTACACCAGTTACCTCCAGGCGTGTAAGCCCTGGGATTTCGGATGTCAATTGACCCACTTTAATGTTGGCTGTCTAGATGCGATTACTCCTTGAGTCGCCTCTTATGACTAGCGGGGAAGTGCCGCAGTAGTATTCTAACATACACCCACCTTCTCTTTCTACCTAATATAAAACTAACTCTGTAGATCTTTCCTGATTTTGATTTCGTTATTGAGTTTCGTTATACCATTTCCAAACACAGGAAATGTTTTTGGACTCAGGTGGGCATTACAGTTCGGGGTGAACCTGGGCCTCAACCACCATCCTTCTATAACGTTCTCCAGTTTTGAACTCTAAGTCGGTTGAGGTTTTCTTGCACTTGATTGCGCCACCTAAGACGAGGCTTCCTCTTTCGCGATTTCCCTGCAATATGCTTTCGAAAACCCGTCGAGCCGGAGCGTTTGGGTCCATCCGCTCTACATGGCCCAACCATCGTAGCCTCGCGATGCGTAGTCTTCTGGCAATGCCCATGTCGCGGTACAACTCATACAGCTCGTTGTCTTTTCTTCTTCTCAACACATTCTCTTCGCATACGGAACCAAAGATCATTACGAGAATTTTTCTTTCGAAACGACCAAGGCTTTCGTCATCCGCTTTCGATAAGGTCCATGCTTCCGCGCAGGACCTGGGATGATCAAGGTCTTATACAGGGTTACCTTGGTTTTTCTGGAGAGGGTTTTGTTTCTCAATTACTTTCTTAACCTCTTCGTTAGTGGCATTTTAATGAGCCACTACTGATGATGAGCATGGGTATTAGCACATCCGACTTATTTAGAGGATGCCAAAACGAACAGGCACTCTGGAATTTCCCAAGCTAGGCCCACAACAGATAAGAAACTCATTCATTCAGGGCTCCAAACTGCGGCTTCACACCCAACCAACCTAGCCCAACCTAAGACCTAAAAAATGAAAAAGTTTTAAAATATGAAACAGCAAAAATGTCATGTTCTTTGACAGATTGGAATAACTATAAAGTGTGTAGAAACAAATTTAAGAAATTATTGGAAAGTTCAAAAAACAGTTACATTAGTAATAAAATTGAAATATGTAGTGACCAAAAATCTATGTGGAGAACCTTAAAGCTCCTTGTATTAAAGGAAAATAAAAAAGACATCAACGAGGTTATATACAATAATATAAGATTTAATAATGCTACTGAAATGTCTAACGTTCTAAATTCTTACTTTGTAACAAGTATTAGGGACATAAGAAGCATGATACCAAAGAGACCTTATACAAATTCAATAAGAGACTATTATTACCTAAGTTTCAAATTCAAGTCAATAACAAAGTGTGAATTAATGTCAGTGCTGAAGGCGATGAATAACAAAAAAGACCCAAATGGAATAAATGTAAAATTATATGTGGATGCCTTTCATGTTTGTGGAGATTTGCTGTTAAAGATTATCAACTTGTCGTTAAGTAGTGGTTGTTTTCCGAATTGTTGTAAAGAGTCACTAATCGTCCCTATTCCAAAAGTAAAAAACTCAAAAAAAGTTGAAGATTTCAGACCTGTGAATATGATGAGTTTGGAAAGTAAAGTTATTGAAAAAATAGTGTATAACCAACTACATTCTTATCTAGAATCGTACAACCTCATTTCGTGTTATCAATCTGGCTTCCGTAAAAACCATAACTGTGAATCTCTTTTAAATCTAGTCATAACAAAGTGGAAAATAGACATTGACAATAAGAACGTAGTTGTGGCTGTATTCTTAGATTTAAAACGCGCGTTTGAAACGGTAGACAGACAGATTTTGATTGAAAAACTGAAAATGTATGGTGTTAAAAACAATGAACTTTATTGGTTTCAATCATATCTAGAGAACAGAACTCAAAAAACCAAAGTTAATGATGCAATATCAAATCCTATAAGTGTTCCCTATGGTGTCCCTCAAGGATCTTTGCTTGGAGTGTTGCTGTTTTTATTGTATATCAACGATATGGAGAATGCTGTTTGTTTTTCAAAAATTGTGCTGTTTGCTGATGATGCGTTATTGTTTATATCTGGTAGTAATATTGATGATTGTATAGATAAAATCAACCAAGACCTACAAAAACTGCAAGAATGGTTTGATAGTAATTTGTTGAAATTAAATGTGAATAAGACCAAAGCAATGATTTTAAATGGAAGTTCAAGTAGACCAATTAATATACAAAATGAAAATATAGAATTTGTGTCAGAGATAAAATATTTAGGTGTTGTTATTGACCATAAATTAAACTTGAACCCACATATTGAATATATTTGTAAAAAGATATCTAAAAAACTTTACTTTATGAGTAAGATTAGGAAAAAAATGACGAAGAAAACAATTATTAAAGTATATAATACAATGGTTAAACCCCACTTTGAGTATTGCTCCAGTATTTTGTTTATGTAATCAGATGATATATAGACTTCAAAAGCTTCAAAATAGAGCGATGCGAATTATATTAATGTGCAATAATTTTACTTCAAAAAGAGAAATGTTGTTGAGATTGTGTTGGTTGAGTGTTAATCAACGTATCATGTTTAATGCTATTGTTTTCGTTTTTAAAATTAAATTTAATTTGTTACCAAACTATTTAAATGATTACTTAACTTATGTAAGAGATGTACAGCCGTATGGTTTACGTAATGTAGATAACTTTAGACTACCTATGTTTAGAAATTCTAAGACAAAAAATATGGTTCTACACAGAGGACTAGATATTTATAATAACCTACCAAATGATTTAAAAGTAGAATCAAATTTGACCAAATTCAAGAAGCTTCTAATTAATTATGTTAAAAGAAGATTTATTTGATTTAAAAATTGTAAAAATGTAATGAATTTTTAAAATGGCAAATTTTTTGCCAAATAAATATATACAAAAAAAAAAAAAAAAAAAGACCTCTCAACTTTAAAATGAATTCGACGAGCTTACAAACATATCCTCTTATCTAGTTTTCAAAGATCTCCCGACCTCTTCTAGCTATTTCCAATCAAAAAGAAGTTCCAACCTACAAACAAACAGATCGGACTTTCAAAGCATCTAGGCACGTTCAAAACATTTTCACAATACCAAAATGTAAGGAGTTACACTCTTAGACACTATTTGCTTTGTTTGCAATGACACGCTTTTACTTAATAAGTGTGTTTAATGACCTGCTCTAGATCGATCTAGAGCAGAAAAAAGCAGCTTTTTGGTGTTTAATGACAAATTTTTCTACTCCGAGCAAGAACTTTTTGTGTTTAATGACCTGCTCTAGAGCTTTTAGAGCAGCATTTTCTGCACTTGCTTTTGAGTAAGAGTAGAGTGAAGCAAAAGTGTCAAAATCAGCTGTTGACATTTGATTCAAATATTTTTGTTTATATTTTGCGTTTTGCAATCTATTTGAAATCGAATTTAACTTAAAATCAATTGAATTAACATCGCATGTTAGTTTAGTTTTGATTCCAATGTTTCCGCATATAGATTTTTATTATAATAGCATACCAAACATAATTTTGCAAACTAGCTAAGGTCACAAAATGTTTGTTGCTTTCTTATCAGCTGACTTTTGACACCAGCTGTTCTGCTCTAAATTGCCTGACATTTATCTCATTTCTTGCTCTGCTCTGAGCTACGCTGCTCTGCTCTTTTTTTCATTAAACACGCCTAATATGTATACATCGATGTACGAGTAAAGGCCCCGGCCCATAGAACGCGGTGCGTGCGGTAGAAGCGGCGCGGCAACTGATGCGGTGGGTTTTGCCGCGCGCAACTGATAGGGGTGACCCATAGAATCCGTTGCGGTGTTTTGACAGATAAATTTAGTCAAAATGGGGGCGTTCAAGAATCGTATCCGGATAGCTTGTTGTTGTTGTTTACGTGTGGGAAATCGAAAAAAATAAGTTATAATCGTCTAGCAATGATATTTTGAATGTTTTTCTGTTTTCAAAAGTCGAATTTTAATATTTCACAGCTGTTGTCTGTTGTCGATCGTTCAAAAAGGTATCTAAGATACGGCTATCCGAGATAGGTATCCGATAGGTTCTTGAACGCGCCCATTGTCACTTTTTCCATATAAGAGAAAACTTTAAATTGGTTGTGACTGCGCATGTCTCTCTTCTGTCACCGCGTGAGAGCCGCGGCAAAATAGAAGTTCGGCTACTCGGCGCGTTCGGCGCGTTGCTCGCGGTGCTTATGGGTCACCTCTCATAAGAACGTGTGTATTTAATCGAGCTGTCAGTTGGAAGCGGTGCCGCACGCACGCACCGCGTTCTATGGGCCGGGGCCTTAAATCTTAAAAATCGGAGACTGCATGTTCTGAGATTCACGGTTGAGGTTTTTCCGTAAAAGTGTTTGTGGCGAATTCAGGTCAAACGTAGGGCTGTCGAAACCACTCATAGTTTTTGGATGTTGCCAAATTGATTAGCTTTTTTGAGTCTTCGATACTTAATCACCTTGCAATTACATAGAATTTACGTCAGACCCTGGAATCCTTCAAAATCGACTCTTCAACCTTCGGTGGGCAAATCCGAGACGACCGGTTCAGTTCACAATCAGCCCCAGGGACACCAAATTGGAAAAGAATATCGCTGTTGTCGATGAATGTATGTAGTACACAAGTGCAGGTTACGAAAAGCGCATACATACATATATGTTTGAATCAATCCTCGGTTAAGTTCAACCCAAAGAAGCTACTATCGCGTCGATAAAATCCCTCAAGTAACGGTTTATTTTTACCATTTCTCGATTAGTTTTGTCGAGTTGCCACCGCCCATTGTAGACTTAAGCCCCCTCAAATTTTAGGAACATGTACATGAGATTAGCCATTACGTAGTTTCAGCAGGACAAGTATTTGAGTACCTATTCTACCTATATCGAAGAGAATGAAAGTATCGGTGCCCTTTACCTCCAGTTCGGTTGGAAAAATGTCTCGATTAAAATGCTAAAGAAGCTACTGAAACCTTTTACTTGAAGCTTGTTCAAAACGAAGCCTCAGTTTTTCAAAGTGGAGCAACATACATAAATGTATACATACACATCTACAAAATTTTAGACAAGTTTTTAAATTTTTCAGCTTGTTCTGTAACAAAGTTTTAAACAATTGACTTACCCCTTCATGAGAAGCTTCTTACATTTTAATTAAAACAAATCTTTCAGATTAGTTATTTGTTATTTCACACCGTCTTGTTCCTCACAACATTTTCGTCTGTTTTGAACCAGCAATTGCGGCTTTCGTGAAGTTATTTTTTCACTGTTTTTTGACACACTCATTCAATAAACTTGTAAGATCTGAAAACAAATAAAAATCCGGTAATATTATCGAAACCAAAGCAAGCAGCCAGCTACATTTAAAAATTTATGCACCACAAAAAATAAAACCGTTCAACTTCATCAAAAAATTTACAAAACTGTTGAACTTCTATGTTCTCATAGAATCATCTACTACATTTCTCCATCGATTCTCCACTGCACCACAATGACGTCAGCATAGATTTGCTCACTTTGCTCAAATTCGGTCCACAAAAAAATGTAAACAGAGAAGCGAGCACATTTTGTTGTTGTTTTATCTCACTCTTCCTCGTTTGCGCCACCCTATTCTTGTTTCAATCAAAAAAGTATGTATTCCTCTTTCAAGTACAAAAATTTAAGATAAGAAAACGTCAAAAATTTGGCATTTCGCGAACAAGAAAACCAAATTTCGTCACAGGTCAGTGTAAAAAGAAAAAAAAAATTGCAAATCTTTTCGGGGTGTGACGATTAATAATAATAATTCCAATAAAAGTTTTCTTCTATTTTTCATTTGGGAAACTTCGATAAATCTCCAGTGGGCGAGTAAAATATCCAAAATTAGAAAAATGAAAAACGTGAAGTGAAAGAAAAAATTAGAGTGTACCTACTACGAAAACCAAATGCGCATATATATGAGCAGGCATAACTAAAGTTCTAAACCGAGAAGAAAATTCGTTTCAAGGTCAGCTGCAAAGGGCAAAGGAATGGCTGGTGACCTGACAGGATGTGCGGCTCTTAAGAAATCAAAGTCCAAAAGCAACGATAAGGACAGTGCTAATAAGCGCGAGAATGGTGATTCAGCTAGCAAACCTAGCACTGTTATGCAGACAACTCGCGGCGGTCTGAGAGTCTATAAAATAGTGATTCTGGGCGATGGAGGTGTGGGAAAATCTGGTAATTAGACTATGGCATACTTACTCTGGGGAAAATCAATAATTTATTTTTCATACTTTTAGCCGTAACTCTGCAGTTCGTAAGCCACAGCTTTCTTGACTATCATGACCCTACCATTGGTATGTATTAAGTGGTATCTATTGAGATTTTTTTTGTGGGAAGATATCTATTTTGCCAAGTACATACGAAATCGACTCATGCTCCACCGATAGGGATAATAAAGGAATTTTATGTGCAAAATGAGACAAGCGATAGGGAATTACATTTGTTCACTGTAACATTGGCAAAGTGTAATCAACTGTTATTTTTTGGCGAATGTTGGTGCTTGATTCTGTCAACAGATAAACACAATTTTGTTGAGCTACAACTTTGAGAAGATCATACATTCGATCTATTCGTAGTTGATTAAGGAGCGTAGTTTATGAGTTTTGTAGTTGAGATAATTCGCAACTAAAATTTTTACTGATAACGAGCATATATTTGGAATGAAGAACAGATAAAGTCAATTTTCAATATCTGTCTCTTATGCAAGACCACACTCAAACTGATCAGCTTTACCAAAATATAAAACATTTTTCAGTGGCAAAATCTTTTTTTTCTTTTTAGAGGACTCATATCAGCAGCAGGCCGTCATCGATGGTGAAGCAGCTTTGCTGGATATACTTGACACTGCCGGTCAGGTCGAATTTACTGCGATGCGTGATCAATATATGCGCTGTGGTGAAGGCTTCATTATTTGCTATTCTGTAACCGATCGTCATAGTTTTCAAGAAGCATCCGAATACCGAAAGCTTATTACGCGTGTTCGACTTTCTGAAGACATTCCTCTTGTTCTCATTGCGAACAAACTAGATTTGGAAATGCATAGAAAGGTAATGAATGCAAGTAGAGTATGTTTTTGATAACTTTTCTCTTTTTCTTAACATTCGCAGGTATCAACGGAGGAAGGAAGGAACCTTGCGTCCCAATTTGGATGTCCTTTTTATGAGACATCGGCTGCTCTTCGGCATTATATTGATGATGCTTTTTACAGTCTTGTCAGAGAGATTCGTCGTAAAGAACAACAAAGAGTAAGTCAAAACGTTGTTTTAATTTAGGTGAGCGTTTTACGTCAACTGTGTCGTTATGAAAGCGAAACCATAACTGAACTTAAAATAATAATGATCCAAATCTCTTATTCAAAACATGCAAAGTTTTGCTTAATATGTACTGTATACAGGGTGTCCGGTAATTTGTGTTACATACTTTGGGATGTGATCCTTGGTCATATTCTAAGAAAAAAATTGTTCTACATTAAAGTCCGTTTCTCAACTTTGACATTTGAGCTTCCATATGTTTCAAATTTTCTTCCCCAAGCAAAGTTTTAACTTTGAGGTCATTTTTTTTTTTTTTTCAGAAAATGCCAGATAAATATGGAGTTTCTTTATTTTTTACAGATGAACAAAGCAATAATAAAAAAAAAAACTCATACATACGTAAGTGCACTCAAAAACCCATACATTTTATGATACTTGGAAAGATCTAAAACAAGTAAAAAATCTAATTTTGGGTTTTTTACGGATTTTTATTGCGACAACTTGCAATGCGAGTAGTTTTCCAAGAATTGATTCTTTAAAGGTAGTTTTTATGAATTTGCACTGATGAAAAGGGTAAAAAGTTTATTTGACCTGCTACCAAAATCATAATTGACATACTCAATATCTCAGGTAAATTTTTGGGGCATGAATGTTCAATGGGTCGTATAAAAAAATAAGAAAACAAATTTGTTTATCAGTTAATCAAAATAAATCACGATTGCAGTTTGATCATAGAGCTTTTTGAAATGCCTTTATTTACGAAAGAATTATACGCAGACATTTTATTCGAGTATGGATTTTGCAATGGAAATTCAAGAAGAGCACAACGAAGATACCAGGAATTTTATTCCAACAGACGACTTCTTTCTCAAAATGTTTTTGGAAATACCTTTCGAAGGTTTCGAGAAACTGGGTCAGTATTAACTGAAAGACCTAACGCAGGAGCTGGAGCCATAAGAAGAGTTTCGGTCGATGAAAGAATATTGGCAGCTGTTGAAATCGATCCTTCCATTAGCATAAGACGCTTGGCCCTACAGTATAATGTTTCCAAAGACAGAATCTCCAGAATACTGCATGGCGAAAATCTGCATCCATATCACCATACACCTGTACAGGAACTACTTCCGAATGATTTTGAAATCATTTCAGCGCAGATTTTGTGTCAATATGTGGGCAATAGGCAGAAATGAACCAATTCACTTTCCTGCACAATCTCCTGATCTCACTGTACTGGATTTTTTTGTATGGGGACGATTGAAAGAAATTATTTTAACTGAATTAGAACAACGTATTTCCGAAGGATCACTACAAGTAAGACAAGAGTTATCGAGAGCAAACATTCACAATGAAATCCAAAAACGGGCTCTGGGTTGCATTCAAAATGAAGGAGGGCACTTTGAGCACTTGTTATAGTTGTATTTGTATAAAATACATAAGAAACTACTAAAAGTTCTTGGAAAACTCTTCGCATTGCAAGTTGTTGCAATAAGAATCCGTAAAAAACCCAAAATTAGATTTTTTACCTGTATTAGTTTTTTCCAAGTATCATAAAATGTATATATTTTTGAGTGCACTTATTTATGAGTTTTTTTTTATTATTGTTTTTTCATCTGTAAAAATAAAGAATTACTATGTTTATCAGGCATTTTCTGAAAAAAAAAAAAAAATGACCTCAAAGTCAAAACTTTGTTTGGGGAAGAAAATTTGAACACCCTTAAACATATGGAAGCTCAATTTAAGTGCAGTCTTAAAGGTTGTTGTTTCTACAAAAAATTAAGTCTAAGATTAAGTTTCTATCATCAGTATTGACAGAGATATCGAATTTAATACAGGTCAGAGTACACCAAAGTTAGGCTTTTTTAAATTGTCAAAAAGTTATGTCAAAGTTGAGAAACGGACTTTATATTAGAACAATTTTTTTCTTAGAATATGACCAAGAATCACATCCCAAAGTATGTAACACGAATTACCGGACACCCTGTATAACTTGCAAGCGTGTCGGAACGGACGCCCGACTGAAGTAAAAACTTTAACTAAACGGTTTCTCAAATATTACGTAAAACGTAACTCAACTTGTGAAGATTTCAGTTTCTCCCTCACCCCTTGTAAGGCAACGTAACGTTTTTCTGTACCCACCCCCTGTCCTTAAATATTACGCAACATCTAAGTGACCATTTATACCTAGGTTTTTCATTAAAATAAAAAAAAACTAGGTTACCCCACCCTCCACTGCAACGCAGCGTAACGTTTTGCATAACCCCCTTTAAACCGCGTTACGTAATACTCCCTAATCTTAGTTGAACTATTTAAAATTGAAATTGTTTAACTTGAGAAAAGCTTACAAAGCGCTGTGCGATAAAGTTTGGAAGAGGAAGAGCCTGCGTAGCGCTGGCGTTTTCGCGAGAGAAAGAGAAGCCAGACATACTGACTCTTGGTTAACCCTCCTAATAGAAGCTATCACTTCCATGTTTTCGATGTTTTAGAAAGGAAAATGAATTTGTAGAACTTTTATTCTGAGTGTCGCAATTGTTAGTTTTGTCTGATTTGTCGATGTTCTCTGTCCTTGTTTGATGACAGCATTTATTTCGTTTAGCCCTCATAAACCACTAAACCCACTTTTGCCGCTTCTATTTCATCAAAACATGTGACATCACCCTTACTTCTTCCCATTACGTCAATATCGTTCAAGCTTTTGAAAGATTATGCTGCTGGTATTGGCGTTTGATAACCATACGATATTAAAAAAAATCGTGTCAGGCATGTCTTCTTTACCGACTTTGACGGAGCAGCATATGAATTTTCCAAAGTTATCCTGCAGGGATGCTAATACGTAATCCGTTAAGTGATCTTAAGTTCCACGTGCCTTTTTTCGTTTGCTAGGGTTGACAAGGGTGAAATCATTATTGTTATCCCAGGCTGTTGTGTAGTTTACGTAGTTGTGTAGTTAACTTCAACCTAAAGGCTGTCTTTTGATCCAATTAAACATAAAAACCCTGATAATCAGGTTGCCGTTGGTTGGACGGAAGCTCATCCGTCTACAAGTCTATTTCAATAGATCGTTCTTTATTCTACACAACTTATGACTCTACAAGTGAAAATGGGTTCTTGACATGGAAATAACCTGGAGATTTTAAGAGCCTTGAGTCAAGTGTACTTTGTCTGTCGACAGTTATTGTACTTTGTACTTCATTTTCCCAAACAAAGTGCGAACGGGTTGCATTTGTCGTAGAAGAGTGAAATTTAAAGGATGTATTTGTGTATATTTTGATATCATACTTCATCGATATTCTAATATTTTTTCTATGTTCAAAACATAGAAATGTATACCGTTCATTTTATTAAAAGATCGTTAGAATGTCTGCCTGTTATATGGGAAGTTCAAGGCTAGATCCCATCCGAAACTTTAAATTGTTTTTCTACGGCTATCGCCTTTGGGTAGTTATTGGCAACTTTTCCGTCAGTAAAACATTGCCGTGAAAAAAGTTTCTTTATTAGCCGTTCGGAAACGGCATAAAATTGAAGCCCATGAAAAACGTTAGGACTTGAGGTTTCCTAAGCTTTATTGTGCCTACCTCTTTATTTAACCTCGAACTCGGATTTTTAACCCTTGCTGGAATTATCAGAAAAAATAGAAAAGAAGCCAATAAGTGACATTCTACTGACGGGCCGAAAAAACAAAGCAGAAAAGTTATAACCAGGGCCCTTATCACGAATTTTGAAACCCGAGGCAATAAAACAAAACCCAAAATAATCGGCCCTATAGAGGTAAACGTCGTCGGAGCGGAGTTTTTTCCGCAACGCAACCTATTGCGGAGTTTCAATTTTGAAATGTTTGTTTTTATCTGTCAAAAATAAAGCCAACAAAGCGTTTTTTGAGAATTCTAAAGTCGCCCTGAATGTCAAATTCAGTGTTTTTTGAGCCCTTTCCCTCAATTTGCCCTAGGTTTTTGCTGTGGCGATTTGAAGGCTGTCAAATGGCATGTGTTTTTATTCAAATGACAGGAATGTGTGGTGATTTTGTGGTAAAGTGGTTTTTTGAGGACTGGAAATGCAGATTTTTTGACAACTCATAGGGTTGTCAAGAAAACCTCGGTCAACCCTGGGGAAAGTTCTACAAACGAACCTAAACGTAAACGGCAAACGTTGTATTTTGTCGGAGGGAATCGGAGAACTACAACGAAGCAAAATGTCTCCGCATCGTAGGAAATCGGAAAGAATTCCGCTCTGACGGTTACCGCGGGAATGATAGCCATAACATAGACCGATTATGAATAAAAAGAACGAATCAAAGTAAGCTCCACGTAACGATAACCAGTGGTTTTTTAGGATTATCCTTATTTGCAATACGAGCCCACTTATACACTTATACCGGCGAGACATCAAAAGATAAGAAAAAAAGTTATCTCTCGAGAGAGAATCAATTTTTCGGATCTCGAGAAAAGTTTCTGTGTGAGAATTTTAAATGTTTCCCGAATGCGAGAAGATTGGAAAAGTGAGATGCATACATAGTTAAAATTCCGTTTCTTTATTTTCTGCACAGTAAGTCACAATCTGTCATCTTTTAAGAAGTGGGGGTAGAATTCTCAAAAATGTAGCAAATAAAAAATGGTTCAAAAAACGTGTGTTTGTCAGTTGTCGTATTTGCTTCATTGTGAAAATTTAATGGCGGAAATAAACAGGAATCGGAAACTTTTTCCGTGCACCATAAAAAGCTGTGCTTGAATAGGATTTGGCTTATTTCAGTTATCTTTTTTTTAGACCATAAGATCGCGATCGATGTTTACGAACTTTGCCTTGTTTGATAACATTGTTGTAACTCGCTTTCGTTAATCCCTTCTATAGCTTATTATCGTTGCGACAGTTTTTTTGCGATAAAATTTATTAGTACAAATTTCTCTATTAATATTAATACATATGTACATATTTTTATAGAAAAAATTTGTGCGAAAACTTATTACTTTATTGTTACTCTTTTAGGCTCTTGGGAACGGATCCAGTTCAGAAAAAATCAATTCACGTCGAAGGAGTCGCTGGTGGAGGATACGATCGATTTTCGCTTTAGTTTTTCGTAGACGGAGAAACTTAAACTAAACTCCTCCTAACATTTGTTATTTGTTCGCATGAGACTTTTCGATAAGTATTCAAATGTTCATATTTAATTCTGTTAAAACTTGTGTTTCTCAAAGACACAAACAAAACTCATACCTAATTACACCCCTTAAAAGAAATAAGAAAAATGACCCGTGAATAACGATAAATTGCTTTATTTAAAAAAAAAAAATGAAACTAAGAAAAAATAACGACTCAACACTAGGCTTCTTGCTCATTATTCTGTAATGTAACCTACGAGCTTACACAACCTATGTGTACACTCACTAACAAATGATTCGATAGACATTGAGTCTCTCCAGGAAACGCACAAAACCCGAATGTAATAAATACCATATCCCACATTAAGCAAAGGAAACTATACCAAAAATCTTACAACTTAAGCTACGATTTAACAAAAAAAAAAATATGCAAATTGAATGTTAGATATATTATTGTTTGTTTTAATTTTAAGTACATGTATTGTATGTATGTCTACATGCTTTTTTTAACTTTAGTTTTATTCAGATCTTAAGTCATAAGCTTTAAATGATTTTTAAAATTTGCATTTATACTTTACTTTGTTTTTTTTTTGTTTGCAACGCTTATAAAGAAAAAAGAAACTAAACTAATCCTTAGATCAGACATATCCCGTCGATGTTAAGGCGTCAGGCTTAAACATGTAGCAATAGTGGGTTAACGTTATTAAAATAACAATCAAATATAACAAAAAACAAAACTCTAGAGAATATCGTTGGCAAAGGCAAACACACTAAAAGTTTAAATAGCAAAATAAAAACATAAAACGCAAAACAGATTCGTTCTTATAATACCTACCAAACCATCTGTGATTTTAATTAAGTACCTTTTTAGGTGGATACAATTTAAGAAAACAAAATAATAGCACAATACCGAGTATAATATACCCACATTATAACAACAACAAAAACATTTCTATATATTTCAAATGCGAAGTTTTTGCTTATGCTCTTAGGTTTTTTTTTCTTCTAAAAAAAGAACATACCAAATTATTAAATAAAAACCTATCCATTTAGCATTTTTTTGGTTGAAGTTGAAACAGTTTACCTATTTTCATTGTTTATTCTTTCCCCCTCTGAAATAAAAAAATAAAAACATATATGAAGGGAACAACAAAAAACCAAAACAGTCGAAATGTTGAAAAGCTCAAAAATCATTTAAAAAATAGTACATACACACATACATATATACTGAATAGAGTAGTAGAAAATTGAATTTATGAAATGAAAATAAAAAAGAACCCAAGACGAAGGCAAACAAAACGCGTGCAGTTGACAAGAAGAGAAATAGACAAACGTTTAATGGTAAAAATATCCTACTTTTTTATAAAAAAAAAAGAACAATAGTAGAAAAATAAAAACAAATAAAACGCAATTTTAACGATAGCTTTGGTTTCTCACTAAAAAAAAAAATATGACATTTAAATAAATACTAAGTAGCCTCTCGTCAGTAATGGTAGTCAGTCTGTTCTAGAAAAATAAAATTTAAAAAAAATATAAAGTTGTTTTCTATGTTTAAATTTAAATTGTGTCTGTAACAAACTAACTACATATGCTATAAATTAATACTACTTGTTAAGTATATCTATCTATCATATATGAAAATAAGTTATTATTGTTCTATGTTTTTAACTGTGTAAACTATGAAACAAAACAAAACACTGTATGTTATGAAAATGTTACATATAAATGGAATATCAGCACAAAACTTTGTACACACATCATATTATACTGTGTTCCAGCAATAATATATGGCTACAATTTTGCTAATAGTCATCAATGAATTTACTGCCTGTACTATTTTATTTGTTTTCTTTAGCGTTTTTCTTTTAAACGATTGCCCTCAAAGAGATTCAATCAAAATAAAGAACAAATAACTATGTTTTTTAAATCTGAAAATATTTATCAAATGTTATTATGTATACATACATGTTAGTTTGAATAATAATTTTTATTATTTTGTTAATTACTCAGTTTGTTAAATAAAAAAACAAGTCCAAAGAAACATTTTATAGCTTTTAACCAATAAATTGTTTGTAGTAAAAATATTAAATAAAAAAAGTAATTATTACTATGAACCCTGCATATTTATGAAAGAAAAACTTTAACAAAAAATAAAAATAAATTTGTTTTTAAAGTGTTTTTACCGTTCCAACAAGTATTCAATAAGTATTATGCAATTTTCTTACATAGGTCAGCATAACAGTTCGGGGTGAACCAGGTTCTCAACCAACATCTTTCGCCAACAATTTCGATTCCGGGCGAGCTCTCCCCAATCGTGCACTCTTAACCCTCTACTGCACAAGGAGCCATATATGGGTTTTGATTTTTAAATGTCGATTACTGCGATTTCACAGTTGCCACAGGAAAAGTACCGTTTTGATAGCTTAGAATAGGTATTTCTTAATATGTATTTGTACATTTCACATTTGGTTTTAGCTTTCTTTGCACAATCGTCAAAAACCGCTGTCAAGTTATACAGTTCGCGCAGTTAAAATGTAGTGCGAAAATACTAAAATAAAAGTTTGATTATTATTGATAACAGAGTACCTAGGAGGTAATTATATTTTTTTTAAGAGTGTTTCAATATTCGTTAGTCGAATTTAAGTGTAAAACTGTCAATTATGTTCGTCAACTTCAAGATACGATGAGTTTTTGACAACGTCCATATATGGCTCCTTATCCATTTACAACTATTTTTATGGATGTCATATATTGTTGCTGGGAGTTGAAAATTCTTCGAAAAGAGGGCGACCTTCCTCAACTTCAAGCACTTCAAACACTCCAAAGCGCCAACAAATCAATAGAAAGTCAAATCCTTCAACTCCTGTTTGTTTCACCTGGTTCTTCAAAAAAAAAAATAGGTTGACGTAAAGATTTTCCGCTGAATTCCGTTCGCTTGGACTCTGTAGATCACCTTCCTGAATGGCAAAACACAAGACAACAATGCCAAAATAACTGCAAATACAGGTCTTTCATTATATGTAAAAAATGTAGACGTTGTCTGCGCCTGAACAAGGACAGAAATAGTTTCGCACCGTTTTATACTTTATTTATTTACTGTAAATATTATTTACTATAGTAAAGTTAAGTTTTTTTTTAAATAAGTTATTTGTTTATAATTATATTTAAGAAATCTTTGTTGTTGCCAAGTCAATGAACGGAATTCGGTTTTTTTTTTTTTTTAAAGTGCGTAACTGCACAAGGAGCCATATATGGCGAAAGTTATTAACTTTTAATAAAATTTGTTTAAACAATTTTTTTTTGTTTCATTCTTTAATTAAACAAAATGAAAAACAAAATCGACGACAAATAATTTTTTTTCTCATTGGATCATAGTGCGTGCAGAAGAGGGTTAAGCCGTTTGAGGTCTTCATCCACTTGATTGTGCCACCTAAGACGAGGTCTTCCCCTTCCGCGATTTCCCTGCAGTGTGCTTTCGAAAACCCGTCGAGCCATAGCGTTGATGTCCATTCGCTCTACAATCCCCAGCCATCGTAGTCTCGAGATGCGTACTTTCTAGCCCACGTCCCTGAACACTTCGTTGATGAATTATCTTCTTTATGTATTTACTTACTTACTTAGGAGGGCATTACAGTTCGGGGTGAAACTGGGTATCAACCAACCTCCTTCTATAACGACTTTGATTTCGGGCAAACTCTCTACAGTTTTACACTCTTAGTCGGTTGAGGTCTTCTTCCAGTTGATTGAGACACCTAAGACGAGGTCTTTCCCTTCCGCGATTTCCCTTCAATGTACTTTCGAAAACGCATCCGCTCTACATGGCCCAACCATCGTAGCCTTGCGATAATCATGGTCCAAGTTAAATGGAGCATTCTGCCTGACAGCAGAATTAGTGTCTTCATAGTCGTTAAGCTGTCTGCAGAAGTGATCTATTCATATCCACAGTAACAATTTGTGAATCCATTACTATGTTTTCTTACTGGTCTTTACAGGCTTGAGTTCGGGGCTTGCCACCCTGGTAGGATCTTTTTACATTTAAGGAAAACTTCTGAATCTCGTTTCTGTCATGTCAATTTCCAGAAACGAGCGCTTCTCATGCTGGTTCATTTTCTTTTTAAGAAATTGGTGTTCTTCCCATCTTTTCTCCTTGTAAATCTCGTTAAACTGATCGTAACCCTTGTTGGATTTTGCATCAACATTTGTCGTGCTTTTTGTTTGGCTGCATTAGCCTGCCTGCATTAGTCATCGAATTTTGGGTTTCGTTTTGGGGACAAGTGAAACTCATTGCTTTGCATTGCTGCCACTGCTCTTCAATGATTGATGCTGGCGGCATAAGATTCAAGTATAGTCGAAAGGACACTGTATTGGTAAAGGCACTGCCAATCTCTTGCGACTGAAACTTTCCGACAATACATTTTTCTCCACACATTAATTTCACATAATAGACCAAAGATCACTCGGAGTATTGAGCCCCTGTCTAAGTTTCCCGATGTAACCATCACATAATCCTTTCAGAATGGAACGAATTTCGAAATTAGTAGATTCGGTATCACCAAATCCAAGTGGAATGTAAAATCGTCGTATACGAAAGAAGTTGTGTTTTGCAGAAAAATATGAATGATCTTGCACATTAGGCGTAACACAGCTGATTTCGATAACCAGGGGCCCTACTCTGTAATTCGTTTCGAAAGCCAATCCTATTCGAAAGTAATTTTCGATTCGTTTATGAATTCGTACTCTGTAAGGTTTTCGAATCGGACAAAAAAAGTAGTTGTTCCTATTTTTAATTAGGGAATAGATTTGTCGAGTCTCGAATTATTTCTCAAGAGATCTGTCAAATCAAAACAAAAAAATTATAAAGCAAATTCGAAGCAAATAAGGAAATACATTTTTGAAGAATCAATTCATCTTTAAAATAAAATAATATGGATTCAGTTGCACTTTGGAGCGATGCAGAAAATAAAGAAGAACGACTTAAGGAAAATTATTCGGGATAAGTCAAATATTTTTGAAATGTCTGACAAAAGGTAAATTTATGGGTACGAAAAATTCGTTTCACATTTTAGCTATTGTTTTATTTTCTTTTAGTTTCGTACAGAACTTCGGATTGGATAAAAATGCTTTTTTGTATGTCTTAAATGCCATTCAAGAAGAACTCTCTACTCCCATAAGATCGACTGCAGTTCCAGCGGTCTTGAAAGTAACGGCCCTTTGCCAAATCAGAATGGCCCCTCATGAAATCAACCATAATTTCAAATTGTTTCTGCTTAGTGTTAGTGTTTTTTCCAGATGAATCCCTAAATTTAACTTGCTTGAATTCTGAATGAAACTAGTATATTCTTACAAAAAAACTTACATTTCTTTAATTTATACATATATTAAACTTGTTTTGGACCTCTTAATGCTTTTTTACAAAGCAAATTTACTTTCTGAAAATAAGTTTCTTCAACACTACCGTTGCTTTTACAGTTGAATTGATATTCGTTAGCTACTAAGCTGTCGAATAAAAATGTTTGTTTTCGAATGGTATTAGCGTTCGAAAACGCATTGCCAGGTACGAAAAATTCGTTTTCGGATTCGCATTTCCGAAAGTACTAGATTCGAATCCGTTTTCGAATTAAAGAGTACAAAATATTCGTTTTCGGAAAGTTTTGCTTTCGAAACGAATTACAGAGTAGGGCCCCAGCAAGGCGGTATTTAGTGTGGCAACTGGAAATGCTTTCTTCGTTTCCATTCGGATTTTGTGATCACAAATTTTCGTAGTTCGTAACTTAGCTTTCCGTGTGGAAGTTTTCTACGATGGAATCTCGTAAGTCGTAAAGTCGACGACTTTGCATTCCACTTGGATTTGGTGATACCGAATCTACGAATTTCGAAATTCGTTCCACTCCGAATGGATTTTGTGATAGTTACATCGGGAAACTTAGACTTTTTTCGATTACGATGGAATCTGTGATAGGGCTGATTGGCTATCTCTTGTAATTGTGGCTTCGGAACGTCAGATCGTTTCACAGCGTAAGTTCGGTAGGGCCATGAAAACGATATCTTCATTCTTACTCTGGCTTCAAAGAGGTAGTGGTCCTAGTTGCCCTACGGAAAGTTCGGACTTTTATAACACTCCACAGTATCTTTCATCGATCGCAACATGGTCAGTTGGGTTAACGGTTGACTGATCTGGGTATGGCCATGAAGCTTTATGAATTTTGAAATGCGGAAAGCATGTGATACTAACAAGATTTAGATTAACCTGAGTCTTGACACGCAGGCTGTGCTGACCGATTGTATTTCCAAAGATGTCCTCCTTCCCTAGTATTTCAATAAAATCGCTAATTACGATTTTCACATCAGGTCTAGGGCATTGCTCTTATCTTTTTTCGAGAAGCTCGCAGACATTCTTTGGAACTATCGTCTCTCTCTTCTGTTGGGGTGCACCCCATGGCTCATGGCTCATGGTCGTCAACGGCGAAATTATTATTTGCACCTGAGGCTGTTGTTTGTTTTGCAACCGTAACAGAGTCTCGAATACCTCGACACAAACTGTCTTCAATATTCTGTCCTAGTATTTAAATACCTCGAAAGATTTTTAAACCATGTTTATGTACATATGTCGGAGTAGCTTACTCAGGTGTTTTTGCTTTTTGAATGCTGCAGTCTGTTCTGATGGAAGACCATGGAGATTAGGGGAGTCAGTCATTACTCATAGAGCAATATAGCTAGTGTTTCTCTATTTTTGTTCGTCCGTTTGTCAGCACTCGTACTTTGATTCGTCACTTGATATTATTTGTTTTTTGACCTGTATAATCTGACTATGCGGAAGCAAAACAAATACATCAAATACAATTCATGAACTTTAGTGCAACACAATAACCAGTTGAGTTACTTATGCTGTGAACTGTGAGAAACACCGCGACTAGCGTAAAAAGTTTGCGTCTTTGCCAAATAAATTTTTTTTTTTTATTTCATTTGATGCACCCTAGGTGTTACATGTTGCGCTACGTACATAATTATTTTAAAAAAGCATATTTTAATTTTGTTTAAACATCAAAGTATTTGTCAATTTTATTTTTCATTGAATCTTTTTCTATTGTACTCGCAAATGATGCATCTATAGCGGTCATTAAAAGTTTATGAATATCTTCTTTTGACAAATTGAATGTTTTTTGAGCAATTATGAATTCGTCTGTTAACGTTGTATCGAAAACTCCCGAATCATCAGTCTGAAAGCAAAAGAAATTATTATTTGGCCTTTTTAAACATTTATTGTATTCACACAAGACTCACACATATTACGACGGGATGATTGGATAAGTAAAGATTTTTAAAATGGTGATCCGCATACGAGTTAACAGTTTGGCATTTCACATTACTAGTTAAGCAACACTCAATAGGAATTTTCTTTTCCTTTACAATTTTTAAGTTTTTGTCAGACATAAACGTCCCATGGCCACAACGTTCCATGCCAAATTGCAACATTTTATGGGTTTCTTCGTCATTGTCTATTTCAGCACAATGAAGAGCTAATTTCAATTCAAAACTACGAGCTTTGGTCAGAAGCTCACTGAAATCTTGGAATAACCCACAAGCTGGATCTCCACTCAAATCGATCCCTTTAATTATGTCTGAATTTTCTTTTAAAGCTTCTTTGACTATTTTAATGGTATCCTTAGCAGTTTCGATTCCTTTTGAACGATCAATGGAAGGTAATAGTTTGACAATAATTTCTGGATACAATGTTTTTGCTTCACTTTGTTTAAAAGTAACAAAAACCCGTTTAAAAAGATTGCAGTTTATAATTAAAAATTGAAGCTTACCGTATCGCATTCAAGACAATTTGTAAGTACTCGGTTTTTGATATGTGGGCGGTTGCTTTGGGTGTGGTACGTAACTCCAAGTAGATTACATTGTCTTGAGAAAAATCCCTTATCACGGACATCACAGCCCTGTCTAAGCCTTCTTTAGTAGCAGTAAGAGCATGAGCTATTGGAAATTTTTTGAAACATCTGTAAGTTCAGTATGTAAGTGGAAATAAATTGATTAGGTATCCAACAGACTTACTCTTGTAAAGAAAATGATCTTTTTTCTTGAAAGATTTCACAATTCTTACGAAACTCGTCGTTAGTTTCTCCGAACTCTAGTTTTCCAAGTTCTACAAGCGTTTCTGTGCTTAAAGATCCATTCAGATGGGCATGGAGTTCCTGTTTAAGTTTGACTTGTGTTATTTTATGCAATTCTAGTTATGTTTTGTGTAGATCTTGTTAAGTTAAAAAAGATGCAGATTCAAAGACCTTTTTTTGATATTCCAATAAGTGGTAGTTAGTGTTTTTTTTTTTTTACAATATTAAACGGAGACAATTTGCATCTGGACAATTCACATCAAATTGCACATCAACCACCGTGGCATATAATATGGGTGGTCGCATACAATGAACGGCCCAGAGGCCTGTTCAAATGATTGATGATTTGTACAAAGAGCAGTGACTAAGATTAAATGTCCAGTCACAGAATAGTTCAAAGTCACCAGAGGTGTATACCAAAAAACCAGGCACTAAAGTAAAACAACTATTTTGAAGATATTTTGCTGAAGAAAAAGCTCCCTGCAAGAAGAACCTACTTGACGTATAAGTGAACATTCAAAAAAGACACGGGTAGCTATCAAACAAGAATGAGTTCTTATGTTGCCAGCTTTTTGGTCCCGACATTCCTGTTCTACATTTATTTTTATGGAGATGTGCTTCCCAAAAGCTTAAATATCTGAGTTGTATGTTCGGTGGTAAAGCAACTTGTAATGACAAAATTAATCATTGAGCAGGCGTAGCGTGGAGGATCACTAGTGTGCAGCAGTTAAGTGCTAGAATATGATCGTATGATATCAGCATGCTCACAGGTCACAGCCCCTAAAAAAGAGTTCTGTTGCCAATATATATTAAAGTTATGTATATACTCCCTTTATTTATATGCAAACAAAAAGTCTCAAATTCAAATTTGAGGAATTATAACTGGAACTCTGGAACTCAAGCCAAGTAGGTACATACCTACTTATCTTGTAATAATTCTCATTTTGAAGAATCTACAGTCTTGGTATGAATAACAAATTTTCTAACACAGTTTTCTATATAGTTTCAACAAACAAACTATAAAGTTTCTAAAAGATCAGCTTTTAAATTAATTTAAAAAATCCGTTGGAGACCTCTTGGTTCCACCGTCTACATACATACATATAAATTAACTTACCACCTTTGGCATATTTCTAATAAATTCTTTTAGCATTTTTATAACACCAAGTATCAAGTGAAAATTCAATTCAGTGAAATAAAATATCTAGGCTCTAGGAAAAAAACTTTTTTTCTTTCTAAAGTCGTTTAAGGTTTAAAGAACGCACAAACAAAACACTTGTTGCAAAACAAAATTTAATTCCTTCTCAACCAAAAGTTGAATTCGTTGAATATTGAAGTTTGTAGCTGAAGCTGTGTTCAAAAACTTCAATGGCCCTATGGGGTCCTTACACCAAGCAATATTAGGTATGTTCGTTGAACTTTCCCCAGGGTTGACCCAGGTTTTCTTGACAACCCTATGAGTTGTCAAAAAAGCTTATATTTTCCAGTTCTCAAAAAACGCTAAGCCACAAATCACAACACATCCTTGTCATTAAAAAAAATAGATACCATTTGATAGCTCTCAACTCGCCACAGCAAAAAGCTAGGGTGAGTTTATGGAGAACCTAGGTCAACCCCACAGAATAGGGAATATACAGAAGGTCATCTTCCACCATCTCCACCCGCAAAACCCGCAAATTTCCGAAAAATGAACTTGAGTGAACAGGAAATAGTTCATCTGAAAAGTTCATTGCCGAGGTGAAATTCACAGAAAAAAAAAATTAGAGTTTGACATTTGACAGACAGCAAAAAGTAAATAAATTTACTGAGGACATCGCAAGAACCAAAAGGCAAGTCTTTTTTATTCGTTATTAGAATGCTTATAATATCTTACTTAATTGTGATTTATAATTTAGTAAACAGCTTTTTCAGGTGCTGCTTTTGTTAGTTTCATTCGTCTAGCAACCGAAGCGAAAGACGTTGCAATGAGATTTTCTTATGAAGCTCAAGGGAGATTCAATGACAACAAAATGGTGTAGTATTATGCTACTCAAAAGCAAAATCTAACATTTTTCAATTTCATGTGCTTTCAAAGGCATTCTATAACATTCAATTGGGTTAGAGGATGTTTTCGCCTAAAAATCATCTCACCAGTATGGACTGCATTAAGTACAGAGCAGTACAGAGTCAGGAAAAAGTTCTGTATCCTGGATGGAAATATTTGGCGACAATCTCAAGCAAACCACGCTCAAGAGTCTTGGTATAACTGGAGGAAGAACTATGTTACGGCTGGTTGACAAGGACCCGGAGGAAATAAAACGTACTTAGAGCATTATGTCAAATTAAATGTTTTTTGAAAAATTTGTTTATTTTCTAGCCAAGCCGGCGTATACATTCCACCAGTAGTGAAAGAAGATTCAAAACCATTGCAGAGTGACGAAATCAAAACTACAACTAAGCAGCCAAACAAAGGATTTTCTATAACTTCTGAGCTGGTTCAGTCTCTGAAAAACAAAGAACCTCAGATTGAGAAACCAGCCGAAGAGGAAAAAATTATCTATATTTTGGAAGCAGCAAAGGAAATTGACCAGCCTAAGGTTTAATATGATTGGCGCTCAGGCTCTGGAAGAAGTATGATTTCCGCTCAAACGACAGATCATAAAGCTGAAATAGAAAGTAGACAAACTCTCGGAGCAAAAGAGATTCACAACAATCGCATCCGGAATGCCAATATGACGTTGACGAGGATGAAACTATTGAAGTTGGTGAAGAGCAGTGAAGGTGATGTTATTCAATACGATGAATCATATGGTAAGTTTATCATAACTCTGTAATTGTACAAGCATAAAATTTTTTTTCACAGAATCCGCAAACATTTTCATTAAATTGAATAGAGGAGCAGGAAAGCTTTAAGGTAAAAGTCGAACAGACGGACGTCGAGAAATCAAAAGGATACTATGAAGTGCAACAGCAGCATTGTCCTGATAACAATCAGCCCCAACCACGGAATCCAGTGAAAATAAATCCCAAGCATCGACCGATTGTATGGTTTCTGTAGAAGAAATTTCTTCTACAACAACAAATTATCTATTTTTCTTTTAATAATTTCATTGCCTCAGTAATAATTTATTTATAAAATAAAATTCAATTGAAAAAATTGCTCAAGACGGCTCCTCTTTTCCCCAAAATGTTTCAAACTTTAGGTTTACGAAAACAAAGTCAAAAGTGATTTTTACTATGCTACCTTATTATATGGCAAGTGAAATCACTTTTGACTGGGAATTTTTTCAAATTTTGGTTTGATTGAAAATGTAATGATGCAGCTTTGTAGTAAATGCAATTACTAATCAGTAAATAATATAACTTATAGCTGTATGTCTGTTCATATAGAAGTGACTCCACTAAATACATCAAGAATTTTTCAATTTTTGATTTTGTAAGAAATTCTTATCACATTTATTGGTGTCACTTCCACAAAAATAGACATACAGCTACAAAATATATATTTTCTGATCAGTCATTGTATTGACAACAAACCTGCATCATTGGATTTTGAATAAAAAAAAACTTCAAAAAAATTCAACTCAAAAGTATTTTTCACTAGGGTACCTGATAAAATGGCAAAACACGAAAACGCAATTACTTTCAAATTCATTTTTCTCTAATTTATTAATGTATCAAAAATGCTACCAGTAAGTAGACTCAACGTTAATATTTTTGACAAAAGCTATACAATGATAGAAGTTATCTTCGTCCATTATTTCTTATCAGCAAAACGTAGTATCCGCCTCAACATGGTGGTTGTACAAGGAATTTGTTTTTGCTGGTGCATTATTGGCAAGTCTGGAGTGCATGATTCGAAATCAAATGCCACTTGCTTGCAAACAAAGGTAAGTCAAGTCAAGATATCGTAGGTTTTGTTATTGTCGTCAAGTTCCTTGCGTAACGATTGCATGAACCAAGATTCTTTAGTGGTGTTGCGCCAAGAATAGAAAACCTAATAAAAATTTATATATTAAAACTATTGAAATGAATTGTTTGTAATATTTTTACCTGGAATTGTTGAATAGGCAATCAAAAAGTCAGCTTGTACTGGAATTATGTAGCTCATCGATGATTCCCCCTCTGTCTTTGTCTTTTCAAGTGTAAAACCCGAGTCAAGCCGGTCGCCTTGACATGTTTGAATGAAGAACAGCTTGGGCTTCCCGGCAAGAGTTCTGCAGTTTTGTGCAGTAAAGCAATGTGCAACTGAGTCCAATTTATGTTGAGCATAGCATAGCAGTATAGCAATTAGAATGCAATCACACTCCGTATGTAAATTTTCTGAGGTCTCTGGAGTAGTAGCGAAAGATGCGTCCACTTTTTGAGCCGTCCATCGTCATCCAAGTCGTCTGTTTTGTCTGGATGCTCATTAAGAAAATACTGTCGCTCATATTCATCCAAATATCGTGTGTAAATGCTTTTTATTGCTACCGCGGCATTGATGCCCTGCTACGTTGCTGGAAACCCAAACATTGAACTAACTTGTAAGGACTTGAATGAACTGGCTGTTACCCTGAGCTGAAAATATATAAGAAAAAAGATTTGCTTCAATTTGTTGAAAAGTTGAACAGTTGGAATTGGGGAATGTAGGAATTGGTAATGTTAGACTCTGTCGAGCATAAGATAAAAGTTTGAAAGCATTTCCACACCACCCATGGGGTTAGCTTTATGGCGCGTTACCGGTTTTTTGGTAAGGTGTTCGGTTCCCCAGTAGGCCTATCGCACCAACCTTAAATATAATATAAAATTAGTATTGCACAACATAAAATAAATAAAAGACTAGAAATTTTAAAAAATCTACAAATGCGTTATTTTAAGCATTTTATTTCTGAAATCGAAAACCTGAGTTTCCCTATTTAAAAATTTTAGTGCAAAATGAATTCTAATCCTAACGAAGTATTTTAAAATGAAATTTTCTTCTAGCCTATCACAGCAAGAATAAGAAGTAGGGCAAAGTCTTAACATATGGAAAAAATGGTCTGTAACATTCAGAAGATAGCAGTAATCGGGAAATTCCTCCACAAATTTTTTGTCTAATACACGTATGTACTCAACAAAGCTTGGAGGTGGGGCAACAAGGCTGCAATTGTCATACTGTTTCATACGCGTAAAATAAAGACTATCAGAGAGGTCAGAATCAGTCAACTTTGGCAATAGAGAAGCGCAAGAGTGACTTTCATAGCATTTCCGGAAAAGCCAGCCACATACATAAGTAAAACTGTTTTCACTAATAAAATCAGCTTCACTTATGTCGTTGGTTAAGGCGATATCGACAATGCTACTAGTGGCAACATCAAGCTCACATTGCAGCCAAGTGGAGTCCAATAAAAGATTGTTTTCAGCCGTTAAGACTTCTGTTAACTGATCCTCATCTTCTATCATGCAATTACCCTCCCTAACAATTTTGAGGTATTGAATGCCCCAAAACTTTTGAAAGGCACCTTGGAACTGCGAACACGTGGGGCGGCTGTTAGATCCTCCAGCCAACCTTATTTGTCCAAAAAAGTTTTCCAAGCAGTCTTGGTTAAGGCGGCGAGTAAGTAAATAATTGAAGTCAAGCGGTTCGAGGTAGCTCCAAAGTAAAAGCAAAGATTCAATATTAAGTAGCCACCCCTTGATAAAAGAAAAAGATTTTGTTACATCTTTTCCTTCTTGTAAATTAATTACTTTAATGGACTTGAGAAAAACCTTGGCTTCTTCTAAAAACGCTATTTGCTTCTCGGAAAGGGTAAATGCTCTCTTTTTCTCCTGAGTAGCATACAGTGATGACGAGTTAAAGAGATCAAAAAGATCTCCGAAAAACAAGAGCAGTTTAGCAGTACTTGCCATGGTATTGGTTCTATAAGAGGTTTGAAGAATAGTGTTGAGTGCACAATTGACTGTATTGCTGCAAACCTGGGCAGCAAGACGAACTTTCATTTTTTGGAGGTTATTGGGCCTAATGTGTGCGTCTGTTAGTTTCGGCACTAATCGAAACTCGTTTAGACGATCCTTGCTGTAAAGAAATTTGACATCTTCCCACGAAGCCTTGTTATCTGCGGAAAAAAGCACGTCGTTTTGCAGAATACAGTTCCTGGAACTTTTTAACAAGTGTGGGACGTCGTAAAAGAAATGAATCCGAGAACCATTCACTTCGAAGTGTGGATTTTCTGGGCTTATCTCCAGCGCTCTCGCAAATCCCCTAAAATTGGATCCTTGATCGCACACAAATTGAACAGGAAACAGGTTGCTATTCTGCAAGGCAATAATAGCTTTGAAAATTAATCTCTTGATCATGGAGGGTGGGCAGGAACTCCTAACAAAGTAATAGGCTAAAGGATGTTGGGAACGAAAACTTAAAAACTACTGCACAGACTTCTATAACCTTCCCTTCATTAGGATTGCTACATTATCCCCCTAAATTAGTAATTTAGATTATACTTCATCCCTATAATCCCACGGGAACGAGAACCGAAACCCTAAAGTTACTTGACCGATCGAAAATTCTTTCAACTCAAGGATATTCCATTATCCCTCAGTGACCAAGACTTATATTTCACATATTTCCACGGCAACGGAAGATTCCCACAGGAATAGGAACGCAAACCTAGAAACTACTGGACAGATTTCATGCCACATAATCCCAAAGTAAAAATGATTATTTTTCATCCCTAAGTTCCCACTTAAGCGGAAAAACGAGAACGGGAACCTTAAAACTACAGACCCGAGCAACGCCGGGTGGCTCAGCTAGTTTATATAAAAAACACAAAAATAACAATCATCTTGATGGTGCTTATGTTCTCACCACATCATCAAGGCTTTAAACTTCAAAGAACCCCTTTTTGCATTTGGTCAATGTGCCAAACTAACTTCACTATTTTGGCAAACAGTTGGAGTAACGCGTGGTTTACCTAATGTCGATTTCCTTTCACCAATTTGCAGTCGACTGCAGTCGCTACTAAATTCGATTCTTTTTTGGGTATTTAGGAAATTAAAAAAGTAGCGATTTTCTTTGTTATGAATGTATGTGTGTCCAACTGACTAATGAAGAAAACAAGCACCATGGAACAAAACAATTACATTCGTATTGTTAGGCACACAATTTTTATATTTTTTTTCACCAATGGTTTTCCAAATTCACAACTAAATACTAAACAATCCTGCTTCCTTTAATTTTTTTCATATACTGATGTTTTTGTTTGCCGTTTTCTATCTTTCAAAATTGTTGTGTGTGTGAAAATCCGTGGGCAAATCCGTCTCAAAAAAGAGATCGACTGCAGTCGATTTTTTTCCCTCCTAAATGAATTCCATTGAAAAAAAAATTGACTGCAGTCGACTGCAGTCGATTTTTTTGTTGAAAGGAATTCGACATAAGTTACACATTTGCACTTTAAAATAGTCATAATAAGCAGTTTTCGGGTTTTCACAAAGTCAGTAATCGAGTTTCTGAATTTTCTTATGACACACTCACCAAATATTATACAAAAACAGTGAGGATTGTTCAGAAACATTCTTTTTGACGTAGAAATGGCATTTAATTTAGCTTGAATGATAACAACACAGCACTGAACTTTTAAATATGTGGCTCTCCAAGAAAAGAAGAAAAAAGCTGATACTAGAAAGAATAGCTGATTGGCGAAAATGGGTGAAAGATTTAAATTCAGGGTATCGAAATATGTAGGAAAAGCCAATTTTTGTAGACTGACTGAAGATGCCATTGCACGCTCAGACTTACAAATACAAAAACACTGACCTGATCACACCGCAATCATTTGGCTTTTCCATTCTTCAAACACAAATCGAAATAAGACCCTCACAGCGAGTGGACATTATTTCTACTTCAGGCTGACGCAGGATTTACATTTTTCACTGACTTACCGTCGCATTGCGTCGTCAAACTTATTGCTTTATCCTCAAACCAAAGCTATTTGTTTATTGCCCACCTTTTTGAGTCCATTACGATGGCGACATAAAGTCATCAGTCAATTTTCTATTGAGTACTGAATGATTCACAAGAGTTGGTCGAACATTTGTGTGGTTGTTGCTGCATAAAGTGTAAGCTGTGGGCTCTCTCAGTATTGTCCCTTTATGTTGAGCTCACTCTCGGACTTTTATACGAAGCTGGTTACATTTTGCAGCAATCATTTCATATTTCCACATTCCTCCAAACACCAAACAGATCATATTTCTGTGCAGTTGTAAAAAGCTTTTCCAATTTCGCGTTTTACTGCTGCTCACAAACTAACGACCAACACAAATGTGGGTTTGGGTGTCAGTGGTGGTGGTGATGGTGGTAATGGCATATATGGGAGGAAAAACGAGATGAACATTCCTGAAAACAAATAAACGATTCCACTTTATCCCTTCGTGCACTTCAATCCTTTTTGGTGGTGCTTTTGCTTGCATTGCATGAATTTAGTACTCAACTAATGTCTGACGAGTGCAAAAACAAAGTGAAGTATTGTTTCACTTTATTCTTTTGATATGAAAACATTTGAATTGGGAAAATGGTTTCTGAGAAGCGTATTGTGTTGCAAAGAGAATTTCACATTGAAAAACTTTGTGACTATTGTCGATTTCCTTTCACCAATTTGCAGTCGACTGCAGTCGCTACTAAATTCGATTCTTTTTTGGGTATTTAGGAAATTATAAAAGTAGCTCTGAAGTAGTAAATAAATAGCTCTGAATGTCAATTTTGGAATAAGATTTGTGACGCCTAAGCCTTGTTTCTCTAGAGTTTCGGTTCTAAGTCGGTTGAGTTCTTCTTCCACTTGATTGAGAAACCGAAGACGAAGTCTACCTTTTCCGCGACTTCTCTGCAATGTGTTTCAAAAAACCCGGTAAGCAAGGGTCGTTGGTATCCATCTGATTCACATGACCACTTAAATCGTGTTAAAATGAAAAGCGACAAAGGAGTGGTCTGAGTCTGCATCCAACACAACCATGCGATCTATGACTAAACTCTGAACAGGGCCAATCGTAGATAGAAGTCCTCACTGAAAACTCCTTGTACTAGAGTCAAGGGTCAATCAAGAGTCAATCTGTTTTGTTGCAAATTCAATTCCTATAATTCATAATTTAAGACCAAATAATCTCACAAGAATTGGAATTGATCCGGCTTCCAATTTCTTGGGTCTATCAAAACAATGTTGCTTTCTTTACACTTCTTAAGCACTTTACTTACCGAAATCCCCGATTCAATTTGGTAATTTGAAATATCCATGAAGAAAGTTTTCAGTTCGGTGAGATTATATTTATTTTTTACATTAAAAAATGCACGAATATTCCTTTCCAATTCTTTGTTTTTCCAACTAACAACTTTTACTTGCAAATGAAATTAATTGGCGGGCCAAATCATTCTGTCAGTTGGTCTACCACACCAGGTGCTATCGAGTGGTGAGTTTAAGGCTATGTGTGCACTGAGATGCACTGTGAGTTTAATAGAGTGTCTGCATCAGTAAGCAATTTTTGTTAATTTTTATATTTTATAAGTGAAATATTGGGAAAAATTGAAAACAAAGTTTATATCTGATACTTAAATAAGTTTTTCTACATTCTAGACTGTAAGAAAGCTTAAAAATACCAACTTTTTTGCAACAAAATAAAAAACGTTAAATTTTCGGAATTGATCTCACCTCAACCGTCTTTTTCCACTGACCTCAGTTTCCTGCCCGGGGGCTTCCGGCCCGGGGGCTTCCGCTAAGTTTTAGCTTGTAGGCAAAATGAACTTTTTGGATGAAGATGACCTTCTGTATATTCCTTATTCTGTGGTCAACCCTATGGCTCAAAAAACACTCAATTTGACATTAGCCCCGTTCACACTGTACAATTAGTTGGACAAACCTAGGTTTGACAAACCAATGTTAGATAGTGTGAACTCTTCATACCAATTTGTTGGATGGTTTTCAAAATTTTTTGAAAATCTGAAGTTGGATGGAGTGGAAGGGTATGTGACATAAAGTTGGACGACAAGCTTGATAAGTGTGAACGAAAACTACATCAGACCATCCAACTTCCATCAAACAAAGTCTGTCCAACTAATTGTACAGTGTGAACTGGGCTATTCTGAGCGACTTTGGGTTTCTCAAAAAACGCTTTGACTGCTATTATACGGTGAAATTTGTTGCACGAAACTGTTCGAATACCATAAGTGCAAAAGAGAACGAAAGTTCGAAAAAAAGAGATGGAGAATGAGCTACCGTGTGTCGCGTGGGGTGCAACAAATTAATAGCAGTCTTTGTGGTGACCCAGAGATAAGAAATTAATTAGATGGCAAACCTTTACTTCTCTTGCCCCACAACAACCATTTGTTTACATTGTTGTTTTTGTAATCACATCCTCTGTCTGTGAATACGTGGAAGCTGTACTCAAAGTGGTAGTAGTGAGATTTGCTGTACTCAAAGTGGTAGTAGTGAGATTTTGTGTAAAGTAAAGGTGGAGTGGAAGCTGTACTCAAAGTAGTAGAGGTGAAATCAGCTTTTGTAGGCAATTTCAATGTGTGTGTGAAGTTTGCCATCTAATTAATTTCTTATCTCTGTGGTGACCCCAGTGCGACCCTAGGGCTTCAACGAACAAACCTATTATCATAGAGGAATAAAGAACAAAAGGAAAACCATTACTTCTCTTGCCCCGCAACTTCCATTTGCTTACGTTGTCAGCTGATAAAGTTGTGTCAGTGAATTTACTAACCCCACTTTATTTTCAGATTTCAAACTGATTTTGAAAAACAAGTAAGGCGTTTCACACACAATTGCAATCCGTCCGCAAGCTTATTTTAACAGACGCCAACTTCAAAACTAGTTTGAAATTCAAAAACAAAGTGGTATTTGATAGATCTCGTGTTACAAAAGCAACAATGGTGGCAAATGGAAGTTGCGGGGCCAATGAAGTAAATGCTTTCCCTGTTGTTCTTAACACCTCTATGTCAAGCTTCCTGTAATTCCTCGTTTCTACTAGCAGATCGAGCAATCGAATTGAATAGAAATGAATCGAAGTGAAATTTCGATTCGGAACACAGCTACTTTTCAGAAAGATACATAAAATTTCAAATAAATTGAAAGTTCTTACTTACCTCAGCCCGAATGTTTGGTAAAATCGTTTTTTTTTTAAGAAGTACATAGCTTCTTCTTGTTACTCCCATTTAGGGACTTTCGTTGATAGATAAAAATATCGTGCAAATATTTTCATTTGTTACCTTATTTGCCATATAAGCAAACTTAAATCAAAAGACTTCAGGTGCAGACGGTAGCTGGAGATCAATTAGAAAGGAGAATGCATCAGCTGATCTGCATGATTTTGTTGGAAGAAAACTGAAACTCAGTATCTTATGCCCGATCCTAAAGAAGGGAGACCCTGACAATTGTGCCAATTATAGAGGAATAAGCCTCCTTATCGTCGCTTAAAAGATCTTGTCTGCTGTAATATGTGAACGTCTGAAATCCCACGTCAACAGCTTGATAGGTCCTTATCAATGTGGTTTAAGAACAGAGGATCCACAATAGATCAAATTTTCACCATACGGCAGATCTTGGAAAAAACCCGAGAATATGATATCGATATACACCTTAACGATTTCAAGGCCGCGTATGACAGTATTTACAGAGACGAGCTGTACAGAGCCATGTCTAGTTTCGGCATGGATCCCCTATAGATACGTAAAACAATATCAGTGCGGAGATCAACAGGAACACTCGATGTGCTACGTATATGTTACTTGTAATGAGATGTTTGCGATATGGGAAACTCTTCTGTTGTTTATTTGTACTTACCACGCTTATTTCAATAATACAAGTTAAAAGAGGGACCAAAAATGTTCCGACTAATAACAGGACGAGACCTTAAAACCCAAAGTTTCCAGATTGAATTAACATACAAGTATGTACATTGTACAAGGTTTGTCTTTTCAGAAAGTAAATTAAATCTATTAAACCTTAAACTATATTTCAAACTTTACACAAAATACGAATGTTATTTCCTTTTTCTTAGCTTTCAAAAAGCAATGTAAATTCAAAATCCAACATCAAAAGAATTGTATGCGTTCAAAAACATGAACTATTTTTTTATTAATATAATTGAAGGTACAAAAATTAAATATCTGAAAATGCATAGTCAATATGCGTGGACGTTTTCCATCTCCAAGCGCATCGGATCTATCCAATATGTGTTTAAAAAAAAAAGATAAGGAAAAGACAACCTTAGGTAATAAAGTAAAGGAATAAGCAAACTTTAACAGACTTTTACTGAAAAAATCTACATTGATAACAAAGAGAAAGATAAAACTCACTTCTATAATTTTTTTATCATTTTTTTTTCGAATAATGTTTGTAAAATTAGGCACTTCCAAACATTCATGAATAAAACGTGTGTAAGTATGTCTTAAGGAGTTCTTTATAATTTTCTTAGCATTAAGTTATAATATTAAAATGGTTAGTTTATTCCAGTTTTTGTTTTTCTTCATTTTCTTTTACAAAACAATTCATAGTAGTAAACTCAAAAACATGATTTATACTTTATTTCGTACAAAAATACACAAATATATCCATAAATCGAATAAATGTTAAAAGCAAAGGAAGTAATTACAAAAAATTAACTTGCTTCTTTTTTTTACCTACCTTACTTTGTTTGAAAATTGTAAATTTTTATTGAAAAACTAAAGATGAAATGATTTAATTTTCTAAAGAAAGGATGCAGCTTAGTTTAGAGCATTGAAGGATATAAATATTTATGTTCGGATTCTTTTTGTTTTATTATTTGTATTAGGTATCCATATTTGTAAGTAAAACGAAATCGAAAATTCTTTAAGCATGTAATAAATATTTGTTTATGAATTATTATTTATGTTACACACACATATTATCAATTATAAATATCCAAAGAGAAAATAGTTTTGTCCATTTCAGGTTTCCAACTGAAAGAAGAAGAAAAGTGAAAATACTTATGAAAAGTTTTGTATGCGTTTTTCTAACTAACTGCTACTATACAATACGAAACAACAGCTTCATGTTTCTGATTTTGGTTCTTGTGAAAATGTGAACTCTTCCCGAGTACTCACCCGTTTTTTTTTTTTTTTAATTATAAACAAAAAGAAAATGGTACACCTGCTCCACTCATCACAAAAATGGTTGAGAAAAACGCAGCTGAGCTTGTTGCGCCCAAATATAACCGATATACACTCAACTATTCATGTAAGGAGTAAATATACGTTATACGCATTATGAATTTCTAAAAGCGGCTTGACTGGATCAATTACAATTATAGATTTGTCGACGATTTACCTGGTGTATAAAAAGTACAATTCTTATTCACTCCATCGGTGGAATCGGCTAAGGCTACATTTAATAAGGATATCGTTGACAACCTCACTGTCGTCTAACTCATAATCGTATAATCATAATCGAAAAAAGCGAAAATAAAATCGAATGTGTACTGTTGAACTATTATCATAGCCAGTGCCAAACTTTCTCCAACTTGTACCAATTGTAATATATTTGAATTATGACCTTTCTGGGAGTTAACTATGTTATGAAACACTTTTCTACAGCAAAAGTGTTTGAAAGCTTAAAATTCCCCCTCCACAATACTTCAGAACTAAGGAATATATAACAAATGACCGCTTGTCCAAATTGTTAAATGGTTTTCAAATAATTTTGAAGTTCGACGGAGCGGAGGAATGTATGAGATAATGATGGACAAGTCTGAAAAGTCTGAACGCAAACAACATCCGACCATCTACAAACGAAGTCTGTCCAACTAAGTGTACAGTTTGAACTCCTCTATTTAAAAGTAGAATTCAAAAACAAATTTCGTATTATTTAAAAGAAGATTAGAGTTTGATTGTTGGCCAATGACACTGACAAATCGGCCGTATTTCCGAAAAAAATTTAAAATGTTTTTTTTTTTTTAAACAATGGCCCTTATTGCGAGTGTCGCCTAACATTCGATGCGACAAGGGTCGAAAGCTTCGATAAATTTTCCTTTTGGTATTGCGTATCTCTATCGACAAGGATTTCTGTTACTGTGAATAATAAAAGTAGTCATTGTAAATAAATGGTATAAGTTGACATTTGAGTTAGTTTCAGTGATAGTCGAACGCAAAAATACAGACGATAACGACCGAATTCAAAATTGAAAGTATCGAACAATAAGAATACGCGATACCAAATTTTATTTTCGATGTTCGACTATCGACAACCGTCGTGTATAGAAAGCCAAACGACACTCGCGATAAGGCACAATGTTTCCTTTTGGATCGCCAGCGACATCAAAAGAATTGCGAAAGAACCACAAAGAAAATCTCTCATCACCGAAATTCTCTCAGATCGGTTACGATAGAGGCACATCGTACATGATATCGTCGAAGGGCCAGGCCAGCTTACAACAAAGCACATCATGTTTTAGGACGAAATTAAAATTTGGTTTTCTTTAAAAGAACTACAGAGGTAGAAATAAAAGCTTATCCTTAAGAAAAGAAGAGCAAAGAGACGTTTTGCCCTTTTATCTGCCATCGGAGATAAAATGTCATACCACAAAACTCGTCGCAACAGTTTCGTAGTGACAACAGTTTGGTGTTTTGCTAAAAAATTTGTCACTGTTGATAAAATTGTTCGGTACGAAATTGTTATAATTTCTATTAGGCAGTCCGAAATAGTTGCGATATGCCTTGTGATAGGGAAGAGTGTCTGCGTGACCTTTTAACTTCAGGTATTTGATTTTATTACTTTCTTTTTTAGCCTTGCTCTTTTTCGGCTACACTCTGTACACTAAACTAACAATTAAACGAAAATTCATCGCTGCTTATTTCACAATATTTCTCACTTTAACCACAGAGGAGGCCATGCAGAGTCAACTTTGCTTTTGCTTTACCCAGTTTCTGCCAAAAGCAAAACGAGTCCCCGACTATTGTCGTTAGAGGCGATTATACATAAATAAAAAAAATCTGTTGGGTAAAATGAAGAAAATTTAGTAGCATTAATAAGCAGTAAAAAAGCTGATGATTTCACTCAGACTTAGCTTGCTAAAAACGATAGAATACAAAACTTAGCCCTGTTTTGGGCAGGGCTTTTTTGTCGAAGTAACTGTGCCTTTTCGAAACAAATTAATCACCCTGATATATATTTTCTTGTAAATTTAACATTGTGGTGCTCTTGCCCTCCTTATTCAGATAACCCAAACAAAATTTAACTAGATCTTTTGATTCCAAGATCGGTAAATGAATTGCCGTTAATACCAGTATTATTGAAACTATTTTTTTAGTACACACAGCTACACAGCACAAGAAAAGCCAAGATAAAATTAAGATTTTGTCCGATTCACGACAAAGTTCTAAATGAAATATTTCAAAGAAGGTACGTATACTTTATATGAAACAAAAATAAACACAAACATACACAATTTTGCTTCAAATAAAAAACAGCAAATTTAATAAACAAGAAACAAAAAGATGCACAAAATGGAAAGCAAAAACTTACAATCTATATTAAGGGTGAATGCTGTAGGACATTCTTGTATTTTTCTTTTCACGATTTTTTTTTTTTTTTTTCTTCAAATATCATCAAGTAGTGGATATTTATTGTTTAGCGTGGCATACAAATGAATAAAATAGTATTTCATTTCATAATAAAAAAATTATTCCAACCTTTTAATCCTAAAATTCCATCGGTTGCATGCGGTGCCGCCATTTTATCTCCAATGTTGTTCTGCTTCTCAGACATTCCAAGATTTAAAAATAAGTAATATGTACTTTTAAATCTGCCTTCTGCTGCAATTTCTTGTTTTGCTTTTTTCAATTCTTCCCATTTTAAAAAAAAATCACTGTAGTAGATGTTATATAAAAGTTATTCAGATTTCTTTTTCTTTTAGTTTGCTTCTTCCCGTACGAATTGTTGTTTCTCGTTTGTTTCATTTACATTTATGTTTGATGTTGTTACTTTTGCTGCTGGTTTTGTTGTTTTTGATTTGATTTTGTTGTTTTTTTTTTTAAATATAATATATATAATTTTTCAAAAATTGTAAAATAAAATAAAATAATAATAAAAGATGAAACATCGATCAAATCCACATTATTTGATGTCGTAGTTGCTCTCTTAGAGCAAAAGACATTTGGTCTTCTTCTTCTTTTTGACTTGTAGGGCAGCTCTGGTAGCCGTTTCGAAAACATCTCTTACACCTTCCTTTGACTTGGCGGAGCATTCCAAATATGCGAAAGCATTAATTTTTTCGGCCATGGCACGGCCTTCTTGTGGCTTCACAGGTTCTTGCTTCATTTTAGCTAAATCCTAAACAAACAAAATGTTTAGATTTCATCTATAAGGCGGAAAAAAATGTGACTTACTCTAATTGTGTTGGGGTCATTTCGAAGATCTTTCTTATTTCCAACTAAGATGATAGGGACATTTGGACAAAAATGTTTTACCTTAGAAAAAGACATTTATTTGACATTTCTTCCGTTATAAAAAAAAGATGTAAATTTTACCTCGGGTGTCCATTTTTCTGGAATATTTTCTAATGAGTCAGGTGAGTCGACTGAAAAACACATCAAAATTACATCTGTGTCTGGATAACTTAGCGGCCTGAGTCTATCGTAGTCTTCTTGTCCAGCTGTATCCCATAGAGCCAGTTCCACCTGAAACAATTTGATTTTTGATTTCAACTTTATTTTTTTTTTAAATATTTGTAAAGAAGTTTAGACATAAATGTGACTTCTTAAACTTATTGACATAGCTATTTGTTTAAATGGTCTTTTATATTCTTTCAATATACATATGTATAGGACGGGTTATTGAAATAAGAGATGGTGGGGGATATCATTCCACCATCTTGCCATTATACAAGTTTTAATTATAATGCCGTTGGGATCACCTAATCTGCAGAAAGCATGTTCCATGAATAACCTCAGTTATGCCCAACTGATTGTGAAAGGAACACCTTCAAAATTTTGCCAATTGTAGAAAAGTAAGCCTCTTTAACGTCACACATGTATAAGATCTTTTCTACTGAAATATGTAAATGTCTTAAGCCCCAATTGATACGTTCTTATCAATGTGGTCTTAGAGCTATTTTCTCATAACGGCAGATCTTGGAAAAATTCCGAGAATATGATATCGTTAAATACCATCATTTTTATCGATTTCAACTCCAACGTACGACCATTTTTATAGAGACTATTTGTATCCCTGCAAAGCTCTTTTGCTTCTGCAGAATAATGCTGCTCCGTCAAGGTTTTTAATGGACTCACAGAAACATTTGATGTCGAAAAAGGTTTCCGACAAGGAGGACAATAACACACCACAATAGAAAGACATCGATTTGAACCTAGAATTTGTCAACCACTTTAAACACCGCAAAAAATAGCGCACCGTGGTACTCTTCCCAATCGCTATTGCTTTGAGTTAAGCAAGGAATGGAGAAAAAAAAAACATTCTTCGTTCGAAACACCAAGCTAACTTTTTTTACAATTAGCGAAGGGTTACCTTTATAATGTTATAGGACACAGTGCGAGCATTTAGAAAAATAGGAGAGGATTTGAAAGGAGACACCGATGCACATTGCTTTTGAATTTTTGCGAATCGTAATGTAGGGGACACAGGGCCAGGTAAAGCATTCCACATTCGGGTGGTGCGACTAAAATAAGAATCTGTATGCTTGACTGTACGTCCGAAGTTGGGCTCATAGTAAAACTGATGAGCATTCCTAGCGAGGCGGGTGTTGCGGCTAAAATGTTTCAGGGAAGGAATGCCGCTGGCTATTTCACTAGAGCACTGTTTGTGAAAAAAGCGATAAAAGAGTGTGAGACAGGTACCATTTCGACGATGTTCAAGAGAATCAATCAATTCTACGATTGAACTATACCCTATCAATTTTAACGCTCTATTTTGTACCCTATCAAATAGGCACAAAGATGTTTGAGGAGCACCTGACCAGATATGGTCAGAACTGATATGGTCAGAGCTCCAGTTTTGGGCAGATGAAGGCCTTATAAATTGTAGCCAGATTAGAAGGGATGAAGAACTTCCTGCATTGTCTCACGAAGCCTAAGCATTTAGCAGCGTTTTTGGCAACTTCAAATATGTGGTTTACACACATACCAAGCACTGACAACTTTTCGGTTTCTTGGATGCAGGTACCATTCATGGATATTGACAATGGGGGAATGTTAAGCTTCAACGACAAGAGACAACATTGAATTTTCGAAGCCTTGAATTCTACTCGGTTTTTATGGCCTCATGTAACAATGATGTCAAGGTCAGAATTCAATGAACTCATCACACGCAACCGATCCAGATCCACATCCGAAGAGCAGGGACGTGAATTTGGAAACGAATATGATAAGCTGAAGGTCGAGTCGTCAGCAAAACAGTTAAGCGGATTAGAAGCTTACTACAGCTTAGGAGTATGCTGTGGTAAGCAGTCTTAATCATTGAACTAACCACAAACGAATAAGATAAGCCTTAGTCGTCGCAAAAAACCGAGGGGTCTTTTGTCCCGAACGATGTACGGAGAAGAAGATTTAACTACGAACTAGATGGGCTCCACTCCGAACATTACCATAGCTAGAAAGGTAGGCATCGTGAGACTAAGATGACTGGAACGTGAGACATGTAGGATGGACACCATCTCGACTAGTTTTCAAATGCACACTGCAAGGAAAAGGCGGCAGGGGTGCCTTTCTTAGTCTTATCAATCGCATTAGGTGACCAAAACCGTCATAAAAAGCAAAACTGGACAGCGCTCGCCAAAAACCAGTGCTTTCGAATTTTTTAAAAATAGGAAAAACGAAATATGAGCATGAGGGAAGTTCCCGATTTAGAGAATTTATAGTATTCTGAAAAAATATAAATCGGCTCAGTAGAACTCGAGAACACGTAGGTATGATGATCACTTATCATAACTCCAAACTTCATCAGCTGCTAATTTTTTTAAAATATTGATTGCTTTTTTTATTTTGTAATAATATCGAATACGCTTTTAAAGAAAAATTGAGAACTGTAATTCAAACAAAACGTTCAATTTCATTCCACATTTCAACAAATTTGGATAATTGAAAGTCTGTTGCCTAATGATAATTCAATGCTTAGCACGCTCACCCGATAACATTGAAACCAAAATAATAGAAACGAAGATTATTTTCGAGATCGAGCAGCGGCAGCGGCAACAACCTTTCAAATTAAAGTCGTTCTTTGTGTACTTTAGATTTTATTTGTACCTACATACATACATACATTTGGATAGAAAATTAACAAAATGAATGTAGCTATCTACTTAAAAATTGTGACGTAAAAATGTAACTGTATAATTATTTTTGCTGCTACAATATTATAAGCAAGTAATAAATACCAAGAAATCTTAATTATCGTTTTAACGATTTTTTTTTTCTCATTAAATTCAGTAAACGAAAAACTTTATCATATTACAGTTATTGTACAGAGTTGAGTTGGTGCGTGGATTGTTGTTGCACCCGTTTCGTGATACTGCCATGAATTAATTGTTATATTCGCTTTGCATATAATCGTTTATTCCTTTACAATCCTGGTTTCACTTTTAAAACAAAAATCAATTAACAAATCTCAAAAAAAAAAAATGGTCACTATACTTCGTTACGTCTTTCATTTCGCCCTACAAACTCTTTAAAAGTGTTGGACTGTCATCAAATAATGATTTGTCTCCCGAAATAAAGACCTATTAGCTTCGGAATTTAAAATGAGAACAGAACCAAAAGTACTAATGTCGTTTTCCAAAATTATTTCAAACTTTCACTCCCATTTAAATCGACTTTTTGAATTGTTCAATCGAAATAAACAGATTCGGAATGATTTCGTTTGTGGTAATAGCATTGCCGAATGGCTGCTTTCAATGCACCGGGACTTCGAAACATACTGTCAATTTTGGTTGTTCTGATTTGTCACAAGTACAACATTTTCAGATCAGATTTAGATGAGTCAGATTTTCAGTTTTTCAAACATAGATTTTCAAACTGTGAAAACGGTCTGAAAATCTAGCTCTCAGATTTTACTTGTCAAAACAAGGAAAACAACATATATGACAAGAACGCTTCTGACATCCGTCATCAGGCGCCATACAATGTATTCCGAGCCAAGCAGTTAATTTATAAATTTAGCTGGCGTTACTGGCGTTACGTTATCTAATTTTTTTTTTTTGTAATTTACTTATAATGTATGCAACGTTAGTCATGCATTTATGAGCTAAGTACATTCTCCAAAGCGTATCATAGTCATAAGCGCAAAAAGTCTTCTTCTTCCAAGTCATGAATCATGATTATGAGTATTAAAATTAAATTATTAAATTAAGTATTACAACGCCGCTGGCTAACTTCAAAAAAAAAAAAAAAAAAACACAAATGTATACAACACAAAAGATCTAACGAGAAATGTTATCAGAAATCTTGGCGGGATTTGATGTAGAAAAATAAAGTCAAGTTCACTCAAGATTTGTCTTGAAGGAAACTGAGAAAGTTAGGTTGGACGAAGATGTTGTGGAAGCAAATAAACATACTCATTGAGCTTCTTAAGATAACGGATGTTACAAGTGATAGTACACGTCAGGCGTCCTTACTATACCTACTCACGATAGCCACTGGGTATTGGTCTCCTTCAATCTGAATGTTAGTGGTTGAACTCGACTTACATAACCAAAGGTCGACTTTAGCAGTCAAAAAGCAGAAACCTTGAAGGAGTTACTTGAACATATTTGGTTTAAAGGTCTTTCAGAATCTTTCAATATTATTATTAGATATCAAAAGATCAAAACAACCTGGCTCTCTAGTAGGTTGGAGTTGTACTCGGGGTTAAATACCCAACCACATAAATAATACATATATGGTTCCGAAAGAATTAACAGCCTCGAATGAAACAACAGACTTTGGGATTTGCTATTAGGTGCGGATTTGTCGTTAGAGGTAAACTCAGGGATAAGGTTATGAACCAAACTGGTTAATGATACAAAAATAAACAAATTTGGCCATGTATAGACTCGAAGCTATCAAGGAGCTAATTGAATCTAAATCGTCTGAATATTGGCTCAACCATAAGCGTCCTAACTGAACAGTGCCTAGTAGATACTAGATAGACTTGACAAAAGACTTGGTATCTATTGCAATGACTTTTGGAGTATCTGCATGTACGAGGAGCAGGAAGTGGAAAGAGTCTAAAACCTCCTTTCTTCATGCCCTGCGCTCTCTAACAGACGGAAAACTTTCATAGGTGAATACTTTTTTGACATTCTAAAAGTATCTACCTTTTCATACGAAGTTCTGCGTGTTTTGACTAATAGGTGATTAACTTGTTAATCGTTAGAGGGTGATCAACTCTCTAATCCCCTAGATAGGGACCAGAAGGTGATCAACTTTCTGGTCTCAGTGGTATCACAATGGACCCTCTGTGGTCTAAGTCAGATTCCGTATCCTTTCAGCCACATCTTACCTAACCTAACTTAACCTAGCCTGATATGTCCCCACGCCCCACATAAAAGAAAGACGATAACTCCAAGAACTATTTGTAAGAGGTTTTTGAAGAAATATACACCCCTATTATGGATGCCAACTCAACTGAAATTGGGTTGTCTTCTCATATATATAACACGGGAACACAACCCAATTTTCAGTTGGGTTGTCATCTGTAATAGGGGGATAATATCATGCCCCTGGCATGACGGGAAAACCTCTTTGACCATTTTAACGTAAAACAAGAGAAGGACATCTTTTGAAATTTCGTTTCGAGAATTTTGGTTTGGTTGCTGACTTACTTAGGTAATAAGGATTGTATTTTCATCGAATATTATTCCAACAATTTTATGATGCGTTAAGCACAGAACCCGTGGCGTGATGGTTAGCATGTTTGCCTTTTAACCGTGAGGTTCCTATTTCGACTCCTAACAGAACGGAATCGATATAAGCTGTCCTTCGGCATTGTCCGGAGTTAGCGGTGCTTAAACACTCTGCTGCAGCCGATGCTGCTCCACCAAGAAGAAAACTATTATCACCATAAGCTTCGACAAAACCGTGCATGATGCTGTTACTCGATGAACATTATCAGCCGTATTTATAATCGCATTTTAAACTCCGCGGAACTTTAAAACACGCTTAATCGTTGATTAAAACGAAAATCGTATTTATAATCATTTTTCGGCAGTGAATAAGGGCTGATTAGCTTAAACGCAGAAATGTGTGTTTTAAGCGTGTTTTAGCGTATAAATGTCATTTGATTTTGAGTATTGAGTTGTCATTCAGTGGTTTATTTACATCTTTGAGAATTTTAAAAATAACTAAAATGGAAATGTACTCAAATTACATTAACTTTATAAATAATTTGGATGTAGTACCTAAATGTGTTTTCAATTGACAGAAATATGCATTGTTTTCCTTTTTTGTAAATTCGTTTCTTACAAGTTTTCCAGTTCGGAAACGTTTTTGATTTTCGCTTTTTGGACAAAACAACAAAATTAAAGCCAAAGAATAATAGAATATATACATATATATAGAACAATGTATATTGCGACCAACATTTCATCGTCCATAGGTTAGAAAATATAAACAAAAACAAAATTCTGTTGTCAGTTCAACCATTGAGAAACAAAAATAAGAGAGTATGGGCGAAAAAAATGATTATAAGTAAGGATTTTTTATTCACTGATTAAAGTCTCAATAAGTTCTTAATCACTGAATAACTAATATGCGTTTTAAGCGTGTTTTAGCGAAATCTAATAAATACGGCTGTATGTGTTCGGCTTTCGGACCCAGCCAAGTTTTTATATGTTATTGGAATGGGATTTTGTATTGAATGGTGTGGTGCCACAATTGGAGGGTCATTCCATGGTGTAACACCCGAAACGCACATTTTTGGACTCATAAAACTGTTAATACTTATGCTAAATTTACAAATCTTACAATTAAGATAAAACAACTACAAACGTAGAAAATAAGTAAGGATTAACAGTTTTACGTGTTGTTACACCATGGAATGACCGTGGAGCGTCTTTGGGACTCAATTAGGATCTCTGTTGGTGCTGTTGTTTGATTGAGGAGCTATTTTCAATGTTGTTGTCAACTTCGGCTGTAAAAACCCTTTACGAACTGGATCGCAGTGGAATGTTAGACTTTCGAACATGATGGGCACTCATGAACATATTTTGTATCTTTATCGAAGACATTGTTCCCGGGGCGATATTCTGAACAGTTCCACTATTGTATGTGATTGTTTTTCTCACGCGGGTTTTATTAATTTCGAATAATTAATACATATTTCCAAAAAGTAGTTTGGTAACACATTTTTTGTTATCGGGCTAAGGAAATAAGCCCGAGTAAATTATTAGGCTTTAAAAAAGTATAGGAAGTACCTACGTAGTGGTAAGCGGCTTGATTCATTTTTAATAATTAAAAAGTACGGTCAGCAACTTAACTTCATAGGTACCTTCATCAAAAGAATACCTACATACACCTACGTACTGGCCTCAAGAATCAGCAAAAATCAATCACTGCCGACTGCCCTTTGCAAGCTTTTGATAACAATCACGCAATGTTCTCCACTATTTTGCTTCTAAATTCTTATTTATCACTTCAATTGTGGCGGCTGCCTGCGCCTGCCTACCCCCACCACCACCCAACTTAGTAACAAAAATGCAATTCAATCTAATTAAGATCTAAACTACCATGAAAGCGAATCAGAAAAATAAATTCCTATACATTGTCATACTTCTTCGTAATCTTCTCTCTTATCTTTTTTGTGAAAGAAATGTGGAAGAATCACATTGTTTCCAGTTATAATTGTCCAAAAATAACTCTGAAAACGATAACATAGAAGACATGAGTAACCCATAAAGGTAGTAAGTAGGTAGATAGTATGTACATGTTTCCCTAGAGTAAACAAAAACACCTTTACATCGACAGCAAAATTAGCGATCAACTATAGCGTGGAACGCATTACTTAGCAGCGCAAAGTGGACAATTCTTCTTTCTTTTTTGCTTTTTTTACCTTAAGGTGAAAAAAATAAATATAAATCCTATATCCAACGAACAGATTTGCTCACGTGAAAACAGGGTTGAATTTATAGGAGAGAAATAAAGAATTACATCATCGCAACTGCAAACACCACACTTCATCTTTCTTTGCATGTTTGGATGCGAAAATATAGAAATGAAAATCGGCAGCGCAGTTACTGAAGAATTAAAATTCGCTCCTCTTATCACAGAAATAGTGCTGAGCCATATAATAAATCAAAATTCAACATAAAATTCTTGTCCTGCGTTTTTCCAATAATTGCCGTATACTAACTCACACAGCTCCACTCTCTCCCTGCCCGCTGCCACCATCGCACTATCAATTTAACAGTATATTTTTGCATTCGATGGCGCTTTGCACCAATTAGTTTCAACTTTAAGCACATCTTCAATCCACCAATCCTTGTATTCCCCCAAAAAATTACTTTATTTTAAGGAATCAGAAAAAAACATCTTACAAATACAATCCAGCGGCGGCGGTATAAATAAAAATCCACAATCTTCAAGTACAACAGGCTTGTTGAATGTCGAATCTCGTTCATACACAGCGCACATACACACATATACCCTTAGCCAGCCAGACGTGTATTTTGCCTATACACACTTCATTATCACACACTCACAAGACTAGATTGGAGCAAATAAAAAAAAAACTTCTGCTGGCTGTCTCTGCTGATGATTTGGTTCCGTTGAAAATTCCTTAAGTAATCATGAGTCATTTCCTTGTGGAGCTATAATTCTTGCTTCGCTTTAAATGCAAACGATAGAAATAGGACCGACCACCTAATAACAAAACATCCAACACATCATAAACTAGAGCTACGTATTATCATTCAAATTCAAAAGCAATCTGTTGCTTCGTAGAAGACAAATCCAACAGGAAAAAATAAATAAAAAAAATGAAAAGAATATTTCGCATCGCATGCAAAAGACACGAACAATACTTATGAATTATGATGATGAATAAAGCACTTTATTATCTCTACATACCTGTTTCCCATCGACTTCGATATCGGCGACATAGTTCTCGAAGACTGTTGGGACATAGACCTCTGGAAATTGATCCTTACTGAAGACTATGAGGAGACACGTTTTACCACAAGCACCGTCGCCAACGATAACTAACTTCTTGCGAATTGTCGCCATTGGTTCTATTAAAATGTTTGCAAAACGTTAAAAAAAAAATAACTCACTGTAGTATTTAATTAAAATTATTTATGAAGTTTGTAGGCGATGAAATTATTCTTTTTTTTTTCTCTTTTAGCACGTCTATCTTGTATTCGTAGAAAAAATAAAATGTATGTACATATGTAGTATATAGTAGGTATGTGCTGCGAAAATATAAATTTATTTCCTTGCCCACGAAATAATAAACACAACTATCACTTAATTACTTTTTTATAGTGCAACTGCAAAAAGTTGGTTAATCGAATGGAGTTATTTTCTGTTGAAAATTAATTTTTAATTCGACGGGATGAACAACGCCTTTAAAATTTGACGACGAGAACGAGAGCGAGATACAAACAAAATGGCGATACAAGAAAATTTCGCTGAATGAGTACGTTTTGTCTACTAATTGGAGTGTTGCCGTTGGTTTCTAATAAGGTACTTTGTAAAAGTTAAGTGTGATGCAGATTGAGCTAGCCTTTTAATTTTTTTTTAGTTTATGAGTTAGCTACTTCTGTTTTATTTTTTTCTTATGCTTGGTCTCCACATGCTTTAAATCTACCGCAGCTATTACAACAGCCACTGAATATCGCATATGGAGGTAATTATAGCAGCTTTATATTTATAGCATGCGATAGATAGTGTAGTTTTATAGCCGAGCATACTGCTGGACTTACATGTATCTACTAATGCAGAAGTACAGAAAAATAAAGCAGGATGGATAAAGATTATAAAGCACAAAATTTAAAAAGAGAAACGAACAAAATTATGGCTTGAGACGAAAAATTATAGGTGCAGATGAACATGTGCATCCTATAACTAGACGTCTGCACTTGGTGTCTTTTTTCTCTATCAGACAGTATGAATTTTACATCTTGTGTCTATTTCCTTCTTTCATCTGCACTCGCCAAGTGCAGATGTCGAGTTATAGGATGCAGGTGAGAAATTATAGGTGCACCTATAATTTTTCACATGCAGACATAATTTTATCCGTCTCTCTTTTTAACTTTTGCTTTACTTTTCTGCACTTCTGTAGCAGCAGATGCATGTAAGTCCAGCATTACTGCGTGAACACAATGCATACGCATACGCAACGGAGCCGGAGCCGCAAGAACTGTCAAAATATTAAAAAGTAGCAAATCCATTGATGTGAACACAATGCATACGCAACGCACTACGCGCCGCAAGCCGCAGACGGAAGAGTTGGTTAACTTTTAACTTTTACGTGCGTACTCAATAAAGTTGTTTTGGTTTTAAAGGCGGTAGAAGATGGACGAGTCGGAAAAAATTATTGAAGCAGTGCGAAGCCGAGAGATGTTATGGAATTTGTGTAACAGAAATTATAAAAATGTTAAAATGAAAGCCAAGGAGTGGAAAAAAAACATATCTGAGGAATTGAATTTTTAGTTTCATAATATCCTTCGGTTTTTCTGTTTTGGTACAATGGTCGTACCCACCATCTTCGTTTTTTTCTTTGAAATATTGTAAAGCCAGATAACAAATCTGGAATACACCCATCAAAAAAACCATCTCCTCATTTTCTCTGTCCATTCTAGCTTTTATTTTATTTTCACAAACTCAAATTTAATATACTCGTAAATTAGATTTCATGCAGTCAGCTGATATCAATACAGACTTAAGTCAAAAAACACGTACGACGTCCGGCTGCATTGTGTGCAGTTTTTAAAAAACACGTACGACACAGTTTGACAGCTCTTTCAGCACCCGCTGCGTATTGCGTCTGCGGCTCCCATTGTGTTCACGCAGTAACGCTGAGAGAATTCATCTGCATGTGTTTTTTTCCATCTGTTTTTTTTTTTCTTTTTAACTATGCTAGAGATTGGCAACGACATAAAATTTGGCAGCTGATCTACTTTGTACTGCCTGCCTGTTTTTCTGCTTTCAGCTATGAATTGCAAGTGGGTCACATACGGCTGGTTTCCAACGAGGAGGCGAGTAGCTGAAAGAACTTGAAGGGGTGTTTCCCAAAATCAAATCAGCACAGGTTTGTTGCAGGTTTATTGAAGCAATCAGTTATTGTTTGCCTCTTTTCTGCCAGTTAAACAGTCATGGATGAATTTTGGAAGAGAGAGAGAGAGATGGGGGGGGGGGGCAGAGCGTTTTTTGTTTACTAAAGCGAGACAAAGCTAGTCGTTTCGTTGAACAATTAAATAATGAAAGGGTTCTAGCCCAATGAAAAAATAACAAAACGATAAAAGTATTATGTAAAAAGTCAAGTCCTATGAGCTGTTGTGTTTTTTTTTTGTCTTTTCAGACCATTTATAGGAATGAAATGTTTTTAGAAGAGAACTTAGGGCGGGTACTGTACCAATAATACTCTCTTTGTACACATAAAATCAGAAAGTACAGAAACAACTTTTGCCAGAAATTCATTAAGTGTTTGATAGTGTTGTTTCCTCTTTTAACTGAACACGGTTTCTGTTCACAGAAATTTTGGTAGCAGAAACTCGTAGGCTGGAGAAGTCTTTTACTCTGAACTCTTTTCTGTGTATAGGCGCCAAACTTTGCTCTGCTGAAAAAGGGTTTGATTGAGGATAGGAAATTTGAACGCATTTCGTGATAATATACGGACACAGTCAATAGTTGGAATATCTACGCATGGACCCTTATGTTCTAATTTAAGTTGCTCTTTTATCGAGGTCTATTAGTCATTATTTTTATTTCGGCTTAGTAATGCAATATTACACATCACGGACAAAAAAATCTATGAAAGCCAGAGAGGAATTTGCAAATGTAAGAATCAAATTCATGATTTTTAGTTTCAATAAGCCCTGTGGCTGTTTCAACAATTCCCATAAAAAAGCTAGTTTGGACATAATCAAAATTTTAATTAGGTACTCGAAAAAATACCAAAACAATTAAATAAAACGAAGCTGTAGGTCCAGAATCAAATTTACCTTCCAGCTCTCTTCTAAATTATAACACCAATAAAATCTTCCGATATTGAAACAACTGCAAAATATTAAGTACACACGAATTCAATGATGTGAGTTCAATGGAATGTACCTCTTTCTGGCGAGTAAAAATAAAATTAATTAACACTCCGCAAACCCTCAAAGACACAACTTTCCAATCAATGACAGAGTATACTTTTGTAATGCCATTCCAAACTGTGCCTTAGTTTACACAACTTTCAGAACAATGTCCAATTCAAAATGGTATCTATAAACGTTTCCATCCATGTCTGAAAATTGAAAAATCGCCAAAATTCAAAGAACGAAAAACTACGTCCAAGTAAGAGAGTCAGCTGTTGCAAAGTAATGTCATTCTGTGTACAGGCAAAATTAGACAGGGGCCCCTCGACAGATACATTCCATAGCCAATTTATGGCACATTAGTTTGAAATCATTTTGAATTCGTGGTTCGAATCCCTCCAGAAACCAACAACTGTTTCCCACGGGTTACGAGAAATTGGAAAGTTCTCCGATAATAAATTCAATGCCATGAAAAGCGCTTTCTCGATTAGCTATTCGGAACCGGCAGAATTGTAGGTCCCTTCCATCCATTCAAAAGGCATGGTGGTGAGAAAAGCGCTAGGTCCGGGGATCCCCGCTCTGCTGTTTCCAAATTATGTATGTATGGACTAAGAAATATCTCGTTTATGAAAACATGTGGTTTAAAAAGAAAAAAACTTATTAGAATTCCGGATTTTTGATCAAACTTGGTGTGCACAAGTAATGTGCAAGGATGCTAAACTACATAGCCCTATATGAGAGTGCCTACACTGAAACAACATAAAAGACAGCGCAGTTACATACAATTGCAGTTGTCGGATTGCGACGACAGAAATCCTATGAACAGTTTGCAAAGGAAAATCACTTTGGGTTGGGTGAGGGGGTGAGCCTCTATCGGCCAAAATTTCGGTACCACTTAGCAGATCATGTTCAACAAATATTTCGGGGGCTGTCGAGTTCTACAGTTTCGGGAATAGAAAGTAAATTCTATCAAAGAAACACATTAAATAAGTTCATCTACTAACAAAAAAAAAAAAAACAGAATGAATTTTGTTTTTGGGAGAATATTCATAGTACATATTTGACTACTATTTTAATAGTTAAAAGAAGTTCAGCGGCAACACTAACTGTCATTTGTGCTGAATAGCAACATATTTGTCAGCGCACTGCTATTTGAAGTTCGTGTAGTTGGCAACAACGACCAAATATTGAAAAATGTTTATTTTATTTATTTGGAAACGAATTTCTTCTATATGACTATAGAAAATGATAATGAACATAATGCAACAATAATTGCACATAAAACATTTTCTTATACTCCTTATATTAGCCAATTCCAACTAAAATTGTCAAGCCAAAGCGACCCCCATACTTGTGTATGTAGTCGGAACATTTTTCATTTTACTTTAATGCACGAACAAAGGATTCTCCACCTCCAATTTGACTTCATGAATGTAATTTTGTGCAAAATCTTACAAGCTCTACAACTAAATGGAATGAATTTAAATATGAAATATAAGAAGCGAAAGTTGATTCTTTAATTGTACTACCGTTGCGTCATAACTTAAAAACTCACAAATTTTATGGAAATTATGAATGAAAATTTATATTTGATCTTTGATTTGATTTTACTAAAACATGAGAAAACACGCCGCACCGCCCCGAAAAGCACAAAAAACTTAAATAGCAATAGCGGAGACAAAAGGATAATAATAGAATTAAATGAAAGACACAATATAGGCAAGCAACAATAATACCTGAGTTAGTATCAGATGAGACGCATGAAAAACACCACATAACTAAATTCCTTCACTTCATGCAAAGCAATTAAATTATTCTACCTTTTATGACCAAAAATAAAATGCTTGATTTACGTTACACAGATGGACGAAACACAATTATTTAATAAGAAAATATTTTAACTACGTAAATCAAAAGAAATGTTGGCTTTTCACTTTTTTACAACACTGAGCAGGAGTGCTGCTGTCAAAAAAACAAATTCAGCGCACTCTACTGTCTTCTGGTATTGAAATGTCAAAAATTTCAAAATGGACTCCGAGCTGAGTTTGAGGTACGTCTGATTTCATTAACTTGATTTCGCTAGTTATGGGCGGTCTACATTTCTATCATTGTAAAACTACAAAATATTGGTAACTTGAAATACCTCAAGACTACATAAAAACAAAACCAGAAACATCTTGCAGATGCTAAAATTATAAGATTACCTACATCATACCTATGCAAAGGTTCCCAGCTTAAGTTTATTGCTTATACGAGATGAAAATCGTGTGCTTACGAGGTTATTACTTCCATTTTTGATGGTGAGAGAGGCTGCTTTAAGAAAACATGAACTGTGAAGATCTCTTTTGTGTTCCTCCATCGTTTTTGTATTTTTGAAAACACTTTAATAGAACCCCCTTCTCTATTACTTTGAAGACGATTATCGTTTAGTCGTCTATCGTCGATTGGGTTGTCAAAATACTATCTCATTTCATTTTCCTTTTAGCGGTTGACGCAATACTATCGTCTTTCAACTTTTGGTAGCCTTTTTAGGGCTTTTAAAATTTTTATACCGTTTACAACATTACCCAATCCGGAGCCAGACAATCAACTGTGTGAATGTGAATCCCTTTTGTCCCCAAATTTGGAGTCATTTGGTTTGAAATCAATTTAAATGTTAGACTGTTTGAAATCTGTATTCATCATGCTATCGTAAAAATAATTACTTGCCATCAAAATGAAAACTAAGCTCGATTCGCAACAACAAGTAACAACTTTCCACTCAACACTCAAATTGGGATGTGGTTCTCAGCAGCTCACAACGTCCTGAGTTGTGCATTTTCGGCAGAATCGGGCTGTTACCTCGTTTCCACTTAGAATCGGGTAATCGGATCGGATTATGATTCAGATTTCGATGCAGGTATCTACTTACCCACTGAATCGAGTAATATAGGTATACGACACACTATTTTGAATCGATCCAGCTCGGAGAGGTGTATCGGATCGGGTAATCCTATTTCAATTCGATGTAGGTATACACTGGCACTAATTCGAATTGAAGTGTGATTCAATTCTAAGTGGAAACGAGGTATGTAATAAATCTTTTTTGCAGAGACGCTGTTGTTGATTTCTCCTTGGAAATAGTTTAGGGTGTCTCAGACAAACGAGGTACGGTTTGACTCTGATTTAATTATTTTTCAAAATTTCATGGTGAGCTGGCAGAAATATGACACTGAGAGCACCGCTCACAGCTATCAATCTGAACATACCCAAATCCTCTGACCATCTCTGAACGTTTTCATTTATGATGATGACGTTTCAGATAAAATTTTTGCAGTCATTTTTCGTGTTGTTCCTTTTAAAATAAATTAAATACTTACTATTTGTTTAACAAATGTTATTCTATTATGTAAAATATTAGTTTCAATATGCAAAGTTCTTTTTCCAAAACGAAAGAAATGTTTATTATTCGTGCGTTGGAAAAAATTTTATCTGATAAGGATATCAAACGATCTCATCATTCGCAGCTGAAAAAATCTTGTGACACAGCACTAGAGCAAATAAAAAATGAATTGATAAATGCTGGACAAATTGCAGAAGGAAATGAGTTGCCATGTGCAGCTCTACCCCTACCCAAAAACGAAGGAAGCATAATTAATGCAGAAACATATTTTCTGCCCTTCGAACTAGCATGTCAGAGCAAAACAGCCCGAATAGTCATAACAGCTCTCGATTGCTTGCAGAAGCTAATTGCTTATGGTCACTTAACCGGCAATATACAGGATTCAGTTAATCCAGGAAAGTTACTAATCGATCGTATTGTTAACACAATTTGCAGCTGTTTCAATGGTCCAGCTACCGATGAGGGCGTACAATTGCAAATAATAAAAGCTCTGTTGACGGTTGTGACTTCTCAGCATGTAGAAGTACACGAAGGAACTGTATTGCAAGCTGTTAGAACATGTTACGACATATATTTATCTAGCAAGAATCTTGTCAATCAAACGACAGCAAGAGCTACGCTAACTCAAATGCTAAATGTCATATTTACTCGTATGGAAAATCAAACCTATGAAGACTATGTTGAGCCCACACCAAAAACGCCTTCAGAAAATAATAGCAATGAAATTCAAACAATAGCCGCTGAGATTGTTGATGAAATACTGTCAGGTGAGTTGAAATGATGTTTTAAGCGTTTCCCTAGGAACATGGGGATGAAATACAATCTATGTTACTGAGGTATTTTGTAGCATCCTAATGTTGAAAGAAGTTTAGAAATCGGTCCGATAGCCTTAAAAGGAGAACATAATGAATGAAAAACCATGAAAATCGGTTCAGCCTCAAACGTTCCTTATTGCCTTTTTACTTTGGACAAGTATTTGTTTTCAAATAATGTGTAAGTGGGTCAATGGAGTATTAACTCGCAAAAGCATGGCTTCTTATCATTGCGTCAATATCGTCTGCGCAGCTAGAATTGTACAGAATTTGGAAAGACGATGTATTGTATAATTGTATAATATTTACATGTATTGTGTTAAAGAAATCGCATGGCATTTTGTCGCCTTATCGAAAGCCCTTTTCGACATCAAAAGTTTCGGTGAGGTCTTTGCTGACCTTGACGGAGCAGCGTAAATTCTTCAAAGTCATCTAGTGATTTTGCAGCAATTCCAAAACAAGATATGACTCTGTATAATTTGTCTCTGTTAAAAACCACATTGATAAGGACCTATCACATTCTTGAACAGGGGTTTCAGACGTTCACATATTACAGCATAAAAGGTCTTATATGCGACCTTATGGAGCTTTTTTAGTATCGGACACAATACAATACTGGGGCTCCATTCATCGTAAATGCTTTCTCCCGTCCATATCATGCATATCAGCTGGTGCATGCTCCTTTCCAACTGTTCTTCTGCTACCTGGAAAAGTTCGGCATCGACGCCATCTACACGCGCATTTTTACTTGATTTAAGTTAGCATATGGCAAGCTTATCTTCTTCTAGGGTGGGAGTACGACATTCGTGATCGTCGTCCAAGTTGAATAGAGGGGAGTTTGTCTCATCGCCGTTAAGCAGTTTGCAGAATTGGTCTTTCCAGATCCTCAGCAATGAGCGCAGCTCTATTATGTTACCTGCTGGTCTTTATTTATAGGCTTGAGTTCGGGCTCACCACCTTGGCAAGATCTTTTTATCTTTTGGTAAAACTTCCGAGCCTCATTCCTGTCATGGCATCTCTCAATTTAACCACACACCAAAACTGATTTCCAAAGATGTTCTCCTTCCCCAGTTTTGCGTTAAAATCGCCAAGAACGATTTTCACGTCATGTCTAGGGCATAAGCTCGTATGACTTTCGAGGAACTCGTAGAAACAATCTTTGGAATTCTTATTTTTCTCTTCTCCAAGGGCGCATGGTCATAATAAGCTCATTTACTGCGGTTTACCTGATAACCTTACCACTGAGTCTACCTTTAACCACAAATTCGCACCCAAATAAGCGTTGTTTCTGTTATCAGTAGAAGTTGCCATAGTCGATGTCACACTTTTTCATTTTCTTTATACACGTCTTATTCGCACTTCTTGGATGGCGGTAATGTCTGCATTGTAGCAGTCCAGGGCGTCCGCTTATTCTCCGTTATGCGTTAAGGGATCTTACGTTCCACGTGCAGATCCGGAGGTCTTTGTCCTTTTTCCGTTTATTTGGGTCCTCAACTTTAAAATCATTATTCTTATCTGAGACTGTTGATTCTTTCGGATCCATGTACTTCCTCTGGGTGGAGCACCCAGTTTCCAGTGGTTACCGCGTGCACGTATAGGGGCAACTTGACACCAATGAGGGCCTCCCCGAATAGTACACGCCAACCACTTTATAACAATGTACCGATAACGTTATTATTGTTGTATTACGGGCCCAAAAGCTGAAGTACTTGAAAACTATTTTTCTTGACAGTGAGTAACCATGTAGATCAACAATCACCGGTTTTCGACAGTTCTATCACGTATCTATGAGCCCCGAGCCAACGAAGTTCTAAACGCTATTGTTTTCGTTCTCTTGAATTAGCTTTTCAGCTTCCAGTCACCACAATATTTTTGAACCTTAACGAAACCTTAAAGAATTCTGATGACTTCGATCTTTGGACCTGGGTTGCCAGCACGTAATTTATTGCAATCGAGGATTGTCGATGTAATCGAATATTAGCAGCACCTATTTTGAATCAATTGAGTTTTTTTTTCGATTGTATCGTCTTTTTGGCAGCACGCTTGGCAAACTTGGAAACGACGCTTGAAACAAAAGTTTCACTCGACAGAAAATGCGTTCGTTCATCGATCTAGGCAGTGTCTTTTTTTGTTGTTAGAAATGCAAAAATCCAACAATCGGCCTTATTATGAGTTTCACGTGATTAGATCTTCGCCCGGAACATTTTTGTTCGCCCGGAATTTTAAAAGCTATTATGAGTTTCTCCTGAACAAAATTCCACTTGGAATCAGAAAGTTCACTACGAAAAAAAGAGCACGTTCATTTGCATCCAATTTCCCGTCATTGCTCTCAACGTTTTCATATTTTACGGAAAATATAGCTCATAATAAGAGAATTCTTGAGAATATGGAAAATCTTCCCCCCGAAACTCATAAATAAGGGAAAAGTGAAATGGGATCTTTTTCGAGGGGAATTAGTTCACGTAGAACTCATAATAAGGCAGAATATGTCAATTTTTGTGTAGTCACATTAATAATGAATCTTTAATATTGTTTCTAATATTTTTTTTTATCTTTTAAATTTGTATTTGAAATTACATCCAGGATCTGTGTTAAATTTAACTGCACTTTAACTACATATGTTGTTGGAATGGTAGTCTAAAGTGGATACAAGCATTATGCAGACCACAAACCACATTAATGATTCGCGTCACAGTGTCTGGCTCAAACCTAAACTTCGGCTCAATCGACAGGCACCTCCAGCGTTCTTTTTTTTTCCTTAGGTCTCAAAATAGGAATGTGAGTGTCATCAAGACAGCCTACTATTGCCGACAACTTTACTGTAATAATACTCTTTGCTTTCTTGAAATTTTGAACTATCGAATTTTATCGATTGAGAACAAAATTTGTTTTCCCAAACAAGCAACTTATTTCAACTTTGACACTGTTGTTTGCGCCATACCCAGTAACACATTTGTGCCGACATTCACTTGGTAACTTCCACTGGCTAAGGCCCCAGTTATAGCGACCAGGAAAACGAATCAGGAAAAATTTTCAAATGTAGTAATAACTATAAGTGATACCCGTGGCGTTAGCATGTCCACCTGCTAACCCAGAGGTTCGAGGTTCGAATCTGAGCAGAGGCCAAGATATTTTTCCACGGCGATCGCCTTTCGGTAGGAATTGGCAAGCCCTCCCGTTAATAAATTCATTGGCATGAAAAGCGCTTTCTCAATTAGCCGTTCGCCCATAAAACGTATTATTGAACAATTATTTTCTATTAAAATTGTATTTTTCCATTTTCCTTATTTAATTTCATCTGGAAAGTAGAAAAATACAATTTTCAGTTAAACATGTTCTTGTCAAAAAATATTCTCTGGGTTTATTTACTGTCGATTGGTAGAACATTTGTTATTCTATTCGAACGAAAACACAGTTGTTATTCCATTTGAAAATTGTTCCTTATTTGTTTTCGTGATCTATAGCGATCAGGCCCCTAAGAGATTAAAAGTTACACAAAGCTGGACCCCCAGCCTATAACCATCAGGAAACATTCTTTATTCAACCTGAGCTGCTGTACAAAACTAAAAAACAAATGGTTTTGTTTCGAGTCTAATTTTTTTTCTTTGCCGTCAAAAATAATTTGTTCCGAGTTGGCCGACGATCGACAACCATTGATTGTATCAAGTTATGTGCTGGCACCTCAGTTCGCAAAAAGTCTCGTCGGCGTACAGTGTAGCACTGTGAAGAAAACCAATTAGATTGTCGATGTGAATGCTAAATAAAAAATTGTAGCCTGTTGTGGACCGTTCTGAATCTTGAAAGTTATGCTAGAAGTTATATTGCCACTTTTGACAACATGCGCTCTACCTTGAAGCATATCATTGAAAATGTATAGCAGTGGTTTACTTATGCTATATCTAAGCAACTTTTGTTTAGAAAAAGCAGTCTGCGGTATAAAATGCCTTCTTCAAGTAAACTATACATACACGCGTACTCAGTTTTTTAGTTTTGTTCTATTGTACATATATCTGGTACTAGTTTCGCCGCGGCATGTATGGTATCATGACCCCCTTAAAAGAATTTCTGTCCTCAGCCCATGTGAACAGTGCTTTATTGCGAACGTCTTCAAATGCCTTGCTAATACTCGAAAGAAGACTGATTGATAGGAGAATTTGCCGGATGGGGACTGTCTTTTCTTTTTTGAAGGAATGAATAGACCACTGCCGTCTTCCAACGCACTGCATGATATGCATTATTCAGAGCATGGTTAATCAACGTCGTGTAGATGACCAACGTTTCCGAATTGAGCTTTCGTAGCACAAAATCGGGTATGCGGTCGACGCCTACTGATTATTTTTCTTCATTTTGTCAAAATTGTTTTCGAGATCCATCTCAGAAACAGATTGTTATTTATGTTGCGTTCGACGATGACTGCATTTGGAGGTCGGAGCTTATTCAACTTAAAGAAATCAAGATTCTCAGATCGCTAATGCCGAATTCGGATCTATTTTTACTGTCAGAAATAATTTTGTCTTTTCTGTCGTCCTTTGGAGAGAGCTGCCGGACTGTTGTATCTCAATGTTATGAAATAAAGCCCTCTTTATGAATGAAGCAACATTGAAAGTAGTAACAGGCTATATGGCCCATGGTCCCGTATTGAACAAAGCAACATATTATTTAAAACAGTCACCGTCTATCCTTCAAGCCGGTCGCATCGTTGCTTCACTCAGTGCTTGTATTTCGTTCGGTTACTTTTCCCGCTATTTTTCAATAGCCACAAAGCTCTTTGCTTTAATTTTTTTTTTTTCTTAACACCCCGTTACCCAGTGCATTCAATCGTATAGAGATAATTAAATAGAAACCATGGCCGCAGGGCCACATGTGCTTGCGGGTAACCGGTTTCGCGATCTCGATGTAGATTTGCAGGCTGATTACTCGAATAAAAAGAAAAGAAAAAAAACTAACTTTACAATCGCAGACACCGATCTTTCATGGCAACCCCACATGTCAACATCTAACCCCAAATTTATAGTGATGTCTCCAGCGGACAACAAAAAACCATTCTCTCTATTTAGTGTGTTCTTACTAAAAAAAGCTATTGATGGAATTAGCACGGGCTACGATTCCATTACACAAATGCGTGACGGAAATTTGCTTATCCTCGCTAGAACCCAAAAAATTGCTGAAATTTTCCTATCAAGAAAACACTTATCAAATCTTTGCCCGATCAACGTATCCCTTCACATTAACCTGAACTCTTCTAAAGGTACAGTTTATGCTCCCTACCTTACAAATGTTCCTGATGAAGAAATCAAAATAGAAATGAAACCACAAGGCGTTACAGAAGTGTACAAGTTTACTAAAAAAATCGATGGTATCCAAACTCCAACGGGTCTCATTCTCCTTACGTTCGACTCCTTCCGGCCACCGTCCTCGGTTAGCATTGGTTGGTACAATTGCAAGCTAGTGGAATATTTCCCCAACCCCATGCGGTGTAGAAACTGCCAGCTTTTAGGACACACTGCGAAAAGATGTAAAAATTCTCCATCCTGTGAAAATTGCAACATGCCACCTGTCGACCCCCACTCATGTTCGCGTACCTATTGCGCTAACTGCTACGAAAACCACCCTGCTTCTTCTAAAACATGTAAGAGTTTCGTGAAAGAAAAAGAAATATTAAAAATTAAAACAATTAGAAAGTGTACTATTCGAGAGGCCAAACAAGCGTATAAAGATCTACATCCCGAAAACAATGCTCAACAAACTTACGCAGCAGTCACAGCCGGATCATCGCCAGCCACACAAACCCTCCCTTCGGATAATCCAGCCTCAGCCGCAGTCAACCACCCACCACCGCAATGTGAAACTGAGGTAGACTCGATCGCTGAACAAGGTCCTTCTTGCCCACAACACATCCATCAAAATAAAACACCTCAAACCACAATCTCAAACAACCCACCACAAAAAACCATTCAAATTAATACATCAAAATTACACGGAAAACAACCAAACCAACCCAGTAAACCTAATAACCACTTATCAACTCAAACTCCCACCAATCTTCCCCCGCGTAATACGGAACCAAACACTTATCTTAATTCGCCTCTATCCAATCTCACAGAATCGTTAATCAAAAATAACAACTATTTCATCACCCCCATAGAGGTCGATGATGACAGCACTTAACCCATATAAAAACTCCCACACAAACGACTCCGCTGTTGCTAGGATGGGACAGGCGGAGCATCCGGACGTTACGGATGCTCCGGGTGCCCCCTCCAGCGGGCAGCGGGGTCACAATATCCATTTCACCAACAAATACAACACCAACAACGACCTTAAACAGTGCAACACAGTGTGCACTGGAAATAAGCGCCCTCACACATTCAAAACTTATTTAAAAATCCTACAATGGAACTTGAACGGTCATTTTACAATTGCCATGGACTGCAATTGCTATTGAATGATCTTGATCCCTCCATATTGCAATAGAAATCAACATGAACATCAAAATAACAGTTATTTCAACATACATACATCCTTCCCAATCATTTACGTCCGCCGAACAAACAATAAACATTCCTTAATAACATCCTAATTCTGATCCTGTTCACTGGTGACACAAATTGCTGGAATACCCTTTGGGGCTCACCTATAACCAACACTAGAGTCTACTTTTCCACACATACCAGCCGAAAGCCTATGTAGCTAGTGCTGTTAAAAAAATTGTAAATTATAATTGTAAATTCATTTATATTATAATAAATAATAATAATAATAATAATATTATTTAAAAACATTTGCTCTTTAATAATTGTCAATTTGTATTTCTTTTCAGCTGCTATTGAAGTTGCCTCTGGAAATGTTAAGCAAGACGATGAGAAACAGGTGGAAAACTCAGAAATCGACGAAACTACACGCCATGAAGAAAGTGTTGAGACCCAAAGCGAAAACGATGCAATTATAACAGCAAAATTTACCCACATTTTACAGAAGGATGCATTTTTAGTTTTTCGAGCACTGTGCAAGTTATCTATGAAGCCTCTTCAAGAAGGACAACCAGATCCAAAATCTCATGAGTTGCGTTCCAAAGTTCTCTCTTTGCATTTACTTCTTTCCATATTACAAAACGCTGGTCCTCTCTTTCGTTCTAACGAGATGTTTGTCATGGCCATCAAGCAATATCTGTGCGTTGCCTTGTCCAAGAATGGCGTAAGCCTAGTCCCGGATGTTTTTGAATTATCACTTTCAATTTTCGTGGCGCTGTTGTCCAATTTCAAAGTTCACCTTAAAAAACAAATCGAAGTATTTTTTAAGGAAATTTTTCTGAACATCTTGGAGGCATCCTCTAGCTCATTTGAACAGAAATGGATGGTTATCCATGCTCTGACGAGAATTTGCGCTGATGCGCAGTCAGTTGTCGACATATATGTTAACTATGACTGTGATCTGTCATCAGCTAATCTTTTTGAGAGGCTAGTTAACGATCTGTCGAAAATCGCCCAAGGAAGACATGCTTTGGAGCTGGGCGCCAATCCTCTACAAGAAAAATCAATGAGAATACGGGGCCTCGAATGTTTAGTCTCAATTCTAAAATGTATGGTAGAATGGAGCAAGGATTTATATGTCAATCCAAATACACAATCAACAATATCTGACCCTGCAATGAAGACGCAATCGAACGCTTATGCCTCAGAAGAAAACATTGACTATATGAAAACAAGGTCCCTTCACGGTGGATCTAATTATAGTCTCAATTCGTATGAGAGTAACAAGAACCGCGAAGCTTTCGATTTGCCTGAAGCTCTCGAAGAGCAAAAGATGAGAAAAGAAGTAATGGAAGCTGGAATAGATTTATTCAATAGGAAACCTAAAATGGGCATAGCTTTTCTTCAAGAAAAACAGCTCTTAGGTAGTTCCACCAAGGACGTTGCTAAGTGGCTACAAGAAGAAGAACGCTTAGACAAAACTTTTATAGGCCACTACTTGGGAGAAAATGACGAAAAATCAAAAGAAGTGATGTGTGCCTACATTGACGCCATGAACTTTCAGAACATGGAAGTTGTGTCTTCGTTGAGATATCTGTTGGAAGGCTTCCGGCTACCTGGCGAAGCACAGAAAATCGATAGACTAATGGAAAAATTCGCAAGTCGTTATTGCGAGTGCAATCCGAACAATAAATTATTCCAAAGCGCTGATACAGTTTACGTACTGGCCTTTTCAATTATTATGCTCACTACTGATTTACATTCCCCGCAAGTCAAAAACAAAATGACCAAGGAGCAATACATCAAAATGAATCGTGGTATAAGCGATAGCAAAGACCTACCCGAAGAATATTTGTCCACAATTTATGACGAAATTGCTGGCAATGAAATCAAAATGAAGAACAACACTGTAAACAAACCTGGCAAGCAAATAATCACCAACGAAAGGCGAAGGAAACTTCTTTGGAATATGGAAATGGAAACAATTTCGCAAACAGCTAAAAGCCTTATGGAATCTGTGTCTCATGTCAAAGCTTCTTTTACGTCGGCTAAGCACTTAGAACATGTTCGACCGATGTTTAAAATGGCATGGACACCGTTTTTAGCGGCTTTCTCCGTAGGATTGCAGGACTGTGACGACATGGAAATAGCCAGCTTATGCTTGGATGGTATACGATGTGCAATTCGTATTGCATGCATCTTTCACATGGACCTCGAAAGAGATGCCTATGTTCAAGCTTTGGCTCGTTTTACTTTGTTAACAGCTAACTCTCCAATTAACGAAATGAAAGCGAAAAATATCGATACTATCAAAACTTTGATAACTGTCGCCCATACAGACGGAAACTACTTGGGTTCTAGCTGGCTCGACATTGTCAAGTGTATTAGTCAGTTAGAGTTAGCTCAACTCATTGGGACCGGTGTCCGACCGCAATATTTAAATGGCCCTACAACATTGAAGGATACCCTGAATCCTAGTGTCAAGGAACATATTGGGGAAACGAGCAGCCAAAGTGTGGTCGTTGCAGTTGACAGAATATTCACCGGGTCAATTAGATTGGACGGGGATGCAATAGTTGATTTTGTGAAAGCACTGTGCCAGGTAAGATTTTATTAGTTTGATTCTCAAAAACATGATCACTTCTTTTTGCAGGTATCGCTTGACGAGTTGCATAACCCGCAACCGAGAATGTTCTCATTGCAAAAGATTGTAGAAATATCCTACTACAACATGGAACGTATTCGTTTGCAATGGTCGCGCATTTGGCAAGTGCTTGGCGAGCACTTCAACACCGTTGGATGCAACGCCAACGAAGAGATATCATTTTTTGCCCTTGACTCACTGCGACAATTGTCAATAAAATTCATGGAAAAGGGAGAGTTCTCGAACTTCCGATTTCAAAAAGACTTCTTAAGACCATTCGAGCTTATCATGAAGAAAAATAATTCCTCAGCAATAAAAGACATGATAGTTCGATGCATTGCACAAATGGTCAATTCACAAGCGAATAACATTAAATCTGGTTGGAAGAACATTTTCTCCGTATTCCATCTAGCTGCTGGTGATAACGATGAGGCCATTGTCGAACTTGCATTCCAAACAACTGCAAAGATAATAAACGAACTGTACCAGAAACAATTTGCAATAATGGTTGATTCGTTTCAAGATGCTGTAAAGTGTCTCTCAGAGTTCGCCTGCAATGCTAAGTTTCCTGATACTAGCATGGAGGCTATTCGGTTGGTCCGTACATGTGCACTTTGTGTTCACAATGCACAACAATTGTTCACCGAACACGCTGGCATGGAAAACGATGTAGCTGTTACTAAAGAAGATCGAGTTTGGGTGAGGGGATGGTTCCCCATGCTTTTTTCGCTTTCCTGTGTTATAAACAGATGCAAGCTAGATGTGAGGACGCGTGGGTTGACGGTCCTTTTTGAAATAATTAAGACATACGGCGATACGTTCCAATCGAATTGGTGGAAAGACTTGTTTAACATAATATTCAGAATATTTGACAATATGAAGTTGCCTGAGCATGTTGCTGAGAAGGCCGAATGGATGACTACGACGTGCAATCACGCACTATATGCCATCATCGACGTATTCACTCAGTATTTTGATGCTCTCGGAAATTTACTTTTAAAAGACCTGTTTGCACAACTGCATTGGTGTGTGCAGCAAAATAATGATCAACTCGCTAAATCGGGGACGAATTGCCTGGAAAATCTCGTAATATCAAATGGTTTTAAGTTTACGCCGGAAATTTGGGACGACACATGCACATGTATGTTGGAGATTTTCAAATCTACTCTCCAAAATGAACTGCTCTATCATTACCAAAATACCTCCAACCATAAAAGCAAGGGACTGGCTGTTTTGAGGAAAAACGAAGATAACCAGCCTCAGTATGGCCTTAATAATGGCCAAGAAAATCACATTGAGCATTTTATACCCGAACCAGTCAGTAGTAGTTACGTGATCGATAATCTTCTGATTAAATGCGTAGTGCAGTTGGAGCTTATCCAGACAATTGATAATATTGTATTCTTTCCGGCGACATCGCGAAAGGAAGATGCAGAAACTCTTGCTCTGGCAACTGCTGACTTATCAGGAAATCAAGTCAATGCCTTAATAGAATGTCAGCGGGAAGAACAAGGGATGTATAGTTACCTTGATACCAAAAATCTCGTTAAATTGACCGATTGTTTGATGCAGTCACATAGATTTGCAAAGCAATTCAATTTAAATCCAGAACAGAGGAATATTTTGGGACGACCTGGATTCAAAGAACAAATTAAACCGAACATACTGAAGCAGGAAACGGCATCACTGGCGTGTGTGTTGAGGATTTTATTTAAAATCTATGGTGATGACAATCGCAGGGAAGACTGGCCGGAAATCGAAAATAAATTGATTTCGGTTTGCATAGAGGCATTGACGTATTTCTTGAAATTGCAAACAGAGTCACATCGCGATTGTTGGACATCGCTGCTGCTCCTTATGCTGACTAGACTACTGAAGATGACAGATTCAAGAGTAAGTTCGAAGAAAGTTTGTTTAACTTTGAAAGAAAGTTTGAAATAGATTACTTACTTACTTAGGTATTCGGACTTTTTGAAGTCGGTGGTATTCCCCTAAGAACAGGAGCATAGGTACTACTTGGAGGCTTTGTAGTGTTTGGGTTGTAAATCCTTTGTTCAACTTGTTCTAGCTGTTCTTTCCGTGCGCGGAATCCTATCTCGACTGTTTCTTACCTACTCTGATTCTAGTGCATCCCCGTGGAACTATTTTTCCTGACTGTGGAACTGGAAACGTATTCCATTGCATAACTTCTTGGTTCATAGAACAATTTTTTCGCAGTATCTTGCGAATTCAAGGTAGCGGGATTAAAGCGAAATGAAAAGTTCTTAACATCAAAGTTTAAGTGTTTATTGTGACATTTTGTTTGAGGTGTCCTTTATTGATGACAGTATATAAATGGCCTTTCTTAATCTTGGTAAAACCCATCATCTCAACTCTAATCCCAATACTAACAGAAACTTAGCTAACTTTTCGCTATGTTGTTTTGCTATTGGCAAAAGAATCATCGTATATGTGAAATTGAACGGAATTTGCAAAAAATTGGACAGTTTGGCTCTAGGGCTCTTTAAAAGTGTTTGAACATGAAATATCTGTGTCCTTCGTCATCCAGCAAATTCGAAGTCTAACCAAGTCAGTTCGAGTTAAGTTTATGGTTTCACAATTAGAACGACCTATCACTTTCGTGTCCAAATAACTACTCAATTTTATTATTTCATTCTTCTTAACACTACAGTACAATACTTATGTCTAATTGCCAAATAAGCATACGTACTAAAGGAAGTGCCGCTTAAGGTTTCATTATCTCGAATGTGATATGTATTTATTAGACGCAACTTCCTGACTAAAGTCATCACTTTTTCCGATGGGGTTATTGTATGTAACTCGCGTGCTACTTTGAATAGTCCTGCAGAACAGCAGTCCGTCCCTGCAGCTATTTTCACTTCGATCAAATCTTTTTAATACAAAAAGTTTTGACTGGTTCCATTCAATCATTCCGGCAGTTTTTTTTTGCCTGTTGGTAAAACATCTAAACCTATTTAATCTACATCAGCTCTGCATTTACAGCAAAGTAGTGTTAGGTTAGGTAGAACGGGCTGAGGGTTGATCTTGATACCCGAGAGTATTGTAACGCCCTAAAAAAAAAACCTACGAGTTTATGGTTGGTCAATTTTTAACCATTTTGTGGCCCTAATGAAGTTTAACAGGCTGTTTCTTGGAGTGTCTGATAACCTAACCTAGGGTAGTGTTCATGTTCAGAGTCTAAATTGGGTTTGGCATTCGGATCGTTCGGACGTCCATGATAATGGTAGAATGCCTTAAATGTATAGCAAATATGATCAAAAGATCTTGAAGTGTCTTTGCAAATAAATCTGGGAACTACGCACTCATTGACACAATTAAGGTTATTGGGAACTTTTTTCCCCAAGAATTTTTTCCCAAATTCGAAAAATTGGCATCGGGAACTTCTTTTCGAAATTGGGTATAAAATTCCTAGGGAAAAATACCTACCGGGAACTGGTTTATTATGGGAAATATTTGTTTTTCCTTGCAAAATCTTGTTCCCATGGGAAAAAAATCCGTGGGGAATTCCCTATAGTAGGAACTTGTTCCGGGAAAGGAAGCATTTGTTGAGAAAATATTTCCCAAGGAATTCTCAATAAGGCTGAATGTTTCGCCTCTAATAAAATCTATGATTAACCTGATTGCGTTGTTGAAGGTTGTGTTAATGATGAAAGCATATATTTGTTAGTGTCGACGTCATTCCTGCGTCTTTTCCGAGATTTCTAGGAACGTTTTTTTAGCCTTCGGGCGAATCGTCCATATGAGGGGTATTCGTTGAATTCGTTTGTTAAATTTACTGTTTAGCTTACCTTTTCTTAAAGCATATGTAAACTTAAATTCAAATACTAAACTTGTGGGCGGTTTGAGGTTCGAGAATACAAAAAATGTTTTTTTTACGGGTATCGCCTTTCGCGAAGAATAAAAAAAAGTAAATATTCTTTGCCATGAAAAGCGCTTTCTCGAATGGGCGTTCGCAAACGGTATCAAATTGTTGGACCCTCCAATTCTAATAAAGTATGGTTGTGAGAAATGCCTAATGCTCCGGAGTTCACCGCTCTGTTACCATCGTTGTTACTTATTTATTTATTTAAGTTAATGAAATAACAATTTCCACTCACTTAAATATATTTTGATCACATATTTTCAGTTCTCTATTCATGTATCCAATTACTATCCTCTCTTATGCGAGATAATGTGCTTTGGACTAAAGCCGGAGTTAAGAAGTGTACTTAGAAGAGTGTTTCTGAGAATTGGTCCAGTTTATAACATCACCAGCAACAAATAGGTTTGCATATTTGTTGATTATTCCGACATATAACTAATGTAAATAAATTTTCGAATACGAAAACGTAATAAGTATGTGTTTTAAATCATTTAGATTTATAATTATGTAAAGAAGAAATCAATGCCTTTGTAAAATTAATAAAGTGTTTATTTAATATGACATAGAAACAAACAATTTATTAAATAAAAATATGTTAATCTTAATATTTATAATGTTTTGCAAAAGAGAAATGAAAATGTTTTTCTTATGGTGAGCTTTATGTTGAGAGAATTATAATAATGATACGCAAGTACGCAAGCTTTATTTATTTTATTTTTTGAGTTGTTGAACAAAAAATTAATAAAGAAAACCACAAAACCATGCAACTACAAATCGCTTCATCTGTCTGGGTTGTTGGCTTCAATGCCAATTAAAAATCAATTGAATTGTTTTCATAAAACTTAAAATTATCACAATAGACAAGGGTGGCTAGTGACAAACTACACACATACATATATTTATGTAGTATTATGACTAGACATTGATTTTAATCGATTTCGAAGGGAGTCGAAATTGACATGTACTTCTAAAATTGGTGTATTTGAAAGCTGGAATAATTTTCTTATTGGATTGGGCCTATTCGTCGCGGTTTTTTATTCAGTTATGAATTTTTCAGCGTGCCACAATCTGTTATGAAACCCTTTACGAATTTCAATTTTTGGTTTTTGGAATGCATTTTATTCTGTTAAAAAATCTGCTTTGAATTATCATAGTACATATAAAACAAAGTCGCATTTCGATTTTAGAACTACCGAACGGATTTTGATGCGTTTTTTTTTTTTAATAGATAGAGTGGTCCAAGAGAAAGATTTATACGTATATTTAATCCCCGTATTCCAATGGGAACGGGAACTTAGAAACTACTTGACAGATTTCTTTCACCGAAACCTGAAGTAAGTGTTTGTATTGAAAAGACTCCAAAACTATACTGAGGCGACTTGAATTAATGAAATTTGGAACAAAAATGCTCTAGAACCTCAGAAATGACAGGCTATATTTCATCTATATATTCTTACGAGAATATTAGCGGAAACTTGGAAAATACCGGAACGATTCGTAAGAGAATAAATAAATAAATTACATTCATTCTTGTTACACTAAAACAACATAGGCGTTTAAGTAATGTTACTTTCGAATGTTGATAAAAAAAAGAAGAACAAAAACCAATCTTCGCGTCTGGAGCTTTATCAGTTTAAGGTTTTGAATAAAAATTGCAGTTATTTTCTTTAAATGGGTTTAATTTTTATTTTTTCAAACGAAAAGTTTAATAAATGAAAAGGACTAAGTTTTAAGGAGCGAATTTATGACCTGAATTTCTAGAGGTGAAGTGGCAGAGTATTTAGTGTTACCTGCTTTTCTTTTAATTTCGTCTTTTTACCAACTGGAAAAACGTTTGAATCTCATTTCTTTTGATTTCCTCAAACATCTGCTTCGGATGCTGCTTCTTTTTGAGAATTCGGTGTTTTTCGCTTTTTTTCACCTTGTAAATCTAGTTATACTAATCGAAAGCAGCTTTTTTTCTTTTGCATCAAAATTTTTCTGTATTTGCCTGCCTGCATTCTTCATCGAACCATGGGTTTCTTTTGGGGCCGAATGAAACCCAGAACCTCATAGGTAGCGGTTCTGATGGCGTGTTGGCATTATTGCCATTGTTCTCCAATCCTTAATGCTGGCGGCATAGGATTCAAGGATAGCTGGACGGACACTCGATTGGAAAAGGCAGTGCCAATCTCTTGCGGTTGTAGCTTTCCGAAGTCATATCGTCTCACAGCGTTGGTTCGCGAATCGTGAACAGGATATCCTCATTCGTACAACAAGGAAGTGGAACGAGTCAAAGTGGGCTCCTCGGAAAGTTCGGACTTCTATCACACTGGAAGAGTACCTTGCGTTAATCGCAACATGGACAATTTGGTTGATTGATCTGGGGATCGCCAAGTACTTTTATGAATTTTAAAATGCGGGAAGCGTATAAATACTACCAACAAGATTTAGCCCCGCAACAAAATCGATGAGTGCATTTCTGGAGGTTTTGTCATGCAGGCTTTGCTTACCGATATTATTTACAAATATGTCCTCCTTCTCTAGTTTTGCGTTAAAATCGCCAAGAACAATTTTCACGTCATGTCTAGGGCACTTCTCATACGTTTCTTTGAGGAACTCTGTCGAAGAGTGTTCTAGGTTAATTTTAACAATAGTAAAAAATAAGACTTTCATTCTCTTTAGAAAAAGTTTATGAATTTTCACTTGCGAACTTCTTCCTTTATATGTAGTTGTTTTAATTTTTTCATTCAACCCATCGCATTTGTTTTCAACGCGTCTAAATAAAAACAATTTTTTTTAGCTCCATTTACATTTATAAACATGTATGTAGTACCTGTTACATACTTAAAAATAACGTACTTACAAAATAGGTTTTAAAACGAATATATATATATTTTTTTATTTCGTAAGTATAAATATCAGGGCATAAAACATTAAAAATAAACATTATCAAAATAATTATGTGACACCAATGTTAGATTGTTTTAGAAAACTCATACGCACTGTTGTAGTTCATCATAGTATCCCTTAAACCTTTTAGCCGATCTATGAAACTCTTATGTTGTTTTGATTTAGAATTCTTATATTTTGTGTCAGATAGTAGTTTAGTCAAAACATAATGCAACCACATTACGTTTGTTTTCGGCTCATATATTTGCCAATTGTTGCTGAAAATTTCCAATGAACATTTATTATTTTTATGAAATTAAAAAAACGTTAATAACATGGAACACAGTTGCGCTAGCAAAAAAACTTTTTTTTAGGCCTAAACTCAAACATTATCTGTTCTGTCATGGATTTCTCGATTTTCAATTCAAAAACCAAGGATTATCTATTGAAACAAGGAATTTGGTTTGGAAAGCTATTTTTCAAATCCAAATGCATGCATTTTTTAAGCCAGCACATGTTTCTTGTTTGTATTTATATGAAATTGTGATGTAGTACTCACCTCAGTTTGTCTCTCATCATGCGATAAATGTCATATTGATAGTCCCCTTTTGCACAAAACAATTCCTCATCTGCAGAAAGATCATTGTAATAACTGTATTTGTTAAGTAACATCCTCGATAGGGTGTAGTCGATTAGTGTAACTTTGATGCCACTTGAAGGAATTACTATGCTTTTTTTATCGATTGTGTATTCAATATTCTTTTCGGTAGTTGGTTGAATTAAAATGTTTCCACAATGTAAATCTCGATGTTCAAATTCTAAAACCATTTCCGCAACAGCTAAGCTAAGCGCCACCTATTAAAATAAATAAACAACGTGTTTTTTAGCTAAATTTATGATTTTTTATGTGCTATAGGTGTTTCACCCACACAAAGACAACACGTTTAATTGAGCAGAAACAATTATAGGTGTTCCATTGGTTTTCAAAATGAGTGATTCCCCGAGTGCAACCAATGGAAAGCAACATTAGAAGGGTACGGCAAATTTGAAGTTGAAATGAGCTTCTTGATCTTCAATACATATTTTTTAGAAATTCTTATTTCTCTATTAGTTTTTTGTATTATTCAAATAAAATAAAAAGGTTATAAACATTTCAAATCAGTCAGTCCAAGTTGACCTACCCTGAACATAAAGGTGAATGGAGTTCAATAAACGTAATAAACGTAAGGCTTGGGTCGTATCTCTACACCATCTTCGTTTCAGATCAACCTCAGCCAAAAACTTGCTGTATACGGATGATTCTTTCACCTATGCAACTTCGATACAAGATCAACCCCAAACTGCCACAAAACAAACATCCAACTAGCCTATGGAACACAGTTGAAGACAAAAACTAACATCAAATACCTCGGCATAAACTTTGAAGAAATAATACGGTTCAACCCACACGCAACTGCAGTTATTCAAGAGGCAAACTACGCTTATCACCTCATACTCGTACACCCCTGATGCGGAGAGGGAACGGGCTCAGCCAGAAGACAAAGATGCATGTAAAAAATCGGAGCATATGTATGAGAGGAAAATTCTGAGAATCTGCATTACAATCAAAGTCTTGAGACTTTTGTCAAAAATGAGTTGTCAAAAAACCTGGGTTTTCCAGTCCTCAAAAAACGCTAAGCCACAAATTAACACACATCCATGTCATTAAAAAAAATACATGCCATTTGACACCCTCAACTCGCCACAGCAAAAACCTAGGGCGAGTTGAGGGAAAACCTAGGTCAACCCTAGAGCTCACAAATCACTTAATTTTACATTCAGGGTGACTTTAGGTTTCTCAAAAAACGATTTTTGGCGAACCCAGAGCGACCCTATGGCTTCAACGAACAAACCTAATATATTTGTCTATTTGATGATACAGGGTTGCCCAGTAAACAATAATATGTAAATTAAATAAAATAGCGAAAATCTAAAAATGCAACTAAACACTAAATGACTACTAAAAATTTATTAAAAATCGTTATAGCAGTTGTATTAAAAACCGGTTTTTTTTTTTTTTTTTTGGAGAGTTCAAGCTGCTCCGTCAAGATCGGTAAAGAACTCATCAAGACCTTTGATGTCGAAAAAGGCTTTAGGCAAGGCGACAAACTGTAATGCGATTTCTTCAACATCTACTTGAACAGATTGTAAGCAACTCCAACGTCAACACCAGAGAAAGCGGATGAGGAAGCCCTTGGTCGTTTCGAAAGAAAAATTCTCGGAATGATCTTTGGTCCCGTATGCGAAGACAATGTGTGGAGAAGAAGATACAACAACGAGCTGTATGAGCTGTACGCGACGCGACGTGGGCATAGCCAGAAGAGTACGCATCGCGAGGCTACGATGGTTGGGCCATGTAGAGCGGATGGACCCAAGCGCTCCGGCTCGACGGGTTTTCGAAAGCACATTGCAGGGAAATCGCGGAAGGGGAAGACCTCCGCTTAGGTGGCGCAATCAAGTGGATGAAGACCTCAACCCACTTGGAGTGCGAAACTGGAGAGAGCTCGCCCGAAATCGAAGTCGTTATAGAAGGATGTTGGTTGAGGCCAAGGTTCACCCCGAACTGTAATGCCCACCTAAGTAAGTAAGTAAGTAAGTATTTCAGAATCTTCTAGCTCATTTGTACAGAAATGGATGGTTATTCACGCACTGACCAGAATTTGCGCTATAACTATATAACGCTCTATTATCAGCTGAGACGCTAGTTAACGATCTATCGAAAATCGCTCTAGGACGATAAGATTTTTCGTTGAAGTCCTGGGGTTACCCTGTTGTCGCCTAAGCTAGCCCTGAGCGTCAAACTGAATATATTTTGAGCTCTGGGTTTGGCCTCAAGTCGCCCTGAAGAATACAATTATGGTTTTTAGGTTTTTGTTGGGGTGAGTTCAGCAGTTGAACAGGCCTGTCAAATGGCATGTATTTTTCTTCAAATGTCGGGAATGTGTGGTGATTTTAAGGTTTATCGTTTTTTTGAGAACTGAAAACCAAAATTTATTCAACAACTCATACTACAAAGTGCCGTTATCGTTCGGAGCGGAGAGAAATTTGTAAGTTATAGGTAAATTCTAGGTCAACTAATTCCAGTTTGTTGCGCATAAATATTTTTTTATTTTTGCATTTTTAAAGGCCTTGATACTCCCCTTTCCATTTATTTACCATTTGCCATAAACAAAATAAAAACTTACCTGTAGAAACGCCGAATAAGCTTGCTCAGAATTACGAAAAACAAAGCCATCCATATCCTTGCCTCCAAAAGCAATTTCTAAAGCGATATAAACTTGATCATCTTTAAATACTTCGGGATGATCATTCTCTGAACCATAGTTTTGCTCGTAGAGATCCCATAGTTCAATTAAATGATCTGGGTACTTCCCTCGAACACAGCGTACCTAAAAATAAACCGAATTGATTAAATAAGTTTTTCATATCTCAGAGAGTCAAACCCTTACATTTTTGAGAAAAACAAATCCTGATGTGGCAAATGATTTTGAGTCTCGCAGCTTGCTTAGCTCACTTGTGATCAAAATTTCGGGTAAAATTGTTTCATAATTTTTTTGAGGCTCTCCGTTGACATCCAAGTCGCCATCGATGGGTATTATTTTAATCACAGTCTTTTCACTACCGATTGTGTTTAAGAACACTTCACCGTAGGTACCCTCGCCTATCTTTGTACACTTTCGCAATCCGGTGTTGGAGTAAATACTGGAGAAAGGCAGAACTGTTGATTGGTTGCAAATTTTCAAGACTTCCAATTGCTTTTTTCTCTTTGAACAAACTTGCAAGTTTGTTCCTTGATTAAGAGAAAATGTCCTGCGTGTACTTCCTAACACACTTGTTGTTGTTAAGGGTTTGATGTCTGCAATGCTATCGAAACATTCATCTAAAAAAATGAGATCTTAGAATTTTTTTTTCTTAAAAATGTATTAAAGTTGTATTTATTACATTTTGGCTGCCGCAGACGTTTCCAAACTGTAAGTGATCTCCGCCATTTGCCAGCCGGCAATATCACAGACTCGTTTCTATCATCTAAAACAAATATGTCGGATTGTGCTTCAACTGAATCTTTCAAAGATATATGGCTTATTTCGTTTTGAACTTTTGGTTGTGAAATGATTTGTTCGCTAACAACTAACGCAGATAATGCGGGGCTATTGTGGTCTTCAATAATTATGAGTGGTTGTTGTTTATCAGATTGTTCTTCGTTGGTAATCTCTGTTCTAGGAACTCTATTGGAATCGCACCTTTTGGATATTCTAGTATAAGGAGGTGTCAAGTTTGTTTTTTGCCTAGATAAACTCTTTGCATTCGACAGTGAATCGTCTTCGATTGACTCAGTGACTAATTTTTTAAATTCAATAAAATATTACTATTTTTGTATACATATTTAAAAGTTAATCTATAGATATAGATATTACCTCTTTCTAATACAGTTGACGGTAGTTTACTCGAAGACTCCCAGGCACTTTTTTGTTGAAAGTTGGTAAAACGCCAAGCTGATATGGGCGATATGGGACAATCAAATGGGCCAAATGCCGGATGAACCACTTTTGGTGTTGAAATAGACCGGGAAATTCTACTTGACAAAATATTAGGTTCATACTGCTGTCCTGTCGATATGCCTTCTCTTGAATCTTCAACACTGCTGTCATTGTTGTACGAAACTCGCACTTTATTTTTGATGACATTTTGTTCTCTCAACAATCTATAAAAATAAAATCACTTTTCAATACTTTTATACATAGCACCAAGGGTTTATAAAGCGATGTGTATCTGAATGAAACTCAAGTGAATGTTTAAAAGGCTTTAGCAAAAAAACCTTCTAGTTTTAAAGAAATGAACTGAATTCTATTAAATTAATACATGTAGAATGTAGTTGGTACAAAACAGGTAGGGAGCTGTATGCGTATGATAAATAAACAAGAGAAAACAAAACCAATTGGCTTTAAAATAAAATTTCTTACGAGCGTTTGTTTAGCAGTCGATCAAATGAATCCTTCCAATTATCATCATCTAAAGTGTTATCAGATACATCTAGCGAGTCCTGCATTGCACAGTTTTAAAATATCACAAAGTAATATATGGTCACAAAATAAATTATAGTCACAGAACATATATAAAAAACAATTCAATAAAGAATTGAATTCAAAAACAAAATAAACAGACTAGTTTTTTCGTAAATTGGAAATAGGATGGTTCACATTTTGATTATTATATTCGCATTCCAGTAAGCACGTTGATGATTCTATTGGAATTATTAAGGTGGAAACAGAATAGTAAAAAAAATTAATGGTGGACCTACATGCATCTGATGGTGCAGATGAAAAAAGGAAATAGACACAAGATGTAAAATTCGTACTTGTCTGATTGAAAGTTGAGAGAAAAGACACTTCTAGCTATAACATGCGGATGAAAAATTATTGGTGCAGATGAACATGTTAATCTGCACCGATAATTTTTCATCTGCAGTCATAATTGTATTCGTTTCTCTTTTTAGCTTTTGTGCTTTATATGCTTCATCCTTCCCGCTTTACTTTTCTGCACTTCTGCAGTGTAGATGCATGTAAATCCAGCAATGCTGGAATGAAACCTTGAATAACTTCAAGTGGGAACATAGCATATAAGCATCTTTGAAAAGCGAAATCGAGTTTCTCATTTTAACTTTTTATCATCTATATCCGTCGCACTTTATCTTTCTGCACTTCTGCACTAGCAGATGCATGTGAATCCAACATAAAAGTATACAGTCGTATTTATAATCCCATTCCAAAGTATGTATAACTTTGAACAGCTCTTAGAACAGTGTCCAATTACAAAAGGTATTCAAAAACAATTTCATCGCTGTCTAAGAAATGTCTAACTTTAGACACCGAAATTGGTTGTCTAAACCATGGCTGTAGTGTAAAAATACAGCAAAAAACAATTTTCTTTAACATGTTATAAAACACTTACCTCGTTTCCACTTAGAATTGAATCACACTTCAATTCGAATTAGTGCCAGTGTATACCTAGATCGAATTGAAATAGGATTACCCGATCCGATACAGCTCTTGTAGCTGGATCGATTCAAAAGAGTGTGTTCTATACCTAGATTACTCGATTCAGTGGGTAAGTAGATACCTGCATCGAAATCTGAATCATATTCCGATTCGATTACCCGATTCTAAGTGGAAACGAGGTAACTGTTAAGAGTGTTAAGATTGAAAAAATTAAGTAGTTTGAGGTGCAAAAATACTACTTTCAACAATTCCATTTATAAATTGCACAAATTTGATCATTTTATGAGTCTTGGAAAAGCTGTAACACAAAGTCAAATCAGCTTTTTTTTGGTTTAGTTCAAGTCCTACGCCAATCTCCTTCAGAGCCTTGAGACTTGCCCAAACCAATGCGGTGAGATCGTGCGATGCGATTGCGTTAAGTCAAATCCCTATGCCTTAAGTCAAACGTCCATAAAATTACATAGGGATTTGACTTTTCGCAATCGCATCGCACGATCTCACCGCATTGGTTTGCGCAAGGCTTAAGACAGTTCACAATATTAATCAAAGAGGAATTAAGAACAAAGAGTGCGTGCAATGCAATTGCGTTGAGTCAAATCTTCATAACGTAACATGTATTTTTTATCGTAAAGTCATTTTGAGGGCAGATGCCGTGGTGTTTGTGTGGTTTTGCCTCTTGTTGTATCTTCTCTGTGGTCGATTTGTTGCGTCAGCAAATCGATTAACTCAAACTTCATCTAGCACACGGGTTCCGTTAATTTTCGTCTGAATTCTTGGTATTAAAATAACGTGTTTAATAACTTCAAAAAGCTACCAAAGTTTAAAAGACGATATAGTTGGAAATGAAGTTACATGAAACAATCTTTTGACGACACAGTTGACGATTCGACGATAATCATCTAAAAAGTGACTGAATAAAAACCCAGGACGAAGAAAAGTCACCATATTCATACTATCTCACCACTAGTTTTTTTTTAGATTATACATCAGATTTGAAACTGTTCACCCTGTTAATAGTAAATATCTGAACTGCGCCATTTTACAAAAGTTCACTGAACGTTGGCAACGTTAAACTTTGTCCCTGAACGAGTCTAATTTTTTTTTGGTTTGTGTGTGTGATTTCGTTAATACGAAACCTGACATCTTTGCTAGGTAGAGCTGAATACTTTTGTTAAAAAAAAAATATAAAATCTGTTAAATATTGAGCACATAAGTGATTAAAACAATTATCTTCTAATCAAAATAACTAATTTATTGTCTGTGGCTACGAAAGTTGTATGTGAAAATCTTATATACAAAGTAAGTAGCTACGCTCAGCTCATGCGGAATTTGTTCTGCATGCGATAATAAATGAACTGCACCTATTAATTCTATTCCCTTATTAAAGCTTACTTCATAATTAATCACAAATATGCATAACGACTAAAATAATGTTTATTGTTTTTTATCATCAAAAAAATATCCGCACCAACATCTCTGGGCAGATTTCCTTGCGACCAAATCTAAATGACGAAAAGCGTTCTTCGGACTATGGCGACGGAAAGCTAAATGTCAGTTGTAAAGTCTGGCATGTTGCAAATCTAGAACCAAGTGCATTTGTTTGGCTTGCAAATTTTGGAAATGATTGGCGGTTTTCTAAAAATATTTGTTGTTTATTTTACTACATAAGGTGTAAAAGTGTTTTTTTTTTATTTAGCGCCATAATGAAAAGCTATAATGTCCTCGCAACGAAAACCAAAGCTTGTTAGTTTGCCTTCCTTTTTATTTATAAAATTTTACTAACCATACATATTTAATTCGAACATTTAATTTAAACATTTAAGATCGCAGATTATTGTGAAAAATAAATTTTTTTGATTGCTCATGTCCAATGATCGACTTCTGGTCGGCCGCCGGCAATGGAATAGAACTCAACACGCGCCTTTTTGAAACTAATAAGAAAATGGAATCGTATTTTCAGTTCCTTCCAAGTTTCAGTTTATGTATACCTGCGTGATTGTTGGTTGTAGATGTAGTAACGAACAAAATGTCTATGCTAGATGCATTGGAATGTACTTAGGACGTCATAAAACTGTGGTGTAGTAAAAATAAACAAATTTTGTGTGTAATAGCTATTTGGAAAATAGAACAAATTTATGGTTTTATTATCACTACTTATTTTTTTTTAATCAAATGATGTATCTTATTGTAAAATAACAGATTGTAAATTATCAGATGTCTAATGATTCGTTGGTGTCATAGGTTTTGAGTATGGTCGAGATTTCTATGACTTATTTGTCAAAAACTTTCACTATGTTCATCAAAGTTAGTTGCTACCAATCAAAATACGCTAGGACTGAATCTGACTTTTCCAGGCTTTTTAAGGCTAAGCAAAAGATCTAACCAAATCAAACAGCCTTTCTATTTGTGTGCCCCACAAAACATTTCAGATCTCTGTTCCCTGAACAAAAGATTCTATGGATTAGTAAATGCCATTTAATTGCATTGGCCTGGACTGGTGTTATGCAATGCAATGGTGAACCTTTAATGTCGTTGGTTTCGCATTTCTCTAAAACGCGATTTACGTTCAAATAGTGTAAGAACCAACAACCTACTATTGGTATAATGATATAAAAGTCATTGAACTTCATAATCCTTGAATAGTTGCACATACAATAAACTACTAGTCTAACTAACAGAGAGAAGATATGCAGATGTAAAATGTGGAAAAGGTTTCGCTGAAGAGTTTAAATTATAAGGCGGCATTTTGAATGCATACACAGACATATTCACTTGATTAAAAAAATAGAGCGAGGAGCCCGTGCGCCTATCGCATTTCTCACAACCATGCCTTGTGGGGGGACCTACAATTTTCTGTCCGTTCCGAACGGCTTAGTAACGGAGGACTTGCCAATTCCTCACGAAAGGCGATACCCGTAGAAAAACATTTTTGCCTCTGTTAGGATTCAAACTACGGTTAACAGGCAGGCATACTAAGCATCACCCCACTGGTGCCACATTCACTTGATTACTATCTTAAATTTTTGGTGCTTTTTTTTGCAACCATTACCCTACCTACCTACCTAAGTTTTCCTCTTGTAATTTATTTAGGTGGTCATACATATGTGCCTCAACAAACATGTTTCGCAAAAAAATCTATTTTGAGCGGAGTTCTCCAGATCTGCTTCTTAAGTCCGTTGAGGTCTTCTTTCACTTGATTGTGCCACCTCAGACGAGGTCTTCCCATTCAGTGATTTCTCTGCAATGTATGTTGTCCGGCTGCAACTGTGGCAGCACTTTAACTCCTCCTGGATCATAGGGTAGCAACTAGATCTTTCCATCTGTCCCGATTCAACGCAACGGGTCTTAGCTGTGACCACGATTGAATACCTTTAGACTGAGCTTCTTTTAAAACAGATAACCTCCATGTTCTTTTTGGTCTTCCAACGCGTCTCTCACCCTGAGGATTCCATTCGAATGATTGTTTCGCTATGTTGTCGTTAGGTTTCCTCAGTGTGTGACCTATCCAACGCCACTTTCGTTGGTGATGTCTGCATCCAATTTCATCTGTCCGGTCCTATTCCATAGTTCAACGTTTGATATGGTTTGCGGCCACTGGATCTTCAGAATGTAGCGCAGACAACGGTTGACGAAGGCCTGTAGGCTGCTCGAGATGTTGACAGAGCATTTCCATGTTTCAGAAGCATATAACAGCACAGATTTCACGTTGGTTTCGAAGAGTTTCAATTTGGTGCGTAGCGATATTTTGCTTGAGTTCCACACAAGAGAAAGGATTCCAAATGCACTACGGGCTTTGTTTATTCTATTGTTAACATCCAGATCCGTTCCGTTGCGTGACCTTCTCTATGGTTCCCTGCCTTAGAATAACTTGTTGTGTGCTTTGGCCCGTGGTCATTATTTTGGTCTTATTTGCGTTGATCCTTAAGCCAGCCACTTATCCATTTAGTTGCAGCGAATGACATATTTGATTTAAATTAGCCGTGTTGTTTGCCATGAGACATATATCGTCAGCATATCTATGTGGCTAAGTTTGTCAAACAGACCCCATTGGATGTTCTTCAATGTGCTTTGGGAAAACCGGTCGAGACGAAACGTTGATGGTACGATTGCTTGGACATTCGCTTTACATTTCCCAGCCATTGTAGTCTACTCCATACAATGTTTTCCAATATGGAAGTATTTTTCATTCGGAGTATTTTTCTTTCGAAAAGGTTTCTTCGTCCGCTATATTTAAGATCCATGCTACTGCGCCGTTGCCGTTGGTATAACAGGACCGGGTAAAGGGGTCACTTTCGTTTTTCTAGAGAAGGTCTTATTTCTGAATTGCGTTTTTAACCCAAAGTACCACCGATTAGCAAAGAGTAATTCTTTTAATATCCTAATGTTGTTTTCCGTGTCTGTAACGGATATTAGGTAGACAAAGCCCTGTACTAACTTGAAGTTATGTCTGTCAATTCTGACGTTTAATCTAATCTGTCGATGTTCTTATACTTATTATTACTGTTATTTTATTAACAAATACAATGAAAGATTGACAATGTTAAAGTTATAGAGCCTAGCTGCGATGGCTTTTGGCTCAGACTGAAAGGAAAATATTTACCAAGTTTTAAAATCCAAGTGGCATACATTTGATGATAGACTATTTCTGTGTTTTTTTGGTCGGGAATTTTCAGGAGTTCATATATCGATGAATTTTTACTCATTGAGTTAATTCTTGGTAGTTTTACAGTTTTTTAGTAGATGTACTAAACAAAGTGTAACTTTTAAGGTGTTGCATGCTGCTGAGCTTCGTTTTTTGAGAAGGCGTTTATGTGTTATAGATGTGTCTCCAGTTCTTAGGCGGACAAAGTTGTTTATCTTCGTTGTCGCTAAGCAGGGTTATCGAGGTTAATACCGTTATAGTTTAGATCTTTGCAGTGGTAGTGGTAATGGCTCCAGCCATTCAGTAGCTCCTTTTTTAATTTGTTTTGCATCGAGTTTACTAGGTCCTTGAATTTGAATTAGGAATTTGAATACGGGAGAATTTTTTGTTGAGCTTGCACCGAGATCTGGTTCTTCATTCCCATGTACTCTGTTCGGGAACCCACATTAGTTTCTTATTTCGCTTGTTAATTCTGAGCTATAATTTGGGTTAGCGATAGCTCCAAGTACAAACTTATTGTCATAGCAGATTATGACTACTTGAAAAATATCAAATGCTTCAGCCGTAAAACTGATTTGAAACCAGGAAGGACTACGATGCATAAAAAATATAATAAATAATCTCATTCCGAAGATCCATTGAGGCGTTTAAAAAAGGGCTTGATAGGTAGATTAGCAGGTGTTGTTTTTTTGTGCTGAACTAAGGTCATTAAAATGGATTCTGATCTAAAAAGTAAAGGTGGAGCAGAATGTTTGAAGTTGAATTCTCGTTTTGTTTGAAGTCTTAATTCGTTCGCTTTGAGTAGAATTAGTCTTATGGCAGAAGCAATTCGCTTTGTTTAATTTTGCTTCATGACCTGTGCAATGTCTGTCGATTACGAAGTTTTTTTTTTTTTGAGAATATTAATTTGTTAGTCAGTTCTTCTGTTCGATGTTTAATGGTTGGAAGATCAATTTCGGTAAGCAAGTTTTTTGTAGGTGTTGTTGAAAAGGTGTAAAGGCACCTTCTTACAGCTTGATTGTATGGTGGTTTAATAATATTCCGCGTTGATTTTGGACACCTGCCGTAGACGGAAATTCCGAAGTCACTGATGTTCTTTGCCGTGTATGGTCCTTGGTAAGCAAAGTCTTGTACTACCTCGAAGTTATGTCTGTCTATTGCGACGTTTTGTCCAATTCTTCAATGTTCGCTGTCCTGTGTCCTTGTTTGATGACAGCATATACTTCGTTTATCTTTCATCAACTATTAAATCAATTTTTGCCGCTTCTGTTTCTATCCTCGTAAGTCCCTATGACATCACGCTTCTTTCTTCTCATTTCGTCAACGTGTGCCCAAGGAATAATTCTACAGACTTGAAAGATCATGCCTCTGGTGTTGACGTTTGAACTCGACATAAAAGGTCTCGGTGAGCTCTTTACCGATCTTCGGGGGACAGACTGGATTCTGCATAGTGGTAAAAGTTTGGCGGGAATGCCAAAACCAGACATGGTTCTGTAAAGTTCGTCTCTGTTTACAACTTACATACGCTTGAAATCAATAAAAAAAGGTTTAGGTATAACTTTATTATACTCAGAGAGTTTTGAAAGTTTGATTGACTGTGGAATTTTCTGGTCTAAAACTCCATTGATAAGGGCCTAGTGAATTGTTAACGTGGGTTTTAAGAAGTTCACATATTAGCAAACAAAACCTTTTATCGGCGATCAAGTAGGCTATTCCTCTATGATTGGCGCATTTGCGAGAGTCTCCCTCCCTCCCTGGGATCGTTATAAAAACATAAGAACATAAAACAACAGTATTCAAACCTGTACAATTTGAAGTCTTTTGGGGAGTTCCTTTAAGGGTACCAATTTAATTCTTTTTTTATTTGATAAACAATTTCAGTAGCCAAACGACAGAGACTGGTATCTAGTAGACTTATCTTTATAGTTAAGAAAACAATGGAGCTTTGATTTTCCTTTCTGAAGCAGGCTTAAAGCAGATTTTATCGAAAGATTAAATTAGTGTGTTTAATGTAAAGAAACTTCTGGACTCCGGCCAGGAACCTAGAGCCAACTTATTTGTAAAATAGGAGTTAATGAGTCTCTTAGGCCTAATGTATTAGTTTTTTTTTTTTAATGTTGAAAATCAGAACGTAATTTAATAGTTTGTGATACAACAATTTAATGCTTACGCACTTTTCAATTGTGTATTTTTGCTTTTGATTGTTATTACTACTGTAACGTTTTTCCAGCGAATGATCTATCATTTTTAGCGTATTCAGTGAACTAAGATGAATTCAAATGCTTTGCTAAAATAATGTCCTATGTCTATAATGAAGATTGCATCAAATTATGCAAAGCAAACAGTTCCCAAATGCCGGCAAAAAATCCCTTCAAAGATGAATGTCCGAAATTTTTTTACGCAATCGAAAGTGAATTTGTGCAACTGTCAAAAATACTTGCTATGTTGTTTTGGAGTTTTTTTTTTTTGTTAGCATGAGACTTAGCAAGGAAGGTGTATAGAAATTCGCCCAATAATAAATATGCCAGCTCTGTCAATCAAAAGGAAACTTGTAGTTGCGAAAGTAACAAATCCAGCTGTGAAATTGTGTTTACATAGCGATATATAAGAGTGCACACACTGATGCGTTAAGTAATTTATTAAGAACAATGTGTTTTGATCCCATACATTTGAAAGAGTTGCAACTACGAAATCGCTTCGGCTTCGGAGAACCTCAAGTTTTCTTCGAATTCAATGTGTTTCCGGGACCTAAAATTTTTGCCTATTACAAAAGATTTGGTGAGAAAGCGCTCTCATGGAAGTGTTATTACCAGGGTTAGGATTTTGTTGACCTAAAAAATTCAAAAAAGGCAAATCAAAACACTTAAAAAGGCAAAGAAAAGGCATTTATTAAATAATACAAGGGACATAAACAAAAATACATTTAACTATAGCAGCATTGGACTACCAAGAGTTTTTTAAAGTTCTCAGGTAGCAATCTTCTTCGGTTGTCCCTTAGAATGGCTTTGAAGGAGCTAATTGATCTCTCAACTTCATCTGAAACGAGAGGAGCCTATTTAAAACTTTCAACATTATTAACTTCAATGTTTCCTGGAAGTTTGGAGCCAACGTCGCCGTTTATTACAGATTTTATCTGCTCAATTGTTTTTAGGCCTGTATTTCCATTGAAAATGGCAGTAAACTTCTTCAAGACTTCCTCTGCAATGGGCCCTTTTGCTTTTTTTAAATTTTCTTCAACGTATTTCAAAACAGGCAGCACTTCGCCAATGGATGTTCCTGTTTTTTGTAGGTCTTTGAAAATATGTTTTTTCGGATCGACTAAAAACCCAAAATTGATTTTAATGTACGCCAGCTGCGCTTGCAGTTCTTCATCTTCAATGATTTTTTTCGCAAATATGCTGCTGCCTCTCCAAGTACCCCAGCGAGTTAGAAAATAATAGTTATGCAGCGGCCACAAGTGCAAACCGGATGTGGTCATGGTCAGGTCATTCACTTCTCCGAACAGTCTAGAACGTTCTAAATGTTGATGCAGGTTTGCATTTTACGCTGCGAGGAAGAAGTACCAAGCATGTTCGCTGTTCGCGCAGATAAACATTAATACATGCATTAATTCGAACATTTTCTATAGTTTTTGTGTATGCTTGAAACTGTATAAGATTTTTAACGAAAGGTGCTCAACGGCAAACGAAAATGTTCGCATTTTTTTTAATGCTAAACCAACTACATATTATAGATATTTCTTAACAAACTTTAATAAAAAAGCAAAAATGGCAGAAAAAGGCAACAATGGCGAAGAAAGGCAAAAAAAGGCAATTATGGTATAAAAAGGCAAAAAAAGGCAAAATAAAATACATATATTTGCAATCACCAGGGCTTGAAACATGTTTGTCGAAAGTCTATTTCAAATTCCGTTCAACCAACAAAAAAAGGCAAAGTTAGTAAAATCCTATCCCTGGTTATTACTCTCGGTAGAAGACTTGCTATCAAACTCCCACGTAATAAGCAGATATGCTAACCACTTCGCTATGGACACCACTTTGAAAAAAACATTCCTCCATTTTTTTCTCCTAATAAAATGAAAATTAGTTGCATTAAAAGTTGTCATCATAAGACGCTTCCGTTAATAGGAAGATGTGAAGACAAAAAACCTGCTCTGCTCAGTACCGCTTTCTGTAAGAGCTGCATGAACGAGGTGGAGATAGAAGCTTTTTTTACTGCTTTACATGTACAACACTCTCCCTAACAAGAAAGTATCATTATTATTATCAACAAGGATCCTAAAATGTAAGCGACAGTATTCTTCTTTGATTTATAAGCTTAATATTTTTTTTGTTTTAAATGAGAATCGAATTAGGTCTCGATCTCGTTCATCAGATCGCATGGTACGTTGAAGAAGTTTCCTAGAAGTAGTTTACGTTAAAGGGAGAGAGTAAGACATACACATAAGGGGTGTGGGATTGCCTGCTTTTCTTCAAGTCTTGGGGTGTGTCGACTTATGAGGCGATGGCTAGTTAAGGCACCTATTACAATATGCTTAAGGATAACAAATGTTTAGTGCTGTGTTTTAGATCCAATTTTGACCAGAATATTGACAGATACTTCCTTTTTCTTTTACATACCTTACAACCCTAATATCAGTGGCTGCAATAGAATAAACAAACACAACATTTGTAAACAATTAGTTAAATTTAATGTTGAAAGGGTTCAAGCGGTAGGTTCGTTGTTCGAAAAAGAATGTTTTTTCCACTGGTATCGCTTTTCGCTAGGAATTCGCAAGTCTTTCGATATTAATGTTATTGCCATGAGAAGTGCTTTCTCGATTAACTGTTCGGAATTTACAGGAAACTGTAGGTCAGCGCTTTCTCGATAAGCTGTTCGGAACCGGCAGAAAGTTGTAGGTCCCATCTTTTCCTTCACAAGACAATGGTTGTGAGAAATGCGCAATGTCCTGGGGCTCCTCGCTCTGTCACGCCCCTTTATTTATTTATTTTATTTTAATCTCCGCGTTTACCTGTTTTTATGATCCAATTCTATAATTGACTGATTATTATTCTTATTTGTTTTCAGCTTTTAAAATTCTGGTGTGTTGACGAGTGCTTGAGGAACATTTACAAGGAAACCCAATCGAAAATTCTTTGTAGTAAACTTTTAAGTGTTATATTATTAAACATTCATAAGTATCCAACATTTATTCCAAGAGAAAAGAACGATATTTCTTTTACAAAAAAATGGCGGTGATGTTAACGACAGAAGAAGCTAGCAAATTGCTAGACTTCTCGGAGAAATTAGATATCGGTCTATTGGATAAAATTGTCGAATTGCTATATAGTTCGCAAGGAGATCAATTGCGTTTAGCCCAAGATATTCTAACAACGCTCAAAGAACACCCTGATGCCTGGACGAGAGTCGATAGCATACTAGAATATTCACAAAATCAGCAGACAAAATTTTACGCTCTACAAATTTTGGAAGAAGTCATTAAAACTCGTTGGAAAATTTTGCCAAGAAATCAATGTGAAGGTATCAAGAAATATGTTGTCGGTCTGATTATAAAAACCTCATCCGATCAGGCCACAATGGAAGAGAATAAGGTCTATTTGAACAAGTTGAATATGATTCTGGTGCAGATCTTGAAAAGAGAGTGGCCAAAGAATTGGAATACTTTCATTAGTGACATAGTTGGAGCCTCGAAAACCAATGAAAGTCTTTGTAAAAATAACATGGTCATATTGAAAAATCTAAGTGAAGAGGTATTCGACTTCTGCGGTGGACAGATTACACAAACAAAAGCGAAACATTTAAAAGATGCTATGTGCATCGAATTTACAGAGATTTTTCAATTATGTTCGTTTGTGCTGGAAAACTCTATGAATGCCCCTTTGATTGCGGTAACACTTGATACTCTTCTAAGGTTTCTCAATTGGATTCCTTTGGGATATATATTTGAAACAAAACTTGTGGAAACACTCATTTTTAAGTTTCTCAGTGTTCCCATGTTTCGAAATGTAACACTCAAATGCTTGGCTGAAATTTCTGGCTTAACTGTCCCCAACTATAACGCTAACTTCGTCAAGTTATTCAAAGATACAATGGAACAGTTAGATCAAATGATTGGACAGAATACAAATATGAATCACATCTATGCTAACGGATCAGACATGGAACAGGAATTTGTACAAAATCTGTCCATGTTTTTATGTACGTTTCTCAAAGAACATGGCAAACTCGTCGAAGATGCGAAACACATTGAATACTTGAACAAAGCGTTGCTTTATTTAGTTATGATATCTGAAGTAGAAGATGTTGAAATATTTAAGATCTGTCTTGAATATTGGTACACTCTGGTGGAAGACTTGTATAATTCAGATGGAATGACCTCAGTTCACATACCAGCCGATGTTGTTTCCCTAGTGAAAAAGAATTCATTCCCACGACGTCGATTCTATGCAAATATCTTGTCGAAAGTGCGATTCATTATGATATCTCGCATGGCGAAACCCGAGGAAGTTCTGGTAGTTGAAAATGAAAACGGCGAGGTTGTCAGGGAGTTTATGAAAGATACAAACGCTATTAATTTGTATAAGAACATGCGTGAGACTTTGGTGTTTTTGACACATTTGGATTACGTTGACACTGAGCGCATTATGACTCTGAAGCTTTTGAATCAAGTAAATGGAACGGAGTTCTCGTGGAAAAATTTGAACACTTTATGCTGGGCAATTGGATCGATATCAGGTAAATAGAAAATGACTTGGTTTTGTTTTTTTTTTAGCTATTTATTAGGAGTTTGAAGACCTCTTCCCCGTATTGTTTTTTTTTTTCAGTAATTCGATTACATAGATTAATTGCAGGAATTAAGTTTAAGCGTTCACCTCAATATATCGGCTAGTAGCGATTGTTGAAAAAGTGTCACCAACATAAACTTTCCTTTTTCCATCTCAGGATGAAAGTCTAAAAGGGTTTCGCTTGCATTCTTGCGATTAACTCCATCTTCGTTTTTTGAGTGGGTGTGATTCATAGAATCTACAAAAAATGTTACATTTCCAAACTCTCATTGGGTCAGTTAAAGTCAATCGCCTTTTATAGCGATTATTTTACGCTATAACTTTAAAAATGCAATAAATGGAACAATATTAATTTTCCTTTGTATTATGGCTTTATTACAGCATAAAATCTGTCCTCAACCAAAAAGTGTAAAGCTAGGTCAAACCACATCTCCGAGGTAAACAAATGGCATCACCAAGACAACTGATAACACGATTTAGAAATTTGGTGCACAAAAGGTTGATTGTGGCACGGGCCATCCTGCATGAACCAGATGTCGTCCAAATCCATGTCTTCAGTTTCGGAGAAAAAAGTAGGTTAACATAGCTCTGCAATGCCTACCGTTCAAAACGTTGTTCTCAGCCTCATTTTCGAGGAACAATGAGCAAATGATGCCACCATGCCACAACCACCAAACTAGGACTTTCTAATTAGTTTGTTTGTTAGTTTCGACATTAGTTTGTTTGTTTTCCGAGCTCTCCTAGTCGCAGAAATGAAAATTTGTCTCTACAGAAAAGACGATTTTTGGTCAAAAGTCGTTGTCCAATTCAAGCTGCTCTAAATGGAAACGCATGTTCGTGCGCCTTCAATTATTGAGTCAATTGGACTTTTTTAAACTGATAAACCGAGATCTTGTGTGCAGAATTCTCCTCAGTTTAGTGCGTAAATTGTTGAACTGTTGAGATCGATGTCGAGATGATGTTCGTGGGTAGAGTCTTACAATCTCGGCTACAGCAGCCATATGCTCTTCTATGCCCAACGTATGAAGACAGGGAGCATAACTACCATGCCAGTCTCAGTCACTTTTCGTACAGCATTTCGATTGATTCTTAATTTCGGCCAAAACTTCTGTTAAAAGAACGCACTGTTTGGGCTTAATAAGCACACATTTTGGAAACAAGTTTTTAATGGTTTATAACGTTGTTAAAACCTACCCGTGGCGTAATGGTCAGCTTGTCTGGCTGTTACTTTCGAGGTTCGAACCCCAGAACCATCAACGGATATTCCCTTTTATATTGTCAATTTCTTCGATTATAATTTCATGTCATGAAAAAGCCTTTCTCGATTAATCGTTTTCAGTCACAAGAGATGGTTGTGAGAAATTCGCTAGGCCCCGGGGGACCGTGCTCTGTTGCGTCTCCATTTTTTTGTTAGAATGTAAAGCAACAAATTTCATTCCTCGGAGGCATGACACTGACTTCCTATCAAAATTTCGAGAAGGAAACTGGTGCCAAGATTTCAACATGTTGAAGACATCATTCTTGATAGTAAAGTTACTTTAATTAGCAAGAGTTGCTTAGTCTGCCTGACTTAGATCTAGCAAATATTTCGTTCTTGCTAATTAATCAGAATTTTTATTTCCCGGCACACCACTGTCGGAGTGACCCAACAAATTCAAATTTTGTGCTAATAAGCTTTGATTTCAATCAATTGAAAAATAAAAAAGTGAAATCATCACCGCGATTAGGGAGGGGACTACAATTTTCTGCCGGTTCCTAACGGCTAATTGAGAAAGCGCGTTTCATGGCAATGAACGAATGAAACTATCGGCGAGCTTGCCAGTTCCTCTGAAAAGGTCATACTCGTAGAAAATAATTCTTTTGTTTTGTGTTAGCCGTTCGGAATGGGCAGAAAATTGTAGATTTAGAAATGTTAGGCCCACGGACTCTACGTTCATAAGACTGTTTGTGACAAATGTGTTAGGCCCACGGACTCTGCGCTGTAAACGCAACCCGATTCATATCATTTTAAAGTATTGAAGCCCTGAACTTACTAAGCCTTTTTTCGAGAATTACTGCATACATATGAAACTCTATTGATGTTTTTGAGCCGTGTGTGAACAGAAATGGACAGGAAAAATTCACTGTTCGTGTTGCTTTTACGACAGATGTTTGATTCCATATTAAACGGGGATTATTATGATGGTGGATAAAATAAATAAATAAAATAAATAGAGTGGCACATTAGAACGGGAAACCCTGAGCCCTAACTCATTTCACAAAACTATACCTTGTGAGATGTAGATGGTACCTAAAATTTTTGTGTAATGTATTTACACTCGGACAACTTGCTAATTCAAACCACCCACGTAGCAGGCAGATATGCTAATCATCAATTACGACACGGGGGCAACGTTGGATATGTGTGTGAAAATCTGCTCGGCGAATTTAATTATGCCTGAATCACAATGAAGATTTAGCTTCGGTTTTCCCTGACTTTTAACTCATAGGCGTTATCATAGGAAATGAGTCCTTTGTATCATAATCCCACTTTGACTTCGGTGTTACATTGGTTTGTGTTCAAAATGACGTAACGTGACTCCAACTCAAAGAAAAAAGTTCGGTTTGGTTGAACATTTGCTCGCTTTGACGACGGTAAAAGCAAAATTAAAATCATAATGAACACAAAACGCTCGTCGAACGAACCCGAAACAAGCTCCATTTCCATCCCAGTTACATTTACCAATTATTGCCAATGGTATTGTTTTTTGGTTGTTTTCAAGCAATACAAAGTCGGTTCGGTTGTTTCCAAAAGTATTTTAAATAAAGATTGTATCAGACAAAACAGACTTCTCAACTGTAACTCCGTCCATCTTGTTCCGAAAAGTATAAAATTCAAAATCTAATTTATTTTTGAAAAATTTTCTTCTTCATCATTCAGGTGCTTTCAGCGAAGAAGATGAAAAACGTTTCTTGGTAACCGTAATCAAAGATTTACTTGGCCTTTGCGAACAGAAGAAAGGCAAAGACAATAAAGCAATAATTGCATCAAATATAATGTACGTTGTTGGGCAATATCCCAGATTCTTGCGGGCTCATTGGAAATTTTTGAAAACAGTTGTTAATAAATTGTTTGAATTTATGCACGAAACACATGATGGCGTTCAGGACATGGCCTGTGATACCTTTATAAAAATAGCAATCAAATGCAGGAGGCATTTCGTTACAATTCAGCCAAATGAAGCATGTACTTTTATTGATGAAATTTTGAGTACAATGAGTTCGATTATATGTGATTTGCAACCGCAGCAGGTAAGCCTTTTGAAACAATGAGTCTTAAGAATTTTATTTACACCCTTTTTTTTTTGTACAAACAGGTGCACACATTTTACGAAGCTGTGGGCCATATGATTGCTACAAGTACGGACCAAGTCCAACAAGATGCATTGATCGAGAAGTACATGCTATTGCCTAATCAAGTCTGGGATGAGATAATCTCAAGAGCTTCTAAAAATGTAGATTTCTTAAAAAATATGTCTGCAGTTAAACAACTCGGCAGCATTTTAAAAACTAATGTTGCAGCCTGCAAGGCTCTCGGGCATGCCTATGTTATACAACTTGGACGAATCTACTTGGATATGCTAAATGTTTACAAAATAACATCTGAAAATATTATTCAGGCAATAGCTCTCAATGGGATAAATGTAAATAATCAGCCCCTCATCAAAGCCATGCATGTCGTGAAGAAGGAGACCCTCAACTTGATTTCAGAATGGGTTCTGCGCTCAAATGACAACCAAATGGTCATGGAGAACTTTATACCTCCGCTTCTGAATGCTGTGCTACTCGATTATCAGGTCCGTTTGGATTTTGGTTTATATTTGGTTCATTGAAATTATTATTGATATTGTGTTGTTTTATAGCGTTGCAAAATCCCAGCAGCACGTGAGCCTAAAGTTCTCAGTACAATGGCTGTAATAGTGTGTAAACTTAAGGCCCACATCACAAACGAAGTACCAAAAATATTCGATGCCGTTTTTGAGTGTACTTTAGACATGATCAATAAAAACTTCGAAGATCATCCTCAACATAGAATAAGTTTCTATGAGCTCTTGCAGGCAACAAATGCCCATTGTTTTAAGGCGTTCTTAAATATACCACCAGCCCAATTTAAGCTTGTGTTTGATTCTGTTGTTTGGGCCTTCAAGCATACCATGCGGAATGTAGCTGACATGGGATTATTTATTTTATACAAGGTAATCCGCAGACTCACGGAACCATTATTAAGTATATTAACGTTAGGTTTTTGTTTTTACAGATGTTACAGAACTTGGAACAACATCCCCAGGCAGCACAAAGTTTTTATCAAACTTATTTTACGGATATATTAATGCAAATATTTTCTGTAGTAACTGATACTTCTCATACAGCTGGATTAGCTATTCATGCAACAATTTTGGCATATATGTTTTCCCTGGTAGAAAATAATAAGATAACCGTCAACCTTGGCCCAATACCAGACAATACAATATTCGTCCAGGAATATGTGGCCTCACTTTTAAAATCCGCATTTAACCATTTAACTGATCAACAAATTAAAGTGTTTGTAACCGGCTTGTTTAGTTTAGATGAAAATGTTCCTGCTTTTAAAGAACATCTTAGAGATTTCTTAATACAAATTCGGGTAAGTTTCTTTATCTTAAACTCATTACTAAAAATAAATAAAAAGAGTGGCTCAACTAAGTAATGGAAACCTCAGGCCTAACTCATTTATAGGGCCTATGTTTTTATGCTGATTCCGAACGGTTAAGTGAGAAAGACCTTTCATGTCGGTGTTATTATTCTCAGAGAAATTGCAAATTACTTGCGGAAGGCCCCGCACCGTGGTGGTGTTCGAACCTTGAACCCGGTCTAAACTGGCAGATGTGCTAACCAAGTGGTGCCCGTGACGTACCACTAAACTCATTACTTTTTCCATTAAAATGTCAGTAATGTTTGGTCGCTCTGTTTCATTGCAATGATCATTGATCAATGGTAGCCGAGCCAGTCAAACATATTACGTTGTGTGGGGGCCCGATGCCCGAACACTACGCAGTTTTCAACTGCCACGTTTACAAAATTTTTCAAAAATGATAGTAAATGTAATGTACATTGAACGTGTGTAAGCAATCAGTTTTTTCAATAGCAAAAGCTTTGAATATATTCAAAAATATCGTTCCCTTACTTTCTAATTGAGTTTTAAACGAAGTTTGAAAAAAGGTGTGATAAATTCAGTTGAGCATGCATCTTGACACTAAGTTACATCCTTGATCAAAAAATTAAGATTTCTGCCCGGATTTTATTTTGCATCAGACAAAGTACTAAGGAAACGTAATTTATTTTATTTATTTTGTTTCTTTGCAGGAAGTTACTGGCGAAGACGACTCTGATTTATATTTGGAGGAACGCGAGGCAGCTCTACGTGAAGAACAAGCTAGCAAAAGACAAATGCAGCGCAGTGTGCCTGGAATGTTAAACCCACATGAACTGCCAGAAGATATGCAAGACGAATAAGTTATTTAATTGTAATTTAGTTCTTGAGAAAAAAATGTTGAAATTGAATAACTGTCGAAGTATGAATGTAATATATATTGGAATAAATTTTATTCAAAATATGATATGTATTGTGAATTCAATTATTATTAGTTTGTTATCACACTAACGCCCCAAAACACACACACACACATACATACACACACTGCATCCAGTGATTATGAATAAGATGACAGAGAGGTCATTAAAAATAAGGTTTAATAAAAGTTAAAAGAAGAACAAACAATAAACAAAAAATCTTAATGTAAACAAAAGAAATTGTTGGCACGATAAATTTTAATAAAACTCCTGTAATAAAAATTTATCCACTTTTGAAGTTTTTAATTTCAATTCATTAGTGGACACTGTACATTTAGTTGGACAGACTTCGTTAATTGCAGTGATTCCCAAAGTGGTCCAGGTGGACCCCCAGGGGTCCACGGGAGACTTGCTAGGGGTCTACGTAGGCGTGAACAAAAAATGGGGGTTCATAAGATGTTAATGGGGGTCCACGAAAATTTATCTGCTTTTGATAGAAAGAGCAAAAATGTAAGCATAGTTTTTATAAGGGCCTACTACCTACATTGTTTTAAGTACCTAACTAATCAGATAATATTTCAATAAGGCAAGCGACTGTTACTTGTCCAAACTTGCGTATTCGATATTATGTACAATTTCGTGTACAGACAAAGCGCTATCCGCCCGACAATCCTTAGTGCTCGTTCAGACATGAACTTGATCACCACTATAAATACTTGATGCCAAAGGCGAACTCATTCATTGTTTCCGGAATTTCGAAAAAAAGGTGTAAGAAAATTTATATCATCAGTGTTTGCTAGTGCCGGAGAAAAGTAAGTACATACCTTTTTTTTTGATATAGTAGTTAAGTATTTTTTTTACGTGTACTAATCGTTTGATCACAACTGCTCGTATAGATAGGTAACTTAGTAACTTACAGATATTTTGATTGTCACGAGAGAAGCACTGCCTCTCTAAAAGGGCCGAATAAGCAATATTTCAGAGCAATTAATTTTGTAGTTTTTCTTGCAAATAACTACTAATTTTATAAAACAGTAGTTCCACAATAATTTTAAATTGATTTTGAAGTAACAATTTTATCAAATTTTCTTTTCGGAAGAGCGGGGCTTGAGCTTCGATGCCAGTTTGTCACGTTTTAACAATGAAGCCGCAGACAAAAAATACGCAAATACACGGAGCGCGTGAACTCATTGATTTGATGAAATGTTATCGTTTTTATGGACAATTTTGCGAATTCGACTTTTATTTTTTCCTACACAAATATGATCAGTATTCGATACTGAGTACACCAATTGGTCTTAGCGGTTTATTAGCTGGTTCCTTTACAAGCCGTTATTCTATTTCCGCGTGCTGACAAAGGCTGCGGTGTGATACCTATAATAATAGAATGTATTGATGAGGATAACCATACCTACAGTCATCATTTAAGTGCACTGCATGATGACTTCAAAACCAGGTTTGAAGATATGCTGACGATGGATATAACACCATGGATCACAAATCCAATTAATGAAACGGAAGTGGCCAATGTTGTATTACAAGAGGAGCTGCTCGGGCTAAGCACCAATAGGAGCTGAAGGTGAATTTAGAAAAGACCAAACATTGTGGCTGCAAGCAGAAATACCCGAAAGATATCCTGGACTGTAGGAAATCGCGAGGAAATTTTGAATAGCTTTTCCCTCGTCATACCTTGCGAAAGGAGTTTTAGTGCCGTTGAAAGCCTCTTAAAAAAAAGAAGCAAATTAAACATCACAGAGTGGGGCGTTTCGCGGTTATTGCTCAAAAAAATAACGCCAATTTTATTTTTTTTTTTTTGCTGACTCTCCATCAAATGACCTGAACCTATATTACCTTATTAATTTAATCTTGTAATTCTATTCTTTTAAAAAATTAGGTGTTATAAAATGTACCATTTTTCGTTTTTATTTTACCTATCGGAATAAAGGGACGGATCTCAGAAGCGATACAATTTTTATTTTTTGGTCACTTTGAGAATGTGGTAGAAATGTAGCAGCAGGGGGTCCACCAAAACCAGTAAAAATTTGAAAGTGGTCCACTAGAAAAATAAGCTTGGGAACCACTGGTTTATTGGATGGTCGGATATAGTTTGCGTTCAGACTTAACAGACTTGTCGTCCAGCATTATGACATATATTCCTCCGCTCCGGTCCAACTTAAAAATTTTCAAAAATATTTGGAAACCATCCAAGTTAGATAAGCGGTCGTCTGAGGGTTCTATCCAACATTGGTCGTTCAAACCAAAGTCTGTCCAATTAATTGTACAATGTGAACTCCGCTATTAGAAACTAAAAATGGGTAGGGCTGTCAGCTTAGTTCTGTCTTAGTCACGCCTCGATGGCGTCCATGCACAGAACAAAAGGAAAATGAAAACGTGACGATGCTCAACCAATGTCGGCCTGGATGACATGCGCTGAACGAGGGAAAAAATGAAAACTTGACATTGCCGGAGTTATCTTGTTTGGTTTGGTATGAATTCTTGGTAAGTACTAAAAAAAACGTGCTCAAAAACCTGAAAAAAGTACTAAAATTAATAAGGCAATAGTAAAATAACTGTCCTTTAACCTCAGGGAGCGAAGTTACCTGAAACAATCTTTTGGCAATGCAATCGAAAATTAAACGATACTATCCTCTAAAGAGTTACCGAATCCAGTCCCTTAATTTGATGATTGATGATTGCATGGATAAGTATAGCTGGCACCTAGTAGCTGGAAACAGAAAGTCATATCGTACCTCCTTTGCCTAAAACACCCCCAAATTATTTGTGTGGTGAAAACAAAGTTAGCATCTCATTTGAATTAACGGCTACAACTAGTTTCATTATTTCCTCATTTTTTAGTAAAGCTTTTGCTAAATATGGTAAATAATGCTTTTCATGTGCCAAGTTTGAAGGGAGTTTTCAATACTCTTCACTCCGACAAAACCCAAAAATATGGAAAAATTATTCATCCTATTTCGAACCAACTGACAATAAAATAAAGATGGATGGTTTCCGGTCTTATTTAGCTTGTGGACAAAATAGCACTTCCTTGCCATAGTTGACTCTCTTCTCGCTTGGATTATATTTTAACTCAAAGTTGGTTTGTTGTATAAGAATTTCTTCTTAGATTCCAACATAAGCTTACCTTTTATTTTAAATTTTTTCCTGAAATAAGGTGACAGATTGTGAGTTTTCGTGCGCAAAGTAAAAAATATTACCTAGTAAAATCGTGTGCTACTAGGAAACCACAAACACTTCGTGATGATGGATGAGGCGCGCTTCCAGATTCTACTCGTGAAATAGTTTTTGCAGTTCGGTCTAAAAAAACTAAAATAAAAGATTTTCTTCAAAGCTATTTTTCGATTCCATAATATAATGTTTTTATACATACACATAAACCAAAGCTGCTTCCTTCAGATTTCTGAATTTGAAAAAAAAATTTACACAATTTTTGTGTATACTTTGTTTAAAACAAATTTTCATTCGGATAGGTAAATGAAAGTCTTAACAATTAAAAAGAAAGAAAACAAGGTATATTGTGGGTGGGTAAGGTTTATTTTAAGGATTTAAGATAGTGGAATTAGAGGAATTTGCAATTTATAATTCATAAATAAAGTTTATTCCCAGATTCCTGCTCTAGGATTGGGCAGACAAACATGCTTATTTTGAAATTCTATTTCGATAGAAAGCTAGCCGAATTCGAAAAAAGAGTATTTCGAAACTCGATTGATTAGAAATTTTATGTGCTAACTTTCGAACCGATCGAGTCTCAAAATTCAATTCTTTCGAATTCATCTAACTTTCTATCGAAATTGAATCTCAAAATAAGCATAAAAGAGATATAGTACAGGGAAATAAGTTTCCAGGAACTCTGTGCTCAAAAGGAGCTAGTTTCCACTTAATGAGTAATAAGAGAGAATACAAATTTCATTCTTCCTGACGATCTTTTTGGGATACGTCTTAAGTTCTTTGCCTGAATGGTCATTAAAACTCCAGAAAAAAACAGTAAAACAACTTGTAATGACGACATCAATCATAGAAAAAGTATGGGGTAGATGAAGTGACTCTGCCATATTCTGTGATAGAAAAACGGTCCCTAAGCTAAGGGGAAGTTTTTAAAGAGCTTTTGTACAAAAGTATGAGAGTACGTTGACAGCAGCTGATAGTAGTAGTACGTTTTATTCAAATTTCATTTCTATAATAATAATACACACATTTAATACCAATTTCCTTATTTTTATATCTTAAGAGATAGGTTTAAATAACAATTTAAGATATTTTAAAATATTTCAATTATTTTTATTTCTATCACCAATATTTTTACAAACTCTTGGTTTTTTTTTTTTGTAATAATTAAACTCTTCGATCAAATTCTGTCGATATTTGAGGGCTGTTTCCAGATATTTTATAAGATGACATCAAACCCTTTCTCCGTCCAATAGACGGACTATGGTGTTCTCATCGAGTGTCGCGGCTCCGAAGCATAGTTTCTGCTTTCCCTCTTAGGATCGGACAAATTCCCATGAAATGCATGTATGATTCTGTTTCATTTATGTTGCAGTGTGAACAGTTCGTATTTTCTTGTGCTGTTTTTGATGTTCCATTTAGCCTTATAAGTCCTGTCCTTGCCTTAAATATCCATCTCGTTACTGAGGCTTTTAGACCATCGCCGAAATAGCTCCTGCCAACTTCGTAGTTAAGCTGATGGTAACAAGCCCATGTGATCTCGTCAGATTCGCTCTTTGAAGTGCCTCTTGGTGATCTTCGGTAACAATTTTTTGAGTTGTGTTCTCAGCAAACATATGAAAGGGTTTTCCTGTTTGCCACAAGTTGTTCTAGGTTACTGAACCCAAATCGGTCAGGAGAGTTTTGCCAAGCTTATACCTACCCAAAAAGTCTGTTTTCTTCATAGCAATTGAAGACTTTTCCTATATAGTTCATGTGGCACCGCATCGTAAATTCGAGATTGGTCTTCATTTGGCATTCCAGCGTTAGCGCGTAGTTTGGAGTTACTCTTGGTACGCCTAGACTTTTTTAAAAAAATACCTTTGTAACTTCTCCACTTCTTCATATTTTGTGTGTCCCCAGACCTGGCTCTGGTGACTGCGTTGAAGAGTTCTATCTTTGAGCAGAGTCTTACATCCTTGTTGGTTATGAAATTTGACCATGTCAAATTCAAACCTTGCCTGGCCAGCTTTGTCCTCTCCTTAAAGTGTACACCAAGATATTTGCCCTCCTCTTTTTCTAAATACAACAATTTTTGATTTTTCGAGGTAGATTGTCTAGGTTCCAGCGTCTGCAGTACTTAGTAATTTTGTCTATCATTTCCTGGAGAACCGTTGCCTTATCAGCCATGAGCACAATATCGTCTGCGTACATGAGTAAGCGTATCAGAGTTCCATTCACGTCAAAACCGCCACCATAGCAGCTGATAAGTAAGATGTTTCGTATGGACGATGAAGTAACAGGGCTTAATAGTATAGAAGTGCCAAAATCTGTGAAAGGCTTCATGCCAAAAATACCATCTTGGGAAAAAAGCACAACTGGCTCAGTTAATAGTGTCATGTTTAAAGGAAAGATCTAGAGAACCACGTGAAAAAGGCAATGTCGTACAACCTTAAGACACGATCTTTTAAAAACAAAAAGAAAGGCACACTAAAAAGCTTCTGGTACAGAAAAATGCAACTTAATCTGTGTTTGGTTGGCCTCATACATGAAACAATTCAAAACCGGGAGCAGATTGTGTGAAGCAGTGATGCAGTAAAGTGAGAGAGCTTTGATCCTTCCGAGATCACTATGCTTGTAGCGAGCCTCCCAAAAAAAAAGACTATCAGTTTCCCTTTTCATACAACCATCACAATCGAGAAGAGTTTCTTTCTGATAAGATCAGTTTCAAAGAAAAATTTCGCTCGATGTAAATTAAATAGGTGGAATAAAAAGCGGCTTTGTTACCAGCAAACCACACACGATTTAAAAATAAAACAAACCACACAAACTCGACGCATACGAATCAATCAAAATAAAATAAAAGATAACCTTACGAATTTATAACCTGAACCTTCTCTTTATTTTGAGCATGATTAGAAATAATAAAAAAAAAAAAAATAACAACTGTTTTTGGTATCTGTTATGCTTTTTCTTAGGGTCATTTGTTCTCTCAGTATTCAAAGTCAAACTGTCGTTCATTAAAGATGGCTCCACGACTGAGATTTGAGCGATTGGTAATAAAAATTTATTTTAAAGCATATACGTTCCTTTTGTCTCTTGTTTGATTTTCTTTTTACGATTTTTTCCTGCTTTATGATGTTAAAACTTTTATCTTATTACTTCCTGCTTAATTTGAACACCCTATATCAAAGACGTACAGTTTTATGCGTCTACATTTAAATACGTCAGGAGCTGCGCTGCGCACAAAAAAACTGATGACACATAGGATATCCTTGATTCAACTGCAAACTATCCTATCCCAGCAATTCAAAACACAATATAAAGTAATCTTAATCATTGCGCCGCGATTTATTCACTTAGTCTATTAGTGTACAATCATTTAAATTTGTCAGCAGTCTTGTATCGTGTAAAGGAATCTTGTCCCATATTTAAGTGTGTCGATTAAGAGCAAAACATTAACTTCTTTCGATGAAACTTTTATATGTATAGAAACTTGAAGCTTGAAAGCTCCCATTTGTCCTGATTTTCAGTTTCAGTTTATTGAATTTTCATGCAAAATGATTCAGTGTTTTTTGTATTCAAATGCAATTGTGTACAACAATGTGATATAAATTGTTTAAGAGCTATGAACTAATAGTGCTATAGTAGAACTTCATGGCTATCAATAATTGTTTTCAAATTTTTCTTTAGCAAATTGTGTAGCTGAACAAAGGCATATAAAATAACAAAATAAAAAAATAAATTTAAAAATAGCATACCTAGAGGACAATTAAAAGGTTTGCATAGGTATGTACCTATAAAGTTTTCTTGTCATGTAAAATTGAAAAACAAAAGAATTCGAAATTGAGTCCATCTTAATTTGTTGAGTGATTTCAGTTTGGAAGTAAATTCGATTGCTTTATTTAGTATAGGTTAGTGGTTGATATAAATTTGCTTTGAAATACGTCATTTTTGATATAAAAACGACATTCTGGTTTCACAAAATCAATGTTTGAGTTATATTTGTGTTTGTGTGAAGAATTTTTCAGGATTAATCAAAAATTTTAATTAATAGACACTTTGTTAAAAGTAGCCAATGGCTACAACATCATATTTTTTATAATTCATAGGCAATAGCTAATCACAAAAGACAAACAGACAAATTTACAAGCAGTGTATCGGTGCCATTGTTAACAGATTCTTGTTTAAGCTTATTGGCATTGATTACTTATTTTACGATACACTTTATTTTAATAAACCTCTTTTTCTTATCATTTCAAAAAGCTGGTACGATTACTGAACCTGCCTCACAAAGTCAATAAGTGGTGAAATTTTTTTTCCGTTCTGAAACAATAAAACTCTTTTAAATGTATACCTGCGAGAGGAATTAGCAAACATGAGGTTACTGCAATGTTTTGTTGAACACGAAAACACTCAACCCTTAGAATAGGGGAAAATAAAAATCTATTGGGGTTGGAGCTTAGCCCACTCAATCATCAACAGGCTTTGTTAAATGTTTTGTGGGTCGATTGGTTGAATGACGGTATTTTTCCTTTTCTTGTTGGAGTTAGGTAGGGGTGCTATACGAATAGTGAAATCAATCTTATAATCAAGTTTAAATTCCTTATCTTTTTACCTCCGCGCAATTAGTTTCAGAAATTCTATTTTGCTTTATCTTTCGTGAGCACCAAGATTGTAAGAAGAGTAGTTTGAATTTTATGCTAAGTTGTTGATGGTCGTATTCGTCAAGAGTTATAATTGTTCCAATTAAAATTTTTGCAGGTTTAAAATGTAACATTGAATATTCCAAATTTAAGTTTCTCTATTACAAAACGAGATGAGATGACATATCCGTTACCAACCCACCAATTAGTCTATACTCAGGAAAGATCCGCAGACTGATTTTAATCATATAATTGGTGCGGATATTGAGTTGCATTTTGAAAATCTTTGACTCTACATATATTCTTCAATGCAAAGATTTAATTTTAATTACATTCAAAGGGTGGGCCAAATACAAGTTTGTTTTAAAAAATGTAACCAAATAAATACAAAATTCACGTGGCTACCTCGGCTTGCTTCGTAGAAGCACTTGGATGACATGGACATGAGTTGCTAGTTAAGCTATCGTTTCTCCACGACTCTCCGTCATCCAGTTTTGAAAACTCCACAAAATAACTTCGCAAAGGAATTCAGATAGATAGATTGTTTTATTCATTCCTTAAAAAAAGTTACATTTGCATTTGCGCTTTAATAAATTGAATAAATTAGAGCATGGCATTACTGCCGTCTGCCCGAGTGACTATTCTATAGTTTTTTGATTTATTACAGTGTTTTCTTTCATGATAATTCATAATAATTGTTGATTTATACATATTAAAATTTGTGGACCAGTAATTTTAAATATTTTGGTTTAAATAAAATTTATTTGATTTTTATAATGACTTTTAGTTCAGTTAAAACGGTTTTTTTTTTACTTTTAGTTTAGTTAAAACAGAACAAGTACTGTATTTTGGGTACAGAAAAAAAAGAAAATAAAAGAGCTTTATGATTACAGCTTTTAGTTTAATGAATGACTTTTAGTTTAGTTAAAACGAAACATATAATTTTTTTTTTTGCTTATTATTTTGGTAATTCTAATTTAGATACTGAGAACAAAGCACTTTAATTTAGATTTAAAAGTTTTCATACATAATTCTGCTTCTGTAAGACATCGCTTCAGTGGTGAATTTGTACAGCCGAACCCAGTCTTCACCATTTAGAATAAGTCTTAAGTCTTCTTCTTCCAGGTAATTCTTCTCATAAAAAACTCTCCTTAGTTTCATCAGCATTGGGCATATTGCAATGAAATGGTAAACGTTCTCCACAACACGCATATTGCAAAGAGAGCAGATACCTTCTAAATCGTTCCTGTGCGGTCTATAGTTGAGTTTTAAGAGTTCGCCCCTTACTTTGAAAATACAACTCACAACTTTTCTTGCGTTATTATCATTGAAGTAATTTCTTTCATTTAAATTGTAGTTGAGCTTAGCATATGTTATTCTTGCTCTTGATGACCTCGCTTGTTCTATGAATTTATATCTCTCGTTTTCGTCGATACATTGTATTATTTCATAAAGAGCCATTTTCCATTGTGGTGCATTTGCATCGGCTAAGTCTAGACTCCATCCACAGTTACCTGCATGGTCAATCCAATCTTTGTAGAACAACGATTTTCTACGTACTGCATGCATAAGCACCAGTTTCGGCAATCGACTGTCTTCCATCTTTTTAATTCGGATCAAATAATCCGCATTTAACTTTAGAGTTGAAACGAAGAGCGTTGGTAGTCCAGTTTCTAAGTGATACATGTATTTTGGTGTATCCATCGGTAAAAAAAAGATTTTTCTCAAGAAAAAACGCAGCAATGTCTCCACAGTTTCAAATTTTTTAATACCCCACGTTTGAGCTCCATAAAGAAGAATAGATTTAGCGGTTGCATTAAAGACTTTGAATTTCGCATTTGTTGAAACGAGCTTACTGTTGAATATTTTTTTCCAATTTGCACAAATAGCGGTCCTGGCTACGTTAGCTTATATATCTCCAGTGTTCCTCTCTAGAAAGTCTTCCTGCACCATTCTGGAATACCATCACTTTGGACTTTTCTGTGTTTACTTCTAAACACCATATTTTGCAGTACTCAAAAAGTCTGTTCATATTCAGTTGAAGCGAAGAAGGAGATTCTGCCAATATCAAAATATCAAATCAAATTCAAATTCACCACTGAAGTCTTAATAAATATGGGAGAGATACCAGTTTCTAGCATTATCATGTAGTTAGGGGCATTTGATGGTAGTCGAAATATCCTTTTGATATAAACCCGGAGGAGTTGCTCAGCGATTTCTTATTTCTTACTACCCCAAACTTGAGCTGCATACAGCATTGTGGATTCTGCTACCACTTCAAATATTTTGAATTCGCTGCTGTGGGCTATATGCCTGTTGCTAAATATTTTAGTCCATGGAATGTTGATGGTGGTTTTTGCTTTTTGTAATTTTTCTTTGAGATGTTTTTCCATGTTATTATTTTTTGTAATAATCACGCCTAAATATTTGTATTCGTTTACTACTTCAATTCTCTCACTGTTAAATGTCCAACGTTCCCGTCCACTTGCTCTTCCTCCACCTCTTCGGGATATCATAACCTTCGACTTCTTGAAATTGACAACTAGTTTATATGTTTTACAATATTCGTTAGCTTGTTGATCATAAATTGCAGAGACTCTGGCGAGTATGCAAATAAAACTATATCGTCCGCGAAAAGGAGGACCTTTATTAGCGTTCCCGCATATTCAACTCCTCCCGGCAAACAATCGGTGACATCATCGTTTAAAAGCGCAAATAAACTTGGGCTAAGCATGCAGCCTTGCCTTACACCAGTCCTCGTTTAGAACCATCTCCATCCCACACAGCTGATTTGGTTTCCATGAACAGATTTTGTAGAATACGCCCAAATTTAAAAGACATTCCCATGCCATACATCTTGTACATTAATGCATTTCTGTCAAGAATTCACCTGGCACTTTTCCATCTCTGATCCCGAAGAAAATTATACATAGATCCTCTTCATTGGTCTCATAAATAGGTTGAATACACTACACTAAGTCATGCCCCATTATGACCTTGTCTTTTTTTCACTTTTCACACTTACAACGCCAAAAAATATGAGAGCTTAAAAAATATATTTTATGCTTTTCGATACAAAAAAAGAGAACAGTTGTGAAATCCAAACAGACAAAAGTCTATTTGGATTTCACAAAACATGTATGTATCAGTAGTGGCCTGGTTTTTAGCTTTCAAAGTTGGTATATTTTTGATGATTAGATAAGTCAAATAATAAAATGACACTATCGAAATGTTTATTTTAAGAATAAATTAAAAACAAAAATTACTACAGGGGCTAGATTCCGTACTCACGGCTTTCTGAAAACTCACGCTCTAAAAGATCGGAATCCAAATTAGAGAGTGTGCACAAGTTCTCGTGCACACAATAAAAATTCATTCTTGCGGAATCTAGCCACAGACTCAAAGACATAGGAAAACTTTCTTTGATGGAAGCAAAACTTTTTAGTTGGACGAGCAAGCTTGGAGAAAAATAAAGAAAAATACCCGGTGTATAAACTTTCCGCTTACTGAATTTTACGTTAGCTACTTTGGCGTATGAGTGCTTTTTTTTTTTTTTTTTTTTTTTTTTTAAACCAGCTAACAAACTAGTACCTTTTTTCAGCCAGAATATTTTTTTTAAACACCATCTGAGCACTGGTGATGGATAGCATGTCCGCCTGTTAATCCAGAGGTTCGAGTTCGAATCCCAACAGAGGCAAAAATGTTTTTCCACGGGTATCGCCTTTTGCGAGGAATTGGCAAGTCCTCCGTTAGTATTCATTGCCATGAAAAGCGCTTTCTCGATTAGCCGTTCGGAACCGGCAGAAAATTGTAGGTCCCTTCCATTTCCTCACAAGGCATAGTTGTGAGAAATGCGCTAGGCCCAGGGGCTCCTCGCTCTGTTGCGCCACCCTATTTATTTTTTTATTTTTTTATCTGAGCACTCAGACAAGTACTGTTACGAGAAAAACTAATTCATATTACCACCAGATAGCAACCATCTTTAGTAAAAGCGTTAGATAAATGGTAGTAGGACAGTATGTAGAGTATCTATGAGCTGGGTTAAAAACAGCAGTACAGTTATAGAGGAAATGCCCCGTGGTTTACGTTTAGTCTGTCTGTATACAACAGAGGCATCCATGGTTGAACTCTTGGCAAATCCAATCGTTGATGTGGAAGCCCTTACTGAGGACCCCGACTCGGCTGGTTCTGGTTTTGAGAAAACCGTCCAATCCAATCCAAACAAGAGACAAAGAATTTGGTATTTCAATCGCATTCAGAGAGTTCTTGCATTCCTGAACCAATTTCAAAGAGAAAAGAGGTTTGGGTAGAGCCTTGAGCAAGGCTTGGCTGCAGACACAAATACTTCTTCTTATACAGCCATTATTAGTTATTATAGCCATTTTGATAGCATACTTCTTTGCTTCAAAGACCGACGAGTATATGCCTATAGCAAGGCATGCTGTTCTATATTTTTACTTTAAACAACCAGCGCCATCAGTTACCAGCGCCATTTACATCGTGAAGATCCGATAACCATCCGTAAAGATCCCATAACAATCCTTTCGTGATCCCGATTCTATATAGTAAACCATAGTCCTGAACCAATGGACGTTGACTATGTATTTTTGACGCAGTTTGTTCCTCAAGATTATAGCATCCATCGGTAAATCGAAAAATGATAAGTTAAAAGATGTGCTGCTTGTGATATCCTCAAAGGTCCTTTCAGAGAGTGCCAGAGACCAGTTCTTTTTATACGGGAAACGGTACTGAAAATGCATCCCATGGGAGGAAGATTCAGCAAAACGCCGAGTTTTTTTTCGAAATGACCAAGAGTTTTTTCTTTCGCTTTATGTATAGGTCCAAGCTTTTTGAGCCATATAGCAGAATAGGATGATCTAATTCTTATAATGGGTTGCATCAGTTCTTCTTTAGAGGGTTTATTTTTCAACTGCCTTATTTACCCAAAGTCTATGGTAACGTTTTATCCAAATCGTCGATATTCTCTGTCCTTATTTGATGACAGTACATACTTCGTTTTACCCACAACAGCCATTATTTTAAGTTAAAAGTTATCATATTTGAATCATTTAATAAAGTGAGATACATTTAAATACTTTCTTCCAGTTTAAAATGCATTCGGTTGGAATTCACTCGGCGTTAGCCATTAAAAGACAGCGAAAACGCAGAGATGAACAAAAGCGAGCCAGAGGAAGACGTTACAGTACGCAAAGTTCCGACAGTGGTGATACGTTTCATTCACCAAATGGGTCTGTCAAAAGACAACACAATCATTTTAAGAACTCCGGTAAGACAGAAATGATGGAAACTCAGGTGAGTTGAATAATTTTTTTAGGTCTAAGTTGTTGTTTATCGAACAACCAGAACAATAGCGCTCGGAAGGCTGCAACATACTTTAATTTTGTTGATTTTTTTCTGTAGGTTGTTACCAGCATTGGAATGCTTCACATTGGTGTCGTTTTCGTAGTATTTGGTATTTTTTTGATTGGAGCCGGAATCATACCCGACGACGCTACTTCTTGGAATGTGTTTGGTAAGCTTCACAACGAAGCCCAAAAAAAAAACAAAGACATTTTTTTTTTCTTATTCCAGGGCCGAATAATGCTTGGTGGAATGAAGTTACTTGCACTGGACTATTTTCTTTAGGCTTGGGCATATTTTTGCTCATTCTTAATTGTGTGATCAGTCGTAAAGAGGAAGAAGATCTAGAAGATTATGTTCAACGTCAGCTGACAAGATCGCGTTCAGGACATCGCCTCGAACGAGATGTTGAAACCGGAGTTCTAACAACTCGTCACACTAGAAAAGCTGTAGCACTACAACAGAATTCTGCACGAAATATAAATGATATATCAGGCAATACGATAATTGGCGAATCATGTGACAACGATATGCCCGTTGATACTGGTAAGATTTGTTTTTAAAAATTCTCTAGGCACTAGATTTAAAACATTTAAAGCCTCACCAGATTCCCGGTTATCTGAAGTTTAGACTGAAGAAGTTAGATCGACAAAGAGCTCCATATGGTTGTAGGTATATTGCACTCTAGAATTATTATTTGTTGGTCCTTATTGGTAGTCGGGAAGATGATTATATTCTATTTATATATATTTCTTTTTGTTTTACAAACTTTATGGCTTTTATAGGTTTAATTGTAGTTGTTTGTTGCTCATGAGTATGTTTATTTCTATTTGTTATTTTTCGTCTTTAATTTACAATTCATGTTCTAGACTACCGATAAGGGTCACATTTTTCAAAATTGTGTTAACTTGACGTTTTTATACATATTTTTCAAGTTTCATGTCTTTAAAACGTTCTTCTTTGTTTGTTACTTTGTATTTAACTTTTATAGTTTATAATCTGGAACTAAAGATTACTTACAGCCAAACTATTCTGCTAAGCATTCGTGTTATATATTTTTTTTTTTTTTTTTAGATTGGCGTAACAGTTCTAGTGATAGTTTGTTTGAAAAATGGAGGTATATTTGTGGTCAGTACATTTTGACATTTCTCAATGAACAGACTTACTTCAGAGCAGCGATTGCAAATTGTGCAAATTTATTTTGAATTTCCTAACGGGTATTTTTTACAGGTTTGGTTTTAAATTGGCACCACTGCACTGTTTCTAGTTAATGTCAATTCGACAATCGGCGAAATATTTGTTTTTGGTTCGTTTGTGGAATGTATTCACAATCGCCAAATCGCGTTTCTGTGTGTATCGTCATAAGCACAGAGTAGTTAACATAGAGGGTCGGTCGGTCAACATAGGGACGTCGGTCCCCTTTGCCTGAAACATTCTCAAATTTTTTCTGTGCTGAAGTCAAGAAAGCGTCTTATTTGAGTTAACGGCTACATCTGGCTACAATTGAGTATTACTATTTTCACTTTATTGCAGCAGTTTTGAAAGAGGCTTTCAACATTCTCCACTGTAACAAACCCAAAAATATCAAAAAAAAAAAACGTTCACTTTAAAATTGATTTGAAACCAACTGACAAAGAACTGACGAAGAAGGCTCGCGAGTCGCGATCGGCTCTTTGGTTCATAAGTTTACATTTACTTACATCTTTTTGCCACAGCAGGCCGCTCTGGTACACCCGAGGTCTTAAACTTCAATCCGAGGACTACCATTTACTATGTTTAACATTACTCAGTATAATATGCGAACAATTAGTTAACCACTAGGTTACTATTGATAGAAATTATAATAAGGCTATGTTAATGTAGCCTCTTTATATACATATATAAACAGCTCTACCCGTCCTCTAAATCTATCTATCTAATATAACTGACTACGACACGCCAAGAGACGACTGGTGTTGCTTTTGCCCAATGTTTTTAAAAATAACTCGAAGTTGTATGTTGTATTATTTCTCATAGATTTCAATAAGTGTGTTTAATGACCTGCTCTAGATCGATCTAGAGCAGAAAAAAGCAGCTTTTTGGTGTTTAATAACAAATTTTTCTACTCCGAGCAAGAACTTTTTGTGTTTAATGACCTGCTCTAGAGCTTTTAGAGCAGCTCTTAGAGCTTTTAGAGCAGCATTTTCTGCACTTGCTTTTGAGTAAGAGCAGATGGGAGTGGAAGTGTCAAAATCAGCTGTTGACATTTGATTCAAATATTTTTGTTTATATTTTGCGTTTTGCAATCTATTTGAAATCGAATTTAACTTAAAATCAATTGAATTAACATCGCATGTTAGTTTAGTTTTGATTCCAATGTTTCCGCATATAGATTTTTATTATAATAGCATACCAAACATAATTTTGCAAACTAGCAAAATGTTTGTTGCTTTCTTGTCAGCTGACTTTTGACACCAGCTGTTCTGCTCTAAATTGCCTGAAATTTCCACTCTTTCTTGCTCCGCTCTGAGCTACGCTGCTCTACTCTTTTTTTCATTAAACACGGCTAATGATCAAATCGTTCATGATTGACACAACGCACTAACTTTTATCTTAATAAAAATTCTTGGATTCTGTGGATGCAAATCGTGCGTTCAGTAGTTTAACTATTTTAAATCCTTCGTGAAAAAATTATATCTTTTGCTTGCACATAGCCATACACCGAACACACAAAAATTAATAATAAACTAATGTATCATTAAGTTTGTTCGTTGGACTTTCCGCAGGGTTGCCCCAGTTGTTCTTGACAGCCCTATGAGTTGTCAAAAAAAAAAAAACAGAGGGTTTTCCAGTCCTCAAAAAACGCTTAACCCTGTCATAAAAAAATACATGCCATTTGACAGCCCTCCACTCGCCAAAGCAAAAACCTAGGGCGAGTTGAGGGAGAATCAAGGTCAACCCTAATGTTTAAGAAACACTATAAGTTTGACATTCAGGGCGACTTAGGTTTCTCAAAAAACGCTTTGTAATGACCCCAGGGCTACAACGAACAAACCTATTCGTTGAAAAAACTATTACGCCATCTATTATGAGGTTGTTGTAGTAATTCAGAAGCCTTCGTGAATGTTTACAAAACAACTTAGAGGCAAGTTATGCAAAACCACAATCAAATGAACAGGAGAACAAGCGGGACAAAAAGTATTAAAATTAATAATTATTGTCTATGAGTATTGGTGTAGTTGGTAATCAAAAAAATGCCAGTACCCTCACATGGAATTGTAATTGTAAACAATAAGCATATGTATTTGTTACTTGGTGTACTAGCGACTTCGTCCGCAAGAATTGGCATTGTTTTTTTATTGATCAACCGATTGACATGAAATAAAAACTAAATATTAAGTGAAGCTTACCACAATATATTACTGAAAACCCCATCTAGATAGGATAAGCTGTTTCTGAGATGAGCGTGCACAAACAGACAAATTGTTACGTTTTTATTATATGTATATAGATAGATATAGATACCTGTATATTTGTTTGCAAGAAGAGGTAATTTTTTTTTAAATAACCAAGTACATATGTATGTGTTCTCTAATTGGTAAAATAGTAGGTTCCAGAAATTATACTTTTCAGCATTCTTTTCTCAGTGTTTCTTCTAATCATTCCTTTGGTGATTTTTTTTATACATTTTGCAGATAATTTTTACTTTAATTAATGTTAACTACTAATTTTAAATATAAAATAAATAAATAAATAGGCGAAAACCGAAATAAATTTTTCGCCGGTTCCGAACCGCTAATTGAGAATGCGCTTTTCATGGCAATGAATTTACTAACGGAGGACTTACTAATTCCTCGCGAAAGGCAATACCCGTGGTAAAACATTTTTGCATTTTGCCTCTGCTGGGATTCGAACCTCCAACCTCAGGGTTAGCAGGTGGACATGCTAACCATTACGCCACGGGTACCAATTTTAAATATAAGAAAGAAAAATACAGGAAAGAAAAATATTTAGTGACATCTTTATTTTCCTACGAAAAGCAAATAGTTTTGATGTCACATAAAAAAAAGCTTTACAATACAAAAACCAACTACATATGTAGGTGGGACTGTGAAGTTTCTACTCTAATTAGGGTGGTGCAGCAGAGCGAGGAAGGAGGCACCCCGGGCCTAAGCGCAATACGTACAGGCATTTCTTTGTAAGGGAATGGAGACGACCTACAATTTTCTGCCGATTCCAAACGGTTAATCGAGAAAGCTCTTATCATGGTAATAAGTCATTACTATTGAAGGGCTTGTCAATTCCTCGCGAAAGGCGTTACTCGTAAGAAAACATTTTTGCTTCATTTGGGATTCGAGCCATGAACCTCGCAGTTAACAGACCATAAGTAGTTTATTAAGTTAAGTATATTCAAATCAAAGCGTGTTTTGTACGTCATTGAATTATTTCCATTTAAATTAAATAAATAAATCGGTGAACACAACAATTTGGGAGTGAGATTATTGGAGGAAGTCTACAATTACGAAAGGTTAAGTCAGAAAGCGCTTTTCGAAACCGTGTAGTAACTAATCGGAGTACTTACGAATTCCTCGCTTAGCCGTTGAAAAACATCTGAATAATTTTGGGATTCAAACCTTGAACTCCCATCTATCAGGCAGACATGCTAACCAATACGCCATGTGTACCTTAATTTCCATTTATTTTCCACAAATCTCTGATTTAAATAGTTTACATAACAGACTTTTGTTGAATATAATGAAAACTGAGCTTATCATGTGCGTGCATCGCACTTGACTTGGAAAATATCGATTAAAACACTTTTTGACCCCGAATAGAACTTCAATTACTACACCACAACGACATACTCGTGTATAATGTGCAAAATTAGGAATTGATAATAAATTGAAGTGACAAATTTTCCTGTTCTGTGCTTGTGGCCAAATCGTTTATTGTTTCCATCAGCGTGGTCTCAAACAACTTCCCATCATGATGGCCTTTTTATATACCATAATGTAAACACAAAACGAGTGATGTCAAATCCACTCGAATGAACCATAAACTCCTATTGACTGTATGCAAAACAGCTGGGTTTGTTCACCCCTTCACTGTAATTCTGGTTAATTGTTTTGTGAAAAATTAAAACGTACGTCAAAACTGCGGAACAAAAAAGAGGAATCCAAAAGAAGTGTGTTTGAATAATTAATCTATTAAATAACGTTGGTGTAGGTTAGTGCTAAAAGAAATGAATATGTAAAAATTGTGTAAGACGTGGAATGGGTTTTAACAAAGGAATTGATATATGATTTCTTTTATTTTTTTGTTTTACTGGTTTAAATGGTTATAATCAGAAGATGAACCTACAAAGAATTTCTTCATTCATTCCTCTTGATTTGTGAAGCCTGAAGTTAAGAAAAACATGATGTTACTTAATCGTGTGCTAGTAAGCTAGCAATGCTCATCAGTTAGTGTGAATGCTTGTAACGAGGGAGGTTTGAGTCTTGAATCCCAGAAACATCAAAGAAAAATAATGTTTTTTCACCGTTATCGCCTTTCGTGAGGAATTTTCAATTCACCAATAGTTTCATGCCATGAAAAACTCTGTCTCACTAAGCTGTTCCGAATCAGCAAACAATTATAAGTTCCTTCCATTCTACCAAAAGATATTGTTGAGAGAAATGTGCTCTGTTGTGAAACTTTATTTATATATTCAAAAGACCTTTAAAATAATAGAGACGAAAGGAGAACGGAATACCCAAGCCGCAAAAATGTTGGGAAAGAAAGCGCACACACTAAGGCATATCAGTTATTCGTTACTGATTATGGCCTATCGTAAGCAAAGATCTTACATACTTTGAACGAGCAATTGACATGTGAGAAAACATTTTGAAACGAAGTAAATAAAATAAATAAAGAGGGTGGCGCAACATAGCGAGGAGCCCCAGAGCCTAGCGCATTTCTCATAACCATACCATGTCAGGGAATGGACGGGACCTACAATTATCTGCCGGTTCCGAACAGCTAATCGAGAAAGCTCTTTTCAAGACAGTATATTTACTAACGGAGGACTTGCCAATTTGAAAGGAAGTGGATAGGGTTGAAAAGAATACTGAATATTTTTACTAGCCGCGATTCATGTTTCAATCCGAATGTGGAATGCTATACCCGAGTCTGTCTTTACCCCACATTACAGTCTACAAGGATTTGAATCCAATGATTCCTCTCTACCGGTGCCTTATGCTTAACGCTTACCTTTTTTCTTAAATGTTCTCAATTTGTTTCATAAGACTCGATATTATAAAAATAGATTTCACCTACTTTGGATACATAGAGATTTGTCAGGTAACATCAGATCTTGGCAGAGCTAATGAATTCGCAAAAATCGCATTGGCTTACCTTGAAATAAGGAAAGCAAAATGTATAGCATATACAGAGGTTCAGTGGACCTCAAGCGATTGAATCTTTCTGGAATGACAAGCAGAAGCTTTTTTTAATTAGAGTTCATATAATGGTCCAAAGAATTCTCAGACTCATACGTAACATGATCGTTGTACATTATGTCTTTGTTCGCCCACTTTTTGAATACGCTTGTTAAGTGTAGTCCCCCTACCAACTTACTAACAAGGTCCTATTCTCCTATTTCTAGAATTGAAAATATTCAACGCCGGCCGTTTCCTTCGATTTGCTCTAAGAGTTCTTTCTTGGAGTAATCCTCTGAGTTTAACTCCTTATCAAGATCGCATCAAACTTTTCAGCATAGATACTTTGTAAAATAAATAAATAGTGGCAATGAACTTATTATGGGAGGACATTTTTTACGTTGGGACTCGAACACAAACCTAACATTTAACAGGTAGATAAGCTTACCATCACGCCACGGGTACCACCAAGAATACGTTAAAAGCTGGAAGAAAAGCCATTGACTGCGCAACCCTTAACGACTCTATCAGTATCAACACTAATCCTCGAAACATACCAAATCATCATCTTTTTTATCTACAACTACATCATATGGCTCAAATAAGACGTATGGACATAAGTCCTAACTTTATTGGGACGTATGTCCCACTTAACTGAGACAAAAGTCCCAACTTCGATTTGGGAGTTATGTCTGACACCATCCTTCACACCCAAGTGAGACATAAATCCTAAAACGAATTTTGGACTTATGTACCACTTAAGAGGGGCATAAACCCAAAAAAACGTCGGGAATTATGTCCCGAGGGTCTATGCCCCTGTGCCTCAAATAAATGCCGAGTAAAGTCAACTAGAATTTTATTGTTTCGACTTTGACTGCAGTATACGCTACCTAGAACTCCATCTTCTAAACCAGCCTCCTCATTGAAAATTTTAGCTAGAAGTTTCTTAATTTTTAAGTTCGCTTAAGATGTAGATTGTATTAAACCAATCAAATTGGTAGTTTCGGCCGCACCGATATTTTGTAATTTTTTGCTGACTCCAGCTACATGTTTGTTTATATAGCTTTGAGCTTTGTGACTCATCCCTCAAATATCCTCAACATATCAAACCGGTTTCTTTCTGTCTAAGGGCTAACGATATAAGGTTTCATTGTTGTCTGACTATAAAAAACTTTTCACATTATTCCACCATCAGTTCTCATAAATCTTATTATTGAAGTCAATTGTCAGTCAGTTGTCTGATTGAAATAGAAGAAGGAAGTTCAAAGCGAGAAAAGTTGAAACTACGTTTATAATAAATGCGTTTTTCTATCGATTTTATATTCTTCAACAGGATTAAGAATTTTGAATTAGCTTTTAGGCATTAAAAAAGTTTTTTAAAAGTTTTTGGAAACATTTGAACCAACTCTTATTTGGTTTTTATTTTGATCAATTTAAAGGTAGCGTAGTAATGTCTGCGATTTTAATTTCAGTTAGTGACTCTTTTTATCCCTATTTCGATTTTTTATATAGCTGTATATATAGCATACAAGAGTGACATGAAGTGTCCATGTCTCTGTTTACAAATTACTTAATTCGATTATTATTATTGTATTCAAAGAATTCAAAGAAGTAAAGGACAAAACTTTTTTTTAACATACATATAACTTCTTCAGATTAAGGATTTCAATATGTACTAAACTGTGAGTGAGCGACCTCTTCAATCTTGAGGAAAAGAAGTTTCTAAGCAAGATCCAGGTCAAAGAAATAAGCTTTTCATTGGATGTTAGTAACGTGTGTCAATTGGTGCACATTTTTGAAATGCACATTTTTTCTCGATTAGAATGGCAAAAGAAAACCAACCAAAGACGTTAGCTGTTCTTAAAAATGTAATGCTTTCGTACATAGTTTTAAAAATTTTAATTTTTTTAGCTATACATCTGAAACAAGATTAACTATATATTATATATGTGTAAAGTTTGGGTCAGATCAGCTTGAATCAGCGCGAAAATAATCCTACTAATATTATAAACGTGAAAGTTTGTATGTGTGGATGTATGTTTGTTACTCTTTCACGCAAAAACTGCTGAATGGATTTCAATTAAACTTTCCAATAATATAGCTTATACATCAGAATAACACATAGGCTACAATTTATCCCTAAATTCCCTCGGGAACGTATACGGGAACTTAGAAACTGCAACACCGATTTCAAAAATTTTTCCACTGTTAGAATACTTCATTATCCCCGAGTAACATAAAAACTAATTCATCCCCATATTCCTACGGTTTCCTATATTCCCACGGGAGCAGGAACGTATACGGGAACTTTGACACTACAACACCGATTTCAAAAATTCTTCCACCGTTAGAATGCTACACTATTCCTGTATAACATTAACTTTAATTCATCCACATATTCCTACGGGAACGGGAGTCCTTACTAATATAATTAGCGTGAAAGGAGCTCTGTCTGTCCGTCGTTCTATTTTACCATCTCCCGCCCAAACTAATAAACCGATTTAAATGAAATTTTGTACAAAGATTGTTCAGAACCTGAGGAAGGACATAGACTATATATTTTTCCCCTTTATTCCCACGGGAGCAGGAACGTATACGGGAACTTTGACACTACAGCACCGATTTCAAAAATTCTTCCACCGTTGGAATGCTTCATAATCCCGGAGTAACATTAACTTTAACTCATCCACATATTCCCACGAAAACGGTCACCATATTCCCACGGGAACGGGAGTCTTAACTAATATTGAAAATGCGAATGTAGCTATGTCGGTATGTTTTTCGTATGTCTCCCGTTCAAACTGCTAAACAGATTTTATTGAATTAGCTACAGAGATGGTCTAGAACATGCGGAAGGATAAAGACTATACATATATCTATCCTCATATTCCCATGGGAACGGAAATGGGAATTCAAAAACTACGGTCTCAAAAGTATTTTTAACAGAGCTACAATGTGTTGAAATAGGGGATGAATGTTATTTTTTTGAAATACCACCATTTTTAAGGCTAGAAGTTTCAAAAAATGTTTAATGCTCTTAACTAGATATAAATCCTAACTAATATTATAAATGTGAAAGTAACTCTGTCTGTCTGACTTTCTATGTTACCGTCTCCCGTCCAAAATACTAAACTGATTGATATGAAATTTTGTACAGAGATAGTCCAGAACCTGAAGGAGGACACAGGCTATATATTTTATCCCTTTATTCCCTCCGGAACGGGAACGTATACGGGAACTTAGAAACTACAACACCAATTTCAAAAAAATTTCCACCGTTAGACTACTACACTATCCCTGAGTAACATTAACTTTAATTCATCCACATATGAAACTTTGTACAAAGATTGTTCAGAACCTGAGGAAAGACATAGACTATATATTTTTTCCCTATATTCCCACGGGAGCAGGAACGTATACGGGAACTCTTACACTACAGCACCGATTTCAAAAATTCTTCCACCGTTGGAATGCTCCATAATCCCGGGGTAACATTAACTTTAACTTATCCACATATCCCCACGAAATTTCAAACTTGTCTTGAAATCCGAGAGTAAATACTTGTTTGTAAAATTAATGTTGTTGTGTGTACAGCTTTCCCTTTTGTTATTGTTTTTTGATTGTATGAACATACATATGTAGATTGTACGACCCACATTTTGCAGATGGAAGCTTCTATGTAAGTAAAGTAGATACTATATGTGTTTATTATGTATGCACTTCTCTTTATTTTGCAAAAAAAGCTTGATAAACAATCAGCTTATATTAATTGACTAAAGATCGGCTCAGTAAAGTTTTGAAGCCTTTTCAATACGAACATTTACCCCTATCACCAATTCCATTCGGAGAAATCTCCGAATGAAAAATCACGATACGAATCCCGAAAAAAAGCAATCACAAGCTCCAAAGGGATTCAAAAAAAGCATTGCCTGATTGTAAAAATAGTCTCCATTTTCGAAGTCACCTGTCCTATGTCAAAATAAATACTTGAAGCAATAGAAACAAAAATCCCTAAACTTAAAAAAAAAATCCCTTAACTTTTCCCAAGCACATTTTTTTACCGATTTTTATTTTCTAGTAAAAATTTATTTATTTGCCTTTTTGTGATTAAAATAAGTTAAAATAGATCTGCATCATTGATCAAATCTTAAATATTTTACGAAATAAACAATTCAACTGTCGAATATAATCAAATATTTTCTTCATCAAGTTATAAATTCCCAAAAGAAGATTTTTGTTAGGTGGTCCCAGAGTACTTTTCTTTCACTTAACAAACCATAAAATAATTTGTGAAATCCAAGTTTGTTTACAGATAAAATTCAAGTGTTGTTTTGAGTGGTAACAGATAAAAAGTAATCTAACAATCTTACGACTACTTACGTAAGATACTACTAAGATTACTACGACTGTTTAGTCCAAATCTGTCAATTTCGCTTGAAGTTGGAAACGGGCATAACGAAGACAGTCATTTGAAAAAATGTAATTTCTTTCGGAAATAATTTTATTCATTGATATGTGTTTATATAACCGATCTTATTAAAGGTTGAAAACAACAAACAAACAAAAAACAGGCTATATGAAATTGAAATGTTATCCTGTAATCCAACTAAAGCTTAACGTCCAAAAGAGGAAATAAAAACAGAGTTGGATCTAATTTAATTTACGAGATAATTTTTGTTTTTGTTGTTTTTTCTTAAGAAGAATTATATTTTGTTAAATTGTTTTATACAAATGTGTTTTTTTATATTTTAACAAATGGATTTTACCTTTGGATCTACGCTCTACGACAGAAGAAACTTGTCGTAGAAAAGGACGTCATATTTCCGTTTCATTTGGAATTAGTGATAGCAAATCTACGAATTTCGAAGTTCGTTCCACTCCGAATGGATTATGTGATAGCGATATCGGGAAACTTAGACTTTTTTCGATTACGATGGAATCTGTAATAGGGCTGATTAAGTTTTCGTGTTCGTTCCCGTTCCTATGGAGCATTCTTACTTTGAAATTGGTCAGCCAGTTTTTAAGTTCCCGTGTATGTTTCCGTTCCCATTACCGTGGGATGAAATATACATATAGACCATTCTCTTGTATCACTCTATCTAGTGAGGAAAAAAACCGCATCAAATCAGTTGCCTAATTTTAAAGATCTAAGCATACAGACAGAACGCATGACTTTGCCTTATACTATGCAAGGATAAGGAAGGATAAAAATAAAAATATAAATGATAAAACTATTTTCGTTTATAAAGGTTTCCATCATTTATAAAACAATAGAGGCTTGAACTTCTCAATAGAATATTTTTCGTAATAAAATAGCACAGACCAACTATTTTGCTTTTGAACTCGTACAACATTGATTTTCAAACAAAAAAGAAAGAAATTAAACATTCCAGCTGATCTAGTTTCAATTGTATAAAGTGTAAAAAGTTTAAAAATTGTTAGAATTTATTTGTGACGCATTCTGCACCTATCCATCGAACAATTTTCTTAAATTTTCAATTTAAAAATATAAATACTGTAACTAAATTTTTTCAATAATTTATATATATAATATATATGTGCGTATGTGTATGTGATCAACCAAAAGTTTTGTTTATTTTTTTTTTTTCAATTAGGTATAAAGAGCAATTATATTGTTGAAGTAATAATTCTCTAAACTATTCTTTTCAGGCGGTTTCTTAGAAAAAATATCTGAAGAAGAGTCAAAGTACATGGAGGACCAAAACGGAGGAATTTCTCCACTAGAGAATGATAAAAGGTACTTACTACGAAGGGACTCACCAGCTAACACCATCAATATAACTAGGATATAATTCTCCTAAGCTTAAAACATTAGAACTATTATTTCCTTTTTGTGAAATTAAAAAACAAAAAATTAACTAAAAACTAAACAAACACAGTTAAGATGTACATTTCATATTTCTTAATTTAACGTTTAAGCTTTTATATTAAAACATTTTACTGTTGTATCTCTACAGACTTAAAAGACTTTAACATTTATTGTAATATAAAAACAAATAAAAAACAAAGCAGTGGAAAAATTAATTCCAACACATATGTAAATTTTTTAAAATAATATTTATAGTTATTATACAATTTTTAAAAACAAAGTATGACAGTTATATTTAACATTTTGCACAGCTAACATGCTTTCTTCATATAAAAAAAATAACAAAACAATTAATAATAATTAAACAAAAGAACAAATTGTATTACGACATCTTGCGCGAAACGTCTCCAAATCGTATAATGAGAACACAAACTTTATAAATCAATTTTTTTCAAAGAAAGATTAAGATCTACGATTAGAAAATAAAATTAATCATTTTTATAATAAAAAGTAGGTAGGTACGTTGGAAATGAAATCTCTTATTTATCTACTCTTTGCTTTTTGGTGATGTTTACTTGTTATTTATACAGCCGGTTTTGCCCATTTGCATTTAAATAAAACTCAAATCGAGTACTGAACGAGATTCAAGCTATGTAATATAGTAGTATCTAGTATACAATTGTGAATTTTGTGTATTGATTAACTGTGGCTGACATCATTGAATTTACTAGCATAATATTTCATAACATGAACGATAGTCAATTTTATAAAACTCTATTCTAGAAAAATCATTTCTATCAATTATTTACTTAATTTTCCATTCCTACGATCATATTGAACCTTGAATTTGTCCTTTACCGTTGTCATCACTTTTCCCGCTTTGGGGGCGGAAAGCTTTTGTTTTTATATACATGCTTAGCATTTAGCAGATGCACAAACCCATTTCCACCAAAATCAATTTACTAAGCTAATTTTTTTTTTTTTATGTTGGCTTTTTATTTTTTATCTAAATATTAAAGAAAACCGAAAATAATAAGTTAAGAACGATATTTTGAATGTTTTTCTTTTTTTTAAAGTTGAATTATCGTCAGTTATCCGAAAAAGATATCCGAATCATTCAGAAAGGTATCTAAGACACGGGTATCTGAGACTTAAATGCGCCCAGTGTACCTTTAGCACAATGGTTCTCGAATTTTTAAAAAAATAAAAATTTTATTCATGACATTTGTTTGATGTGTATTTGTGTGTCTTGTCTTCTCAAAATTGTGAGAAAGGACCATTGGAATAGCTCCATTGTGTGTTGTGTATTAGTGTTTCTTCGAGATTTTTCAGAAAGGACCATTGGAACTGCGTCATGAAAGACCCTGGGAGCTGGGACGCATCTTTTCTAATAGAATGTGCTAAAATAGCTTTATCTGCAGGTCCCCAATACGAATCCTTTTAGAAGGCTGTCGCTCAATCGTATTTCGGCGAATAAATCGTCAAGAGATTGTTTCATATAACTTCACTTTCGGCTATTGAAGGCTAACTATCTTACTTCCTGCCTTCTCATAAATTTTGATAAATCTTTTCAAACTTCAAACTCATTTTATAATACCTAAATTTTAAAAGGTTGTCACCTCAAAAATTTTGTCATCCGAGCCCTGATAGCGACCGAGAAAGAAATTGGTTTAGGAAACGGTTGCCATTGATGATAAAGATCGTATACCGGGATTTCATTTTCGAAAATGAATTTTAAGTCAAATGGTACAGATAACTTGACAGTTGATCTAATGTAAGAGTTGAAATTTCCGCCAGTTTCAGCTGTTTTGGAAAAATCATACAAATATCAAACAAAAGCCCAATCGGTCAATTGTGCGATCGTTTATGAACGCTGTTTGGGAGTCATATCAGTTCCAGAACAACAGAAATCAAAAAGAACTTTAACTTTATAAATTGGTTTGCAATGGAAACACTCTGTTTTCTATTTCTGAAGCTATTAAAAAGGGTAGAATTTGTTGCCCTTTTAGTTGGATTAGTCTTAATTTAAAAATAGTATCAACTGTCTTTATTCCGATGACAAAATAGAAGACATCAATTTGGGCGCCACTTTAACTGGATACTCTCAAAAAAACGTTTCTCATCATTATTTCTTAGAGAAGTGGAACTAATTAATTTTTATTTGTTTAAAAACGATAATTGATTGATCGCCATATACATATGTGACTTAACATAGTTACCTCTGCTTGAGCCTGGACCTTAACCAACATACCTCGCCGAGAAGTCCGATTAATGGTGAGCTTTTTCCAGTCTAGTACTTCAAGTTGGTTGATGTCCTCTTCCACTTTTTTGCAACGAAAAACAAGTTTTTCCATAACACAATTTTTCTAAAGTGAGAACAGCTAGGTTCCACATTTCACTTTCACGTGAAATGAAATCGAAATCGATCGAAATTAAGATTGGGTGTTCTTGCATTTCACTTTTATCGATATCGATTTCATATTTCTCGAAATCAAAGTGAAACAAAATCGTTGTGTTCCACAATTCGATTTCGTCGGTTTCCAAGTGATTTGATATCACCCTAATTTATCTGTGTGGAATGGTAGAAGTAAGCAGATGCGTTTAAAAATGTAGGTAAAAAACTCCGTTGCAACCACACAAAATTTGTTTATTTTACTAGAAATTTGTTTTGAACAAGGGAAAGCTTAAAAATACTGCACAGGAGGAAATATTCATGAACATAAAGATTTTGCCCAAAGATTCATGAAAGGAGATCGTGTCGTCGCAGATTCTTTGTGGGAAAGACAGAAAGACACAAGATGGAAAAAAGTCAGTAATAATAAAAAGAATCATTTGAAACAAATTTATCAATGAAAAAACTTCAATTTTACTTGCCACATATCAATACATACGTTGCATTTGCAATTTCTAATGGGTTAGAAATGTCTCTCAATCTATGTACGTCTCTTTATTTTCTCTGTCGCATATCTATCTTTTCTTTTTGATTTCCAAAACTGAAGCAATAAGAACAGCACTCATATTCAATTCTCTGACCAGGAAACTCAAGAAACTATTGAAATCAAATAAATTGAGTTTCACATTAGATGACAGGTATCAGCTGTTTTCAATTTCACTTGAAGTGATTTCGAAAAGTTTTCGAACTGACGAAATCGATCGAAATGCAGAACACTGAAAATAAATTCACTCGATTTACATTTTCGGTTTCGGTTTCATTTCATTTGATTTCTGGAACCTAGCTGTTTGATAATAGCTCATCGAGTCAGACCGTTAGTAATCATCTATACACTGCATATGTCCTATAGCCATCTTAATCTTGCAAGAGTTACTTTTTTAGTTTATAGTTTTTTTTTTTCAAGTCTTCATATTTCCATTTTATTATTAAAGTATTTTTCTTTTGTCAAGACACAGGACTTTCTCCTTTGCTTTATAGATGCATACATTTACATTATTATTCCATATGTGAAACCCAAACCCCAACAATAGAACGAGAGGCTTTTATGCACAAGGCCTACTTGTCTCAAAGTTTGAAAAGGTTTAAACATTCACCTTCATTTCTACTTTTACTTCAACTTTCAGGACGACTACATCATTCAACTGTTTTAAATAACTTCACTACCATCCATATAAAGATATCTATTTTATTGTCATCTCATAATTTTGATGACTTGAAAGTTTAAATACGATTTTTCAGAGCCTAGATTTTTTTTGTTTTAAAAGTTGGCAGTCTAAACTCCACTGATACTCATATTTAATAGGTATGTACAAAATGTACATTGAAATGTTTTATATCTATTTTGAGCTGATTCAGCCTAGTCAGTGGCAAGGCTAAATCAGTTTATTGCATCTTTGTCGATCCTATCAACGTTCATTTTCTCAAGCAATGAAGATCCTAGACACTTTTTTAAACCAAAAAATTGTGTGGTAGCTAAATGCAAGAACCTGATGCCAGAAACAAAACTTCACGGAAATTTTATAAAAATTCAGAAATTACATATGAACATATGCAGTTTAAGTTTTAATTAATTTTTAAAAACCAGAAACCTTCTTTTTTTGATCAGGCAAAGTTCAAAGAGTTAGTCTATTAGTAGCAAACAATACGTTCTTAAACCAGGATCAATTTATTACATCGATTGCAATGAATTTATAAAATTCTTCTCTTGGGAGCAAAAGAGTTTTGATTCTGGATATTAACTTAGAAGTACTCACAGAATTGTGAAACTCTTTTCACTTGGCAAAACCCTATTAGCAATCAGTAGTTTCAACTTGAAAAGCATAGATGAAATTCTTCATCATGCCCTGCCAAAGTAAAAATTTATAAAATTTGTTGAAATATAGTTGCGTAACTAACAATCATCCACTTAAAATTCAGAAAAGTGCTAGAGAAATTGACCGCAACCGGCAATAAGTAATAAGTAAGTACCAATTAATTATTCTTTATGTGGGCTATAGGTCAATATAAATAGAGGTGTTAGTTTATTTTTGTATTTTGTTTTATTTCGACGTTTCGAACATGGTTATGCTCATCATCAGGACTTTTTTAACATAAATGGGAAAAAGAAAATTTATACAAACATTAATTCACAGTTTTTGTGTGATGTCAAAAGAAACTTACATCGTTATATTGGAATTTACTATTTAAAACAAACTTGTAAAGAACTATTGCTACACATTGTGTATTAGAATGGACTAAAGAAACAAGAAAAAAAAAAAAAAAAAAAAAAAAAAAAAAAAAAAAAAAAAAAAAAAAAAAAAAAAATTTTTTTTTTTTTTTTAAGTGAGATATGTTGTAAGACAAAAAACATATTAAAATTTAATTTACGTCGAGAAAAAGAAGAATATTTTTCAAAATCGCCTTCATTGCACAACACTTCAACTATTGTTAGTTGCCTTTTTGATCAGCTGGCTGTAGATGTTGCTGAGATTGTCGCAATCCGATCTCCTATTTACAGCTTTGTTGTTGTTTTTTATGTGCAGCATCTCCAGTAACATTCTTTTAGAATAATGTTGCTCCGTTTCCAATATTTCAACATTTTCCAAGTCTGGTTTATGTTGCTCTTCCAGACAATGTTGCGCGAGAGCAGTTTTTTGTCCTGCTCTATTATTCAGGTCTGACTTATGGCCAGAGAGACGGTTTCTTAATTTTTGTTTTGATGTTCCTATGTAAACCGAAGAACACGCTGTCTCATTCCTTCCTAAGCAATTGATTTTGTATACTACATTTGATTTATCCATTATATCCACCTGTCCCTTGATGTTTGTAAACAACTTTGTTCTCAGAGAGTTTGATGATTTGAACGCTATCTTGGTCCTTGTCTTATCTCTAATCGGCGCCGTCGTGATGCGGTTAGAAAGGTACGGAATGAAGAGTGCGGTTTTATAAACCGTAGCTTGTTGTGTATCAGCTGGTGTCTTTGCTTGTGTGGTTAACTGGTGATTTTTGATAAGCTTATTGGTGATGTGGACGGGGAAAGAGTTGGAACATAGGGTGTTATGGATAATGGTTTTATTTTTCGAATGAAAAGAAGGATGGCTTATGTCAAGAACTCGGTTAATAAAGTTCTGTGCGGTGTTCATTATTATTTGTTTGGGTTGTTTCGAATGAAAGTTTATAAGGCGACCAGAGGCAGTCGGTTTCTTGAACCAATCAAAGATAAGTTTGTCACCTCGCCTTAAAACTTTCACGTCGAGATATGGTAACTCTCCATTTATCTCTTCTTCCACCGTGAATTGGATCTTTTGGTTAAAAGAATTTAGAGCTTCCAGAATTTTTCCGACGGTATGTGATTTAACCACAGCGAACAAGTCATCAACGTACTTTGTCACAATTTTTGGTTTGCACGTTAGCTTACCTAAAACTTCTTCAAGCAAGGTTTCCATCACCAAGTCTGCTAGAATTGGAGATGCTGGACTACCCATAGGAACCCCTTGTTTTTGTTGGTAAGTCATACCTTCAAATTCAAAGTAGTTGTTATCAATGATACAGAACCGAACCATTTCCATAAAAAGTGATCTCTTTATTTTAGTTGACTCTTTAATCTTGTTCCAATTGTTCTCAATTATATTCAAAACCAACGATATTGGTATGCTTGTGAACAGGGAAACAACATCAAATGACACCAAAATATCTCCTTTTTCCAAATGTAGTGTTGCCAATTTTTCAATGAAGTCTTTTCCATTTTTTACATTGTATTTGGAGTTTTCGGTAAGGTTCTGTAGGATTTTAGTGACATACTTTGATAACTCATAGCAGGGAACGTTTGTAGATGCACATATTGGTCTAAGTGGCGTATTCACCTTGTGAATCTTTGGTAAACCATAGATCTTTGGGCTAGTCGCAGTGTATGTTGTCATCCGTTTCTTCTCGAACTCTGTTATTAGATTTTGTTGTAGGAGTGATTTAACAAATTCGTTGTTTTTTGTTTGCAGAGTAGTTGTTGGATTGTTCCTTAACACCCTGTAAACTTTCCTATCAGCCATGAGTTCTTGCATTTTGTTTATGTAATCCGATTTGTACATTGCCACTGTAACATTGCCTTTATCAGCTGGAACGATGTAGACATCTTTGTGTTTTTTCAAGAACATTCTTGTTTCCTGATAAACTTTATTTAAATATTTGTCAAACGGTGGGATATATGTTGATCTTAAGTGGTTCTGCAAAATTTCTGTGAAATTTGATCGAGCATTGTCTTGGACACCCTGTTCCAAAGATTTTAACAGATTAACAGAATAACAGAACGGAGGGCACGCCGTGTTAACAAATAACAAAAATGGATTTATACGAACACATAAGGAACAATTTTGGCATCGAAACTTACACCAAGGTCACGAAACTTATCATAATAAGTAAGTACCTACACTTGTTTTCCTTAAATCTCTTTGCTTACGTAACGCCAAAGATATCGTAATCAAGCCTACCGCACATACCTACATTACATTATATAAATAAAAATACATTCAAATAGATATTCACGGGTAATAGTTACCTAAAAAAACATATAATAGAATTAATCTTAAATCAACAATTTATGTTTTTTTGTGAAAATTCTTTCTTTCAACTAACATTGGCTTTTTAATCATTTACTAATGGAAACAATTTATACCCAAGCCAAATAAATATTTTTATTATTATAACAAAGTCTGTCGGAAGCACATACATATATACATTTTATATTTTATTATTAAATTAATATTTTTAAAACTGTGAACACCTAGGTACTTAATATATTTAAAAATAAGTTTTATACTCATATATTATCTCCATAAGTGCATAACTAAAAATTTTTTCATTGAAACAAGTAATAAAAATAATATCTAGTACAATCAAATATTTTACAACTGTTGGTGTATTCATTTCTAAAATAAAACAAAGAGACAAATCAGTAAGAGAAGTCTTTTTAGATTCAAAACGTTACGAGATGATATTGTTGTATATAAACGAAGTGTTAAAGAGAGAGCGAAAGATAAATTAAAATTATTTCATTATTTTTATTCACGCTAGGGCAAAGCTGTTCAAAAACTAATACCAGATTGAATATTGAGGCAATGACATATGAGAAATAACAGAATTTCGAAGGATGCATTCGGAAATGTAAAAATATAAAAAAAGTTTGAGGAGGATTTAGCATTGCTAATGGTGCATAATGTTTGTTGTGATCATTGATCGATGTTTACTTTGGTATTATATAAATATAACGTTGGCAATATCACAATGTTTTTTAAGTCAAGGTTAATTAGTTGAAGACTAATCATCCTTCAGTCCGATGTATTTTCCAACCTTCGCTTATGAACAGCTTCGAGTTGTGTTGTTCAAATACTCTGACGGGGTGAACCAACAGGAGAAGGATTTTTGCTAAGAAGTACGGGTCAGAAAAATCTTTCAACCAACTTTTTTTTTTAAATCCTTGCATTGAGCTCGCTCTGATTATTCTGCAGATATAGGGGAAAAATCTCATTTCTTTGTAATAGACACAAAGTCACAGGCGAAAGTGAAACATATATATGCAGGTTCATAGTTTTTGACAGCAGGTGAAACTGACGGTTTGCTGCAAAATGTTATGGCAACAATTTAGCCGCAACACCCGCCTCGCTAGGTGTGCTAATCACTTTTACCTTGAGCCCAACTTCGGGCGTACAGTCAAGTGTAGAGATTCTTATTTTAGTCGCACCACCCGAATGTGGAATGCTCTGCCGGACCCTGTTTTTCCACTGCATTACGATTCACAAAAATTCAAAAGCAACGTGCATCGGTGTCTCCTTTTAAATCCTCTCCATTTTCATAAATGCTCGCACTGTGTTCTATAACATTATAAGGCTAGTCATAACCCCTTGATGTGCGCGTAAATTATAAAAAAAAGAAGTTATTTTGCAAGTTATATGAATATTTTGAAAGCTGAATACAGTTGATTTCAAGAGCTTGACAACTTGTTTTTTGTATTTTTACTATCAATAAGAATTTATTTAAAAAGGAACCTAAGTCATATTCCATTCCAGGAAATGAAAAAACTAGACAAAAAACGTCTTTCACATATCAAGAGCAAGTCTTAGGTGCACATGTATCCCTAGAACACCTCATAGAATCAATTTTTTTTTGTGAGAACCTAAGAATATTCGAAGAAGGGGTGTTTCTCATATCATGGGGACTAGTCAATCCTTTATTAAATATGTTTAGCCTTGATGTGGCTATGGCAGGACATTAACATAAAATGTGTTCAGCCGTTTCTGTGTCTTCGAGACAGAGACGGCAGTTGTCATCCTGACTGATGCCCATGTTTTTCAGATGATATCTGAGATAGCAGTATCCAGTGAGGAAGTCCGTAAGTAACTTTGCGTCACGTTTGCTCACGTCAAGAATTTCTTTTAAACGTTTTTGAGATAAGTCGATGAATAGTTTTGACTGGCGGTGGCCATTAGAGTTATTCCAGTTGTGGATCATGTTCCCAAGTAACCAGTTCATGTCATGAGTTATTTTACTGTTGGTGGCTAATTCAGACTCAGGACAAGTCAGAGCAAGTTAGTAAGCGTGATCTTCGGAGGTTTCTCCTAATACATTCCCTAACACAGAGTTCTATAGCTATTACCTCTTCTTGAAAAATATTTGTTGTGCTACCAAGCGATATAGATGATGTGAATGTGAAGTTGAGACCGAAAATCCCTGCACCTACACCATTGTTAGTTTTTGTACCATCAGTGTACCAAATACATTCGAAGTTACTTGTAACAATTACAGGGTTCTTCCATGCTGAGCGGTTAGGAAAGATTACTTCGAATGGATGGTGTAACATTATGCGCCTAGGCATAAAGTCCGAAGATTGAGCTGCAGGCGATATCAGCATTGGGAGCACCTGCAGAATGCTCATATGTCCTTGTAAGTTTTCTTCACTTAAGTTGTTTGTGAGATGAAGCTTCAGTCCGATTAGTGCGGCAGTCTTCGTTTCTTCGGAGGTAAGATTACTTGCTTTTAATAAATCATTTTTGAACCTTTTATACTAAAAGTTCTTGTTTTATTTTAATTCTTTTTATACACAATCCGGGATCAATACCGCATCCCAAAACAAAGCTATGGGGGCATAAAGCCCTGATGTTACCTGTCGTTTTTTGAAATACCTAGAGTAGCCTTGAATGTCAATCTGAGTGTTTTTTTTTAGCTCTGGGTTTGTCCTCGATTCACCCGGAGTAGCACTACTGCGAGTTCAGAATGAGAATGCAAGACTTAACCAAAGCTCAGAAGTTTTTGTCGAAAGTTTGAAGAACTCGAATTCGGCTCAATTTTCATTCTTATAGAATTTAAAAGTAGAATCAAAAATAACTTTCGAATGATTTGAAGTTAGAGTAAAGTTACATAGTTGGGCCCTTGCCCCTACTTTCAATAAAACATGTTTTCAATTTTTTTTCTCCAGCAGTTGTCGCAAAGCTGATGTTAACATACGGCAATTCATAGTTTCATATTTTGTTTTCTTCAGCAGATTAATGAACTTACTTGTCTTCTCATAATTAACAGTAATTTTTTCAACCTAACGCTGGCACAACAAATTTACAATGAAAAAGTTTTCTTTTTTACGTTTGACAGAATATTAATTTTGCTTGGGTGCAGTATGGGAGTAGTATTTCTTTCGAATCGAGAATTACCTCCAGAATTAAGCCAGAGCGTTTATTCTTTTTTTCAACGAAACATAGAAAATGGGAAAAGAGTAAATCTTTTCATTTTTCATCAATAAAAAACGCTATAAGATGACTCAAAACATTGCTGCGATGTTGAATGTTTTGTGTACTTTGAGCTGTTCGTGGTCTCTCCCGTTTGCGATCTCCGTTTTTTTCTGTACATTCGTTTTACACAGCCAAATGTAAAACATGAAAAACTTTTTACTTACCTCTCAGAATAGGCAAACAAATTGTAGGTCTCTGAAATGCGCTACGTCACGACTCACGAGGCTCTTCGAGGTTTTTTGCTTTAAAAAGATTTTATCCATCTGCGCCATTAAAAAAAAAAAAAGAACCGATTAGAAAGAGTAATTTCTTTTTTTGATTTCCACACTTGTGTTGGTTTTGGGCAATCCTTGGTTTGTGAATGACACTTTACCATTTACGTTCATACTGGCATGCATGATTCAATTTGAGAAGTATTTATTGACACTGCCAATTTTTATCTACCGATGAAAATTTTCACTGCGACGTATAAACAATTTTTTGATAGATCTTTGCAATAAAAAAATATACCGTGAGTTTAAATGCAGGACCTCGTTAGTATGTTAAGCATGTTTTACAGAAATCGCAAAAAACGAAGACACGAAGCAACTGGTATGTATGTAAAATATTTAAGACTTTTCGTTTCTCTAAATTTTCAAAACAACATGCATTTAAGTACACTAAAAATGTCAAAAGGTGGATCTGACTTTTCTTAGTTTTTTTTTTTTAATAAATAATATTTTTTTTTTATTTTTTGACTAAATTTTTTTTTTAATTTTTATCATAAAATAGACTAAATCCGAGCTTTCATGTTTGGAACCAACAACTATACTCCCCTAGACACTCAAAATTTAATGTTGACATTTCACTTGCATTGCATTTCAGCAGCGCCAATAAATTTGCTTTGCAAATATTAGGTCTGTTCGTTGAACTTTCCCCAGGGTTGACCCAGGTTTTCTTGACAGCCCTATGAGTTGTCAAAAAAACCTGGGTTTTCCATTCCTCAAAAAACGCTAAACCACAAATCACCACACATCCCTGTCATTAAAAAAAAAATACATGCCATTTGACAGCCCTCAAATCGCCACAGCAAAAAGCTAGTGCGAGTTTGGGGAAAACCTATGGCAAACCTATGGCTCAAAAAACACTCAATTTGACATTCATGGCGAATTTAGGTTTCTCAAAAAACGCTTTGTGGCGACCATAGGGCAACCCCAGGGCTTCAACGAACAAACCTATTGCGTTCACACTTTGTATACGGAAAATTTAAAAATGATGATCTTGATTTATTAGCAGGTGGTTCGAGGTTTCAATCGCATGTTCCATTTTGAAATAAATATAATCGTATTTGAAAAGCTTTTTATATCAAATGACTTACCAGAAAGTAATGACGTCATGTTTCGATTAGAAATAAAAATAAATGGTACAAGATCATAAGTTTCTAAAAATTAAAAAACATTAAATGGATATTTTTTTAAATTTATGTGCAAGCACATACATGTACTTATTTAACACTTCAAAGGTACAAATCAGATTTTAACAAGTGTGTTTATTACTTTAAACTTCTAGCTACGCATTAGACTTGCGTTTTCTTTCGGATTTTTCTAATCTCATTTGTGTTTTTTTCTCCATTTCCTCATAATGATCTGAAAACATCAGTTTCATCACTGGATACATCGTTGAAAAATCTTTCAAATCATCCACCGAAACCTTAAATAAATTATATTAACTCAATAAGTCTTGTGTCTAATGTGTAAAATAGAAAGTCAAAATCTACCTGCATAAAATCAAAAGCGATTGCTACATTGTTCAGCAATCCATCTGGTATCCTGGGTAACTTAGCATATCTTTGACTGAAATGTGTCAAAATTGTGTGTTTTGCGTTCATTTTTTGGGCCACATTTAATGCTTGGCTTACAGTACAGTGCATTTTGATTTTAGCCTCTTCTATAAGCTCATCCTCCATTGTGGCCTCGTGTATTAATATATCGGAGTTAGAACCTAGTTCAATCAGATCTGCACAGGGCATAGTATCTCCACTGTATGTTATTTTCATAGGTTCACCATTTTCGGTTTCTTTTTCTAATAATATCAAAACTCCGAATGAATGTTGGCAATGCTTGACTAAACAGGTTGCCATCGATATAATGCCCATCTCCTTTAAAGTATTTGATTGGTATGGGATATCTACCTGATTAAAAAAAGAAAATATTTTGTTATTGTGTGCCTATAATTTCTATAGTTTCTGTGCTGAAAAGACAAAAGCTCTTAGGTCCATTTTAAAAGTTAATCAGAAAACGAATTTTCAACTTTCAATCTCTATTTGAAAACGTAACTCACGCTACTTTACATATGGTCATAGCTTTCTTCTTTGTAAAGATAAATTATTATGAGTAAGACAGAGCTTTTGTCTTTTATGCGAAGATTTAGAGATGTTTAAACATCGTTCAATATACCATATCCCCATTTGGCACGAGAGTGTAGCCTTCAACAATTGGTTCAATAACATCATTGTAGTAGCTAAGCCATGGTTTCATTTGTCGAGGAGCAAATAAGTAAAGTGGTTTTGCACCCTCTCCAAGCAGTTTCCTCCTTTCTTTAAGAATCCCAATTAAACCTGAAAAAAATGTTTTCAAACTGAGCACTCTCATTTGATAGAGCAAAAAATTCTTACCTATGTGGTGATCGGCGTGTAGATGAGATATATAGATTGCTTGTATGTTTTTGACAACATCTCGCCAGCGAGATGGACCATAAAATCGTATTATCTGTCCTAGTGTTCCTTCACCACAGTCCAACAATATGAACGATTCTTCTTTAGGTTGAAGCAAAATTGCGCTTACATTGCGTGTTTTATTTGGAATGCAAGATCCTGTTCCAAGGAACGTTATCTTTGGATAGATTTTGTCATCTATGGCCATTTTATTCTCTTCCGTGTTCATCGTTGCTTTAAAAGCTTGAAGTGCTTCTGTGAAACCTTCCAAGGCATGTGTTTCTTTAATGTACTCCTCCGGAGAGTATTTAAGTTCGATCGATCTGTCTAAGCCTTTATTTGGACGCAGTCGAAAACAGGTCATTGAAGCGGCACTGGAAATCAATTGAGAATCGGTATTTTCATTATTTAAAACTACACCGTTGGTTTCCGGCCGAAGCAGTTTATTGCGTTTAAAATTTTCGTTAATATCATTGAGATTTTCCACTTCACTAACAAAAAAAAAAAAAAATACATTGAATTAATTAAGTAGTTAATTGTAAAAATCAATTGGAGAAAGACTAGATAAAGACTTGAAACAAGTTCTTTAGTCGTCTTTGTGTTTTTTAAAAACTCAGAACTCACCCTAGAAGTGGAAATATCCTTTTGTGCAATTGATTCAATTGAATTTGAAATCTATGCGCCGCAAAGTGTCCAGAAAATCTGAAAAATACAGATAAAAACAATACTACTTTTATACAATCTTGGAACTCAATGTCATTCACCGCTATTGAGTAAGTACCTCAAACTTACCGGTTAGATGAATTCAAAAATATATGGGCTGTGGTTTTTTCGAAGTTATTGATAAATTGTTGATACAAGTTTGATGAAACTATTTCTTCTGGAGCAAAATGCACAACAACTGAAGCAGCTTCATAGTCTTTAAACTGATTCCGCAGTGTGTTCAGGATGTTTTCATTTGGAATATCAGCGACTGAAAGTAAAAGCTTATTTAAAAATAACGTAATTGTATGCAAACTATATTTTTTTACAATGAATCTTAGTAGAGTGTTAAGGAATGTAATTTATCAATAAATACGAATATTACCGTATACAGTGGAACCCTAAACATGCCTTTCACTGTTGGTTTAGGTTCAATTAGGTACAGTTTTGGGAAATATTCCATCCAATCAACGCCATATCAGTCTTAGGCAGTACTCTATAATCCAACAGATTCGATTGTCCTATACTGCCCTGCAAAACCTTTGTCGGACTAACGGTTGCCCACTGTATTTTCTAATGTATGAAAATAAGTTTGCACAGTCATTGTATTAATAACAATTGCGAAAATCAACGATCAAATGTTTAATGGTCCATTGAAATCAAAATCCGTATTGTGAAAACTGATTGATAACATTTGGGCCGACGCACCGGAGCTCGCATACTACTTTTCGTTCCCGAAGGAATAATGGGACAAAACCTATTACATATATTTCTTAGGCTCTAGAGTCTAGAACATCTCTGTTCTGCAAAATTTTACTGAAAAGTAAAGTTAGACGACAAGTCTGACTATGTGAACCATCACCGGCTCAAGTTTCTATCAATCAGTTTTCACCATACGAATTTCAATCAATTAATCTTACCAATAGTCAATCAGTTGATAATCGCAATGAGGCTGATTCTGTTATATAATACTAGCTGACCCACACGGTGTAGCTCGAGCCCTAGGTTAATCGAATTGGGTAAATTAAGTAATATAGCTCCTAAGTTTCCATTTCAGTGAGAAAATATAGTCAATGTTACTTAGGGGCAATGAAGCGCTCTAAAAATTACAGAATTTTTGGATCGGTTCAGTATTTTCCAAGTTCCCGGCTGTGTTCCAGTTCCCGTTCCGTTTCCACAGGAATATAGGGACGAAATATAGTCTATGTAACTTTTGGATAACAACGTATTGTAACAGTGAAAAAAATTTAAAATCAGTTCAGTGGTTTTTGAATTCCCGTTACCGTTACTGTGGGAAAATGGGGATGAAATACACTTACAAACCTTTCTATTAGCTCGCTCTATATATTTAAAAAGAAATTACTCCATCAGAATCTGTTGAGCAGTTCCAAAGATCTAAGCATACAGACAATATGTAATGACTATACATTACGACTAAAGTTAATGTTGCCTTAAGGTTCACTTACAAAGTATTATTTGGTCACCAGACGATGGTTCACTAACATCAGCAGATTTAACAACAGTCCCATCATCCAAAACAACATCTTTTCCATTTTTCAACAATCCAAGCAACGGGCCAGGTGGAACGCCTTTTGCTACACATTTTTTTAAGTCCAAGGCCCCAGGTCTTGGCTGTAATTGTATAAAAGAAGTATTGAGTATTATAGTAGTACTTTGTTATTTTCATTTTATTTTATTTTTAAGGTTATCTGAACGGATCTGTGATATAGTGCTTTATTTCACAAATGCTGTAATTATTTTTTCGAACAAGAACTTAATATTTTACTACTATGCTGTCCATGGTGCAATTTTTGGCATGTTTATCACGTAGCCAAGTCCTCTAAGAGTCCTAATACTGTTATAAAAACAAGCACTTTCTCACTAAGCCATTCATAATGCTATTTTAAATTATATTTAATATTAGGGACATGTCTTTATGCACCCACGGTGTAGGTGGTGTAGGTCGGTATAAGACGGTTTTGATTTAATTTACCTTTAATTTGCATGCATAAGAAATAGATGGACTGTTTTCTGCAGTGTCGCCTTGTGCGCTGAAATTTATATTAAGAGTATTTAGAAAAAAAAAACTGCAGAACTATTCTCATTACTCACCTAGAGATTGCGATTGGATGAACGGTCATAACTTCATCTTCAAACAAATCAGTGTCTAAAAAACTTTTAGTGTCTATTTGTATCTTCTTCAAAACAACGAAACGATTCATAGCTTGAAACAGGGTGTTCTTAAAAAACAAAAATTAACTGGTTATATTCTATATCTATAAAAAAAAAACAATATTTCTTGCTTCTTCTTTGAAGTACATGAAGACTACTTGCTAAGTGTGGATGGGTAACCATCTCTACATACGGAACTATTCCAAAAATGAAAACTTAAGTTACTGACTTCCTCACGTAGCTATTAGAATTGAAATGAAAATCTGGTGTCTCTTCAGTAATTATAGAAAAGAAAATCGTAACATTTATCTGAAATTTTGGAAACATCTGCCATGGATGAAATTGGGCAACTAAATTTGAAAGTTAACCGGAAAAGTCACATGGAATTGATTACTAGTGATGGTTTGGAACCAGAGTAACTAATAGCCTAACTATTAGCGTTGGAAGTTACTCAATGTGTAGAGTTGTTATCCATAAAAAAAAACTGATGCAACCTTTAAACAAATTGGCTCAATTAAATACCTTATACTTATTCTCTTACCAATTCTGTTGGACCATGCAATGTTATTTGAGAAACTCCTGCATCTTGAGCTGTTAGAGCCAAACCTGGCAGACCTCCAAGTTTGCTCCAACATTTACCGGTAAAGAATATGTGCTGCAACCTTGACAACTTAGTTTTATGCTCATGTGCCAGGCGCTGTGTGCCTTCGCCACAGTTGAACAAGTACCTTTTATTGATATTTTAATTTTTTTAATTTTAAATAAACAAACATTTTAGCTTTATGTTTTACCTTGATTGGTCTGTGAACAAGTAAACAGATGATGGTGCTCCATTAGCTCCACAACCTAGCACTTGCAATGTTACAGTACCCGGAGTGTATTTGGTTTTTTGTTTTGCATCAGCCATTCTCTTTGATTTAAAGCCAGGATTCTTTTTGTTGTCCGTGAATGTTCTGTACTTGAAAAAGCTAGAACTTTTAAATATTCTGGTTATTCTTAAAAGTAAATACATATGACTTTTTGACTGGATTTAAAACTTACAACTAGACTTTTGGAATTCCAACTTTTGACAGGCAAGTTTTGGAAGCTCAATACTTTCCAATAAAAGAAATTCGTATAAGCCCTGTTCACACTGTACAATTAGTTGGACAGACTTCGTTTGATGGAAGCTGGATGGTCGGATGAATTAGGTCTGTTCGTTGAACTTTCCCCAGGTTTGACCCAGGTTTTCTTGACAGCCCTATAAGTAGTAAAAAAAAACTGGGTTTTCCACTCCTCAAAAAACGCTTAACCACAAATCACCACACATCCCTGTCATTAAAAAAAAATACATGCTATTTGACAGCCCTCAAATCGCCACAGCAAAAAGCTAGGGCGAGTTGGGGGAAAACCTATGGCAAACCTATGGCTCAAAAAACACTCAATTTGACATTCAGGGCGAATTAAGGTTTCTCAAAAAACGCTTTGTGGCGACCCTAGTGCAACCCCAGGGCTTCAACGAACAAACCTATTTTGTGTTCACACTTATCAAGCTTGCCGTTCAACTTTATTTCACGTTCCCTTCCACTCCGTCCAACTTCTAAGTTTTCAGAAACATTTACGTTTTATTGGTTTTTTTTTTAAATATGCATCTGTTTTTACGATCCTGATACAATTTTTATCCGTCGTTATGACATATGCGGTTTTTGAACTGATTTGATGAATTTAATCCAATTATTATTGAGAAGATCAGGCCCGTATTTGTAAAGAAGTTTTAGAGGATGAGTTTTGAATTACGAAAAGAAAAACACAAAGATCAAAAAGGAATTTTAGTAGATTTTCGGATAAAGTTCAACGCATGTCAGCACAACGTGTTGCGCAAGGCGGCAAGGCCTTTAGTCTTATGAGTTCTTATTGAACGCACCTTTCAACTCTCGGTCTGGAACTGGAATCTGGAATTCATATGTCAAAAATCGTTTCAACGATGGTTTAATTTTTTGGTTTATTATTTCTACCAACACATTTTAATTATTTAATAATTTTTATTTTTGTCTGTTTATACTAAATGGAAAAAAGAGAAGATGTGCTGCGGGAGGTTTGCATTAAAAATTCATTTTATCCGCAAGTGACAACATAACTAGCCACTTTTTTCAGGCTCTTGAACAAAATGAAAAGGAAGTCCAAAGATGGGAATCATATATCAAAGACAATGAAACTGCAATTACCAACATGAATATGTTTAGTAAAATGTTAACCGTAGATGTTATGGTCCCATTTGGGAAGAAGGCCTTTTACCCCGGTCGTTTGATTCACACCAATGAAATACTAGTTGCGCACAATCAGGATTATTTTTCCAAGTGCTCGGCTCACACCGCAACTGAAATTTGCAAACGAAGAATCGAAAATGGAAAGAAGCGCTTGGAAGAATTCGAAACTGAACGGGATTTGTATCTGTAAGTTCAAAAAAATAAATGTAAGTAATTTAATTGCCACTTTTTCTGGTCTAGTGTCATAAAGTGATGGCTAGCACCAGATATTTTTTTTTATGTATGTTGAAAACGTTATACAGGACACTAACTTATCCATGGCTAACACCGGCAGAAACTAGCCAGATTTATCACAGTAACAATTATTTGTCAAACATTGAACTTCAATGCCAATGTGAACCAAATCCGTTAAAAAGATTTCTCTAAATTAAAAAAAAAAAAAAAAACATTACACTGAAGCAAATTATTTGCTTGTTCTGACTTTATTTTTGTCAACAGAAACAAGTTGGAAAAACCATATTTTGATGGAGCACTTCCAAGCTCCGGGGAACAGGAGATTATAGAGGAATATGACGAGGAAAAAGAGAAAGTTTGGAGAGAAGAACATCGTCGAAGAGTCAAAGAGGCAAAGCTTAAAGAAAAACAAGAACGTGAGAGGCAATGGTCAAGTGAAACTGATATTAAGAAGGATCCCCTTCAAGCACTGGACGATGATGAAAAATTACTCGATGAACTCAATGAAGAGCTGGATGAGCTTGAAATTGAGTGCAAGAATGAAACTCAAGAAATGCTTCAAAAGCTAATGTCTTGTGAAATGAATCTACCACCGTCCAAAAAGCGAATCGCACACTCAAGTAAAATTAATCCAAATGGCGAAGTTAAACTAGAGCCAATAAAACCGAAAATAGAAAATCAACCGTTAAAAAAGGAGGTGGATGAAATCATCAAGTCAACCGAGTTGAACTTGAGCAAGTCTGAAACGATGGAAGAGAATAGAAACGAATCTGACTCATCTGATTCAGACACACCAGAAGAAATACGTTTGATTGAAAATCAAGCTGAGTATCTACCTCAAAACGATCGTGTTGGTTTCTATCAATACCAACTTTATATCATCGATCAAAAAATATCAAAACGTACCTTTAGCAACAATAAAGAGTTAGAAGAGAAATTACATCTGTTCAAGATTAGAGATCACTTGGAGGAGCTAATCGAAGAACTCCCAGGATCAGATTCCGAAACTCAAGTGATTGATGAAAAAGAAAAGGATGTGATTGAAAAACTGGATAGCAACCCACCTAAAAGACGAATATCGTTTGCATTGGAAGACCAAACTCTAGAATTTCGTAAAAACGAAGCAGTTGCGCAAATGTTACCTATAACCCCGCCGAAAGAAGAAATCATACCACGTGATATAATTCGGTTGGACGAACCAGTTCTCAAAGAACAACCCGTCGAATCTTTAGAAAACGAAGAAAACAAAACAGAAGTTGTACGACAAAAAACTATTCTCGAAAAAGTTGAAGAAAATCTTAAAACACAAAATCTTGAAGACGCTGATTTGGTCAACAAAATCATTGATTCAAGTGTAAATCGTATTCAGACTCTACACATCCATTTCAAACACTCTCAAAATGATGTATCGCCGAGCACTTGTGATGAGAAATCAGAAATTCCTACAAGCCCCGCAGACTTTTACAAACTAGTCCAGACGACGGAGGACTCAAGCAAGGGCGATGTGGAAACGGATGCAGGTAGAAATTTTTACTTGAAAGAAAGTGATCGTGAAAGGGCATATGTTGACGTAAGATCAGAGGTAAAATTTCTTACGCCAATTGTAGCTCGTTGTTTATTTCTTTTTTTTTTTAGTTTTTGACGCCTAATACAAATACAAGTCGATATAAGTCGATTTTAAAACAGAAACCAACTCAAATCTCCGAGGAAACAGAAGATAAGCCAAACTTTAAACAAAAAAAGCCCAAGAAGCCAAAAGAAGATGAAGATGAGTACATGAGTGCTTATAATAAGGTAGTTTTCACTACACTAGACAAACTGTTGAAAATTTCGTTCAAATTAATTTTTTTTTAGGTAATGGGAGATGTTATTGAAAGTAAAACTGAACCAGATCCTTTGCCTGAGGGCAAATTTGAAGACATGCATGCTCCCAAAAAGAGAATCAGTAGGTTCAAACAGCTGCAAAGTGAGAAACATAATAACTTTTGAAATTAAGTATTTTGTCTACAATGTTTTTATAAAAGATAGTCAAACTATGTATTTGTGTTAAAATAAAAACTTAAAAAGTGATATATGAAGAGCCAGATATGACTTGATTCTTTTATTTGACTATCTCTTCTCTTTTATTTCAAAAAATCTGTAAACAAATTTCAAACGTGTAGGTCTTATTTATTTTTAAAGCTTTAGAACTTGACATTCATTTTCATGTCAAAAACATCTTTGATAGTATTTTTCTAAATATCAACCAGAATTTACTCTGCAATCGAAGAAACAGAAAGAAAGGTCTAACTAAATAGCAAGCATTTCATTTCCTCACACTATTTATGCTCACTTACTTAAGTGAACATTACAGTTTGAGGTGATCATGAGCCGCAATCAACGCAATTTCGATTTTGGGACAGCTCTCTTCAATTTTGTACTCTAAGTCAGTTGAGGTATTCTATCACTGATCCAGGACGTCTATCCACTCTACATGTCCCAGCCACCGTAGTCTTGCGATGCGTACACTTCTATGTCCAAGGGTTACTTCGGTTTTTCTAGAGAGGGTTTTATTTCTGACAAGAGTAATTCTCTGTACTACCCCAAAGTTATGTTTGTCTACTGCTTCGTTTTGTGCAATTCGTTGATGTTCACTATCCTTGTTTGTTAACAGCACATACATATTTCGTTTCGCCCCATGAATTATTAAACCCATTTTTACCCTTTCTGTTTCAATGTTGCAAAAGCAGCTATGACATCATGCTTGCTTCTTCCCCATACGTCGTAATCGAGCAACTGTACAAGCTTTTGAATGTTTATGTGCTAACGCTTGAGTTTTCCACATTCTATTTCGATAAAAAATAAAATAAATACAAATATGGAGGGGTAACAGAGCGGGGAGCCTCAGGACGCCAGGACCTAGCGCATTTCTCACAACCATGCCTTGTGGAGGAATGGAGGGAAATCGAGACACATGGCCATGGCATGAATTTACGAGGACTTTCCAATTCCTCGAAAAAAGCAATACCCATGGATAAACATTTTTGTTTCTGTTGGTATTCGAACCACGAACCTCCGATCGATTTGAAAGTTAACACGTAAACTTTTAAAACGATGGAATCTCAGAATTAATTTTTTTGGAATTCGACTAACTTCCTATCGAAATAGAATGCCAAAATAGCGATGAGTGTCTGTCGCCTTGTCGAAAGCCTTTTTGGACATCAAAGGTTCCGGTGAGCTCTTTACCGACCTCGACAAAGCAGGATGGATTCTCCAAAATCATAGTGCATAGTCGCAAGAGAATCAAGACATTGTTCTGTACATCTGTGAATTCGTTATCACATTGCGTTGGTTGTACTTTACTATCGGCCATTTGAGATTGGTGATAATTTCTTTTACTTGAGTTCTGAATTGATACCTTTCATCGCTCTATTTTTGAAGATTTGAAGTTTTCTTACATTCCCTGTGTTGTACTTATACTCGTTTATGAACGAAGAGTATAAATCAAAATGAGGAAGAATCAACGTGTTATCAACTTTAAAAAGAAACAAATTTTTACAAATCGCATACGCTTTAAAAATCCATGAAACGAAAATAGTATTATTGAAAATATTTACTCCATAGGAGTAAACATGTTGTTTATTGATAAAAACCTTAAAAGTAATTTTCTGTTTCTTTACAACTCGTTTTAAATTTATTCCTAATAACCACAAAACAGCTAAAGTTATTAAACAAATAATTTTAAGCATCACTTTTTAAAAACAAGTCTTTTTTTGTTATTAATCTTCCAATCCGAGGAATTCTCTTTCGAGAGCTGCTCCCATCATATTCCAATCACCATCATCCTCAGTATCCTGGGGGTCTGATTGATCATTCGAATCGGATCCAAGTTCCAAGTCGGATGGCAAATGTTCGCCTTCAAAATTCACAAAAAATATAGAAATACTTATATATAAAGAAAAGTAAAAAAAAAAATTTATTCACCTCTTCGAAATTTTGTGCTCGGCATTTCATCGTCGTCTTCTGCGGAACTTGGTTCTTCTTTTTCAGGATTTGCTTCACTAGGAATGAGGCTCTTTTGTTCCCTTGAAAAGAATTCGCGCTGTCGCTCCTCTTCTTTTTCTTGACGTTTTCTTTTCCTTAGCGTTTTATCCACAGGGGGATTTTCTAAAAGGAAAAAGAAAAATAAATAAAAAAAAAATCAAGAAAAATTTAATTTTTTTTACTACCAATATTGACATGTTCATCCTCAGTAGAAGAATCAGACTCGAAAAACTGGTCGAACTCCTTGTTCATGTCAGCCAAATCAGCGTTGGAAAAGCTAAGCAGAGGATTGATAGTATCAATAAATTTCTCCGGTTCATCGTCTTGCAAATTAGATGTTGAAGAAATTTCAGACTTTTCACTATAGTTTACCACATGTTCAGGACTATGACAATGTGCGGGAGGTTGCCGAGTTTTGTTCTTATTTTTACGATCAAGTGGAAACAATCGTTCGTCTACTATTTCCCATCGTTCCGCACATGACCACAACCAACTAGCGTTGACAATTTTAATTTTTGGGTTCTTTTTCGCAGCATTGACCTTAAATGTTCCCGATGTAACCGCAACCAAATGTGTTGTTGCTTCGCTTATGTTTTGACTTACATCAGCTCCTAAGCTCTTTGCTATAAAATAGGCACGACTTTGTTCTAATTTCATATTCGTCGGAACCAAACCCGAAAACACTAAGTTTTTTTGACGCAAAACTTCAGAACGAATTTTCGGCACTATGATTTTCAAATCCGGAATTTCCTTTGTTTCGTCATAAATTTCATAGAATCTTTTATGAATGTTTTTGAGTATGACTTCAAGATATAATAAGTAATCGTCAGGGTCTTCAATTTCAATTAGTTTCTGGTTGCCGACTTTAGCCACGTTGGCTATTATTGGTGTTTCTTCAATTGGTTTGGTGTTCTCATCGGAACTGTTGCTTGTCACATCAATCTCTTCTTTTTCTTCCTTACAAGAACTTTCAATGTCTTCACTCAAATTAACTTCTACTGTGTCGTCAGCCTTAGGAAGGCTCGAGGTCTCTTTAAGTTCTAATTCTTTTACTTCTGCTGTTTCTATATTTGATGTTGTGGTTTTGGTTTCTTCATTTGCTGAAGTAGACGGTTGGTTTGTGCTAAGGGAATCTGACAAAATTACATCGTATTTCTTTTCCGATTTATCTTCTTCGTTTGTTTCATCTTTCAGATCTAGAAGCATTTATTTAAAATAAACAGAAATATTTATAAACTTTTCTTAACTATTTCGCTTCTCTGGTGATAATATGTAATGGTTAGCATGTTTGTCTGTTACGTGGAGGTTCGAAGTTCGATTCACAGAAACCAAAAAAAAAAAAAATGTTTTCACGGGTTTGAACGAGGAATTATAGGTCCCCTCCGCTACGCCCTGGGGTTTCGTGATCTGTTCTGACACCCTATTTAGTTTTTATTTTTTAAATATTTCGATCGTTGTTGTTTTTGAGACAGGCTGCCAGCAACAATTTCTACTTTTTACCTTACCGCGCTTTAAGGAAATATAAAACACCGACAATTAATTATTAAAATGTAATCGAGGAGAAAACAACAGCCTGTTGAAAACCAGACTAGAAAAAATTTAGAGAATTAATAGACTAACACACTAAGAGACTAGGCGGTCTCTTATGTTACACTGAAAAGGTTGGCTACGTTCCTTGTGGCCATAGAAACAGATATTGATATGCCGAAAGGGGTCATAATTATACAAATTAAAAAGGCAGTATTACTGCAATTAAATTCAAAATGATGAAAAAAAGTTAAATTCACTAACACACTTTTGAGTGACAGAAGTGCCCTTACAATGAAGTTGTATTATTCTACTCATCCTCTGATAATTTTTTTTTAAATAGATACGGTTGTATATGATACCGATTCTGATTCTGACTTCTGACTGTCGCCCTGACAAAATAAAAAGTTTTCTCTAATCAATTTGCTAATAGATAACAAAAATGTCGATATAAACTTTAGAGCCATTCGTAAGTCTGTCTACATCCTATGGAGGATGGTGAAATGGCTATGATTCTTACTGATCCAACCGTACTGAGCCCGTATTGCAAATTACGAAAGTTGAGGTACGAAATGGCCCAAAACAACGATAGCTAAACGACCGCTAAAAAGCAGTCGGTAAATGGTAACGAGTATCGTAAATCGCAATCGCAACGTAACAAAAACAGGAGTTTTTGCGAGCATCGTTGTTTGCAATACGGGCACTGCGAATGTTATTTGGAATCCTTCACGGCCTGTTAATCTCACATTACCGGCATTGGTCCCAAACAATACTCAACCAATTCAAACTTCCAACCGCTTTCAGAGAATTACTGAGTAGATAGTAAATGATAACAGCAATTATTGTTTCTCTTCCTCCCATGCATGTAATTCGAACAATTTACTTGTGTCTCATATGCTCAAACCTGCAACCAGCTATTTGATCAATAAAAAGCTTGAAATATTGACGAGAGAGCCATACCGACAAATTCAGAAGCATGTAAATTTTTCAACGCAATGTAAAGTCAATTTGTTATGAGATTTTCTTTTATGTTTCTCTCTTCGACAAGTCTGTCTGACGTTTCTCACTGCTGCTGTGTTCTGATTTGAAAAAATCCCTATTTCCAATTAAGAATAGCAAATGCACTCCCAACTCCAGAAATAAGTGATTTTCAAGATTTGATTGAATCAGGATTCACTAGCTCATCCTGTAGCCCTGAACTGTCGTAGAACAATGTACTTTTCATTTTTGGTAGATGCCAGGAAGTAGTTACATTTAATTGACTGTGAGAATCAAGCTGCAGATGGACATTGCGAGTTTTTATAAAGTTTGGCGTGTTGCCAATTTCCTTAGCAGACGCTTAGACTATGGGGGGACTATGGTGGCAAAAATAGTCTTGCGAAGCTTCATTTATAAGTCTCCTACGCTATATAAAACCTAGAATTGTTTTTTTTTTTTTTGCGGGAAGTAGTCTAGCACTGGTGCTAATGGTGTAATGGTTAGAATGTTAGTCTGTAACTCGGCCCAGAATTCCAGTGGCACATGTAGTTTTCTTATGGATATCGTCTTTCGAGAGAAAGTGGCAAGTACTCCGCGAGTGATAACACTGCCATGTAAAGCATAAAATTATTAGTCCTTGAAATGCGTTAAGCCCCGAAGTTTCCCCGAGTTAAATTTAAATAGTTTTATGCTAAAATTGAAAAAAAAAAATTAACACCTCTGGGAAAAAGGGTCAAATAGGGTCTAATAATCTCTGACTTTTTTTTTAATTTTTGAGTAAAACCTTGGAACATAAGAAACCCCAAAGAATATAGAGTTCCTCCGCATTACCGGTTTTTAGCCGTGTTGGTTTACTGTAAACTATCACACTAAGATTTCTGTGGACAGAAGACGTGTACAGCTAAAACAAGCGTTGCTGTGAATGTTTTGCAAGTTTTTTTTTCTTTATTGAGTATGTCTCTTTCCGGGAGAAAATTACCCACACTCCTTAAAAGATGACAGATTGTGAATTTCTGTGTACTTCAATTCATTTGTCTGATTAATTGGAACTACAGTAACCCTTGCTCAGTTTAAGTCTGTAAAACAGTAACTTCTAACTCAACCAAAGCAGAACTAAGTACTGTGATCCGGGGACTCTCCAAATTTTACGAATTTAATTTGATTACCTTTAAAGTCCATGCCCTCGCCATCCAGTTCGTGTTTTGAAAGCCCTGGTGGAGCGTTTATATCGCCCGTGTGTTGAAAGAAATGATATGGTTTTACTTGAATAAGATTAGAAGCCATATTCCATACATCTTCTCTGTCGTCTATGATGCAAACCATCGAATCCCCACAAGGGAACAAAGCTCTAAAACAAATTGATAGATAAATTAGTCACTAAAGATATCAACTGCCTCCATTCGACTCACTTTAGGTTGTCTGTTTTGCTTGTGGCATTAAAACACTCGTCACGAGAAAGAATTCTATGCGAGAAAAACTTTCCATCGGGATCCAGCAACTGGGCAATCATATGAGCATAGTTTCTTGCTCCAAACGTACAAATATGCAATTCGTATGACAGTGACATTCGTGTTAAGAATTCGGCTGTTCCAGGCCGTAGTCTGGTATGATACCATGGCGAATGAGGCCCATACAGTTGAAAATGATAAATACCTTTAACGTTATTTGGGACATTGTCATTCGTGGTATGAATAACAGTTTGATCTAAATCGACCAGTAATACTAGTTTCCTATCCTGCAGTAAACGTTTGGTGTCTGCTTGACCGAGTTTTTGTGCAAGTTTTTGTGTGACTTTCAAATCAGGTACTGAATGAACCATAGGCACTGATGCTTCCGAAGCGTTACCCTATAACCAAAGAATAAACACAATCAACAAATGTTTTTTTTTTTTGCATTTTTTACGTACGTTCTCATTTTGGCGCAAATCGGCACCACAATCTGCACACATGTCTTTGATAACAGTTGTGTGCACACATGATGAAAGTGATAACAAAGCCGATCTAAAAATAAATACATATTATGTTAAAATAAATGAACCGGCATTTATATTTATTAGCCGAATGTTCCAATTTCCAATTAGCAATTGATATTGTATAAAAAAAAAAAATAGTGCAATTGGGTTGTTTATTCAACGTACCCCTTTTCAACAACAGCGCCATCTTTGTATAGACGCTTTTTGACAACACCATTTTTGGTTGCTTTGAGTTTTTTTACTTCTTTGTCTACGCCATCACATATTTCATAAAACAATATTACTTGTGAATTATTAACCGGGAAACCTTCTCTTACTCGCCATTTAATAATTTTTATTTTATAATCGTTCGGAGCGCAAATTACAATGTTTTGATCGGCCATAACTTTTACCTTTCACTTTGACACTGAACTTAAATTTGTGTTCCACAAGAAGCCATTTGCGAAATGTGCCAAAATTTTAAATACCCCATTGCTTAAGCTGCAAACAACTTGTCCTGCTCGTTACATTTTATTCAGTACTCGTAAGGAAAACATATTTTTTACTATTTTTTTATATCTTCATTCTTTTACATAACAAATAAGAGACTTGATATGCATTTGACGTAGAGTGAATAACACTATGAATGTTTGTTCATCTAAAAGAAATGAGATCGTTTTTAATAAATGCATCTGCGATCTGAATCTTATGGTTTCACATTTGCTTTGAAGATCTTCTAATTCCGTTTACTGGTAATTAAATGTATCACTTAGTTAATATGATTTGACAGCTGAGTTTGTCATTTCAGAGTAGAACTAAGATTTCTCAAACCAAAGCATTTTTGCAGTTGCGTCAGTATCAATCGCAGCTGTTAAAATTAAGTTATAATCTTTGCCGTCTCGACAGTACAAATGTGTGAAGACTCTTTTTTTTCGATTTAGGTATTCTCATACTGCAATTGCCGATGCCGTGACTGAAAAGCGCTTTGGTTTAGGAGGTCTTTTATTTTTAACGAATTAGTTCAATAATGCCCAATTTTTTAATTAGTTTTTATCAAATTAAAAAATAGTACTTGGCAGTGCTGTGTTGAGTTCCACAAATATGTGTTTATTTCAATACTTCAAGTTGACAGCTGGTCATATTTTTCGTTTTGTTTTTTGCTATTTTCGTGAAATCAAATCTGTGTGGGTGTGCCCTGCTAGCTGCTAAAGTTAAATTTTGTAAACAAATTATTTATTGAGTACCATGAGTGCGGAAGAAAAAAGTAACATGAATTCGGAAGAAAAACAAAATGATGATATAGCTGAACAGCCTAATATAACCAACAAAGAAGCCAGCCTCAAACGGCCCGCAAATGAATCTTCAAGTGAAGACGAATGGATTGGTCCTATGCCATGCGAATCGGCTAAACCGAAAAAGAAAAAGGGTAAACCATTGAAATATTTCACAATCCATTAATGTTTTATTATTGCACAATATTCATCAGTTCTTCCCTATGAGAAAATTTATTTGGAAAACCTTCCCAATGCAGAGAGTTACGAGAAGAGCTATATGCACCGCGATGTCATCTCACATCTTGTTTCTACTAAAACAGATTTTATCATAACTGGGAGTGTAGATGGCCACATAAAGTTCTGGAAGAAAATGGAAGACGGAATCGAATTTGTGAAACATTTTCGCAGCCATCTCAGTAATTTTGAAAGACATTGTGTCAATCGACAATTATTTACCAAGTTCTTTTTTTATGCAGTGCCTATCATTTCACTGTCAACAAACAGCAATGGAACTCTTTTGTCTTCTACCTCATCAGATAAGTGCGTCAAGGTTTTCGATGTTATTAACTTTGACATGATTAGCATAATCAAATTGGAATTCAATCCTATGTGCACTGAATGGATACATTCTCCAGGTGATGCGATAAGCAGTCTGGCTGTGTAGGTTACTTTCAATCAATGGTAAACACTAGAGTTGCTTATTAGCTTGGAACTCATTTCAGCACGGACAAGGACTCGAGCAAAATTTATATTTATGATGGCCATGGAAATGGGGAATCATTGCATGTGTTGGACAAGTTACATTCAGCACCAGTCGTTTGTATTTGTTACAACGCAGCGTTTTCCACAGTTATTTCGATTGACAAGAACGGTATTCTAGAGTATTGGATGAACTCTAAATATGACTACAAATTTCCCTCCAAAATAGTTACTTTTGATTCAAAGTTGGATACAGGTAACGACTTCTAGTTTCAAAAAGTTTTAGCTTTAGAGCAAAACATTAAAATACAATTTTGAAGTGATTCCAATTGCGTACGATCTTAATTTTTTTTTTTTCTTACGATTTGCTTTGAAACTTGTTTTCTTTTGAAACACAGGGTGTGATGATTTCTATCTATTTCAGGACTGTATGAATTTTCAAAACACAAAACTAGAGTTACAGGTTTGGCGGTATCCAAAGATGGACGTCGATTTGCCTCTATTTCAACAGACAGAAAAGTAGATCAGTTTTTTGCTACATATTTACTTTGATTTGTTTAAATGTTTGAATGTTTAAGGTAAGAGTATTTCAATTCAACACTGGAAAGCTGATCAGAGTCTTCGATGAAGCACTTGCCCGTTTTCAGGAAATACAAAAAACATCGAATGCACTACCAAACATGGAATTTGGTCGAAGGTAAATAACTGCAACAGAATAATAAAGGCTAGTACTGAATTTAAATTGTTTTCCTTTTAGAATGGCTACAGAAAGAGACTTGGAGAAATCAGATTATTTCACAAATAGCAACATTATTTTCGATTACAGTGGGCATTTTATTATGTACCCCACCATGCTGGGCATCAAACTGGTCAATATTGAAACCAATCGATGTGTTACAATTTTGGGTAAAACGGATAACATCAGGCCCCTTAACATTGCATTGTTTCAGGTAAAGACTTCATTTTATTTCTTTCTAAATTTACTTTGAATTTTAGAGAACTTTTTGATCGATCGACGAATTCGCTAGTTTTGGTACTCGTGAATTAACCAGATACAAAATACACGTCAGCCGGTAAGCTGCACGTAAACTGGGGCGTTTTATCACCCTTTTTCTGGTCAATTTAATAGATCAGCTCCTGGATGACCTCAATAACTCGGGGCTTGACACACAAGGCTACGCTGATGACCTGGTCATCTCTGTTCAAGGCAATCAAAATGCACCGGTCACAAACCGAATGCAACGTGTCCTGAACAAAGTCAATGACTGGTGCAGGAGCGAAAAGCTACAACCCCACCAAAACAGTCACCATTCCCTTCACTAGAAGACGTAAAATTGATCTTCAAACACTCTCCTTAAATAGTGTTCAAATTTTTTTTCCAAAGAGATTAAATAACTAGGGGTAACCCAGGATAGCAAATTCAATTGGAAACCGCATCTAGACAAAACCATAGCAAAAGCATCTAATACTTTCTGTGCTTGTTCTAGACTCTTTGGTAAATAATGGCAAAAAACATATTAAATTAATGCCCGTAAGGCTTTATAAAAGCTACAAAGATTAAGATAGCCAGTGTAGGTATCCACAGGTGGAATGCGCACCTGCCAAATTTAGCGCTAGAAAGTTTATTAAATTGTCTTCTGCTACACCAAAGAGTAAAGAAGACTGCCGCACTAAGCGGACTAAAGTACCATCTCACAAACAACTTAAGTGAAGAAAACTTACAGGGACATATGAGCATTTTGCAGGTGCTCCCAAAATTGGAATCGCCTGCAGCTCACTCTTCGGACTTTATGCCTAGACGTATAGTGTTACACCACTGGTAACTGCCTGACAGTTCTATCTCAATTAGCCACTAACTCTTTCCTGGGTGTCTGGACATGAAGATGGTAATGAATAGGCTGACCGGCTACCAAGACTTGGCTTTCAATCCCAATTCAAAGGCCCGGAACCCTACTGCAGTCCCCCAATCAGTAGCATTAACAGCGAACTGGTTACTTGGGAACGGCAGAACATGATCCACACCCGGAACAACTATAATGGAAACCGCCAGTCAAAACTATTCAAACGGCCTTCTTCACTAGACACTGCTCTATTAGATATCATCTTAAAAACATGAGCATCAGTCAGGATGACACTTGCCGGCTCTGTCTCGAAGATACAAAAACGGCTGAACACATTTTATGCGAATGCCCTGCCATAGTCAGATCCAGGCTAAAAATATTCTATAAAGGATTCAGTAGTCCCTTTGATATTAAAAAAAAACCACCCCTTCTTCGATTATTCTTAGGTTTTAACATGACCTCAACTTTGAATGAACAACTTTAAACCTTACGTTTTTAAACCTAAGGGAACAGCATAAAAGATCTTTCAAAATCATCATAAATTCAAAATTTCCATTGTTTTGGTGGCTAAGCGAACACGTACTTTTTCGAACCCAAAACGGAGAGCATCATAACTGACCCTGAAAAAAAATATAAACCTATGGTCTGCAATATTCAGCTACACTTGCAGACCTCAATCCGCATTGCAGTCCTCGAGCTGCACTCGCCTTGCTCCATTCATAAGATCGCAATGTAAGATAGTTATTTCTGTGGTTGTTTCGTGGTAGGATTCGTTCAGTTTGACCTTTACTCAGACGCCATGGCGCACAGATTTCAAAGTGGAAGTTAAAAAAAACACAATTTTTGAAAATATCTTGAAAAAGTAATTTTTCTCAAAATTTGTTCGAGAGCAACCCACTGACTGTTGTTTAATCTGCGCTCATATCACAAACAGCAGCATACGTCTCCGACCTGCGGAGTTTTAACAATAAGTCTATAATAAATTTTCTTTTTGCTTACCATTTTTAGGGAAAAGCCAAAAAGACGAAAGCTGCTTTAACGATAGAACAAGAAGCAAGTGATAATCCAACACTACAGTCCTTAGCAAATGATCCTACTTTATTTTGTACAGCGTATAAGTAAGTAAAATCGGTTTTCTCTATTCGCACGGCACAGCAATAGAGGTCGGGAGTGAAATTCAGTGTTTTCTTTTTGTTCCTTTCATACTTATAGAGAGCGCATCTTGTTACTCTTCTTTTATGTTCCGAAATTCTAAGCTGCTCACGCGCTTCTGTAATAACTTAACAAGGCCCAGACTAGCGAGTTGCTTCTTGCTTAGCTTCTTTTATAGAAACTGTTTTTTTAGAAAGCAAAAAAAAAAGCGCTAACTTCTATTAAATTTTTATTCACCTCACTGATCGCCTTTGCACTCCTTCCGTCCCCTTAGTTCATTGTGACATGCGAATAAATTGAACTTTTTACAACTAACTTACATTTTTGAATAAACACCATGCAAATTTCAGGAAACCACGTTTCTACCTCTACAGCCGACGGCTTCCATCAGACCTTCAAGATGTTGATCGCGATGTATTCAATGAGAAGCCATCGAAAGAAGACATAATTGCAGTACCTGAGGGCCAAGGTAAAATGCTTTACATTTATTGGTTTATTCACCGACAATTTCCTTAACAATTTTTAACATTCTTAATTTTCACGCTTATCAGAAGAAGGTCAACAAATTGTTTCTATTGCTATATTTGATATAAACTAGTTAACCAGGCTAATTTTTTTTTTAATGGTTTAACAGGTACTCAGAGAGTGTATGAGAACGTTATTCTACACACAACAATGGGTGATATTCATATAAAGCTCTTCCATAAGGAATGCCCAAAAACGGTTGAAAATTTCTGTGTTCATAGCAAAAACGGGTGGGTATTCTTCAATTTTGTTTTACATTTCATTATGATTATTATTTTTTTTATTTTAGGTATTACAATGGCCATATTTTTCATCGTGTCATTAAAGGGTTTATGATCCAAACTGGAGATCCAACAGGAACAGGAACTGGCGGTCAATCAATATGGGGACATGATTTCAAGGATGAGTTTGTGCAAAGCTTAAAACACGATCGGCCTTACACCGTTAGCATGGCTAATGCGGGGCCAAACACAAATGGAAGTCAATTCTTTGTTACGGTCTTACCAACAGTAAGGATTTCCTTTTTCAAGTTTTGAATTTTAAATGAAACTTTGGAAATATTTTAGCCTTGGTTGGATAACAAACATACGGTATTTGGACGAGTCTTTCGGGGGATGGAAGTTGTTCAAAATATATGTAATTCGAAGACAAATCCCAAAACAGATAAGCCCTATGACGATATTAAGATCATATCGATCTATTTAAGCAACTAATGATAATGAAGTTTGTTAAATAATTGAAGGAAAAAAGTGAAATGGAAAACATTTACGTTTAAAATGAATTATTTAAGATAAGATCAATGCTGGCCCAGGCCATGCAACATGTTCCAGTGCCCAGTGGTAGTTACATTATCATTTCTTAGTGGATAACCTGATTTCGAACATAATTAGCTTTCTATTTAATTTGTGTTGCGTTATTCAAAAACCTTTCTCATGGTCTTTCGAGACTAAATGATTTAAAGGAAAGTAGTCGCTTCATTTTATGCGGTCACATCTAAATGGCTCGAAGAAGAACAAGCAAGCAAAAACTTGTCCCATTATGCCTCACGTTTCCATTGGCTTTCGATAATGATATCACTTAAGTTGGCTTCATCAATATTGGTAAGTGTTTTTATCGAACCTTAAATTATATCGAGGAAAATTTCGGGCGATAGCTTTATCGGATACTATCTTTATGAGCTTCCAGAGTGCATAGTTTGTTGTCATAATTGTCCATGACATACAAAAAAAAAGTTGCAGCGATTAAGTCAGAAACGTTTTCTTCATTGCATAGAGTTGCTTTCAGCCCTATTATGGTTGTCAAATATCAATACGATACTTGATAAATTTGCTTGTCTATCAATGAAATTGGTTAAGTGGTATTACGGATAGCAACCATCAGAACTTTTGATCAGTTGTGAATGAAATGCTTTTTTGCGATCCATTGTGAACGTCTCTGGTTGCTTATTCGGTATTATGGTTATCAACTTTTTTGATATCTTATCGATTTTTCAGTCAATCGCAAATTCGTCGTTGATGAACATTTTTTTGGTTTATTTTACTGGAAATGTGTAGCCAAAACACAGGTACGTGGTTGACTAGTATAAGGGCTATATCGTGAAGTGTTTTTTCTGTGCCGTATAGCAAAAATTCATTCCAAATTGAATTTTGAAGTTAAATGTGTTTAGTGTTCATTGAATGCAGGAAATTAAAATGGTCGCTTTGTACGTAGATGTGGGGTGTGTCAACGCTTAGTACGAGCACACTGTTTGGAAGTAAATTTATCAATTGGCATGCATAATACCGATTTATCAATTAATTGATAGCACTTATCGTGTATCAATTGATTGATAGTTGACAACCATTATATGGCTGTTTGTCTTCAATTCATCAATCTCCGATAGTAAAGACTCATTGATCATTGATTCCTCACTATTTGCTTGATTGTTTCACTCATCTCGTCTTGGAAAAAATCAGGTAGTGACTTTTGAGTGCTTCGTTAATGATACGTAGAAAATGTGGATCGTAGAAATAATCTCACTGCCGCAGAAGTGCACACTTTGTTTGTTTATTCAAATTGGAATTGGCCTCGTAGTGCGCCACTAAGGTTTGTCCAATCGAGAAAAGTGGTGCCGCAAGTTTAAAAAATTCCTATTTGTCGTTGCAACCACTTGTTCGGAAGTCATGCCGTTCAATTTTTAATGTCACGAAAAGTTGAAGATAAATGAATTAGCTGGCTTATTGGCAATCCAGTTTGCTAAATGCAACATTAGAAACACTACACGTTAATTAATTTTAAGTAAAAACATAAAAAAAATGGCTTAACTTTACAGTGCTGTCGACAGCCCTTGCTTCTGCCGTTATGAAATGAATGACGTCTAAAACTTTGGGAAAAGTTCCCCTTACTTTTCCCAAAGTTTATGTTTGAAAATGGTACGAAAATTTCGAGAAGTTTAAGTTTCTATCCGACTACTTGATTGTGAGTGTTTTTAGAAAATTGCTCATATATTTCTCCCCGGCAAAGCTTTGATTTGAAAATGTTTAAGTCGTGATTACCCAACCCTTTAAAAACATAGTCAGTTGAGATAATTTAGTACTTTTCAAATTTAAGTAGACAATTTTAGTTCCTTTTGCCTCACCACACACAAGTCGTTAAAAAAAAACAACCATTCGCTTGCTTGAAAGCAAAAAAAAAAAACAATTGGGCTATGACTGGTGGCATCAACTTTGCCTGAACTGAAAACGATAGGAAATTGGTAAAGGAAGAGAGTTAGCCCCATCACAGATTCCATCGTAGATAACTTCCACACGGAAAGCTAAGGTACGAACTACGAAAATTTCTGATCACAAAATCCGAATGGAATAGAAGAAAGCATATCCAATCGCCACACTAAATACCACCATGCTGGTTATCGAAATCAGCTGCAAAAAAAAACTTCTTTCGTATATAAAGACGAAGTTCAAAGTTCGAATCTATAAATCATCTAATCTATCTTCAAAATACGAAATAACTGGAAAACTTTCCGACATAAATATATTTTATAATTTTATTTTATTTTTAACAATTAAAGTACAGCCCGCTGTTTACTCTAAATTAAACGATTTCCGTATTGCATCTAAATCATCTACATTATCATTGGCTTTCTTGATATAGTTCAGAGCCTCTAATAGAGCTGAAATAAATAAAAACAAATTGTTTAAAAAAAAAAGTTTACAAGCTTTGAATGTAAACATATTTTTATTTAGTCCATTATCATCGTAACCGATTGGAACTACATTGAATGATGAGTTACTTTAGCACGCAAATAACAAAAAATTATTTGTTACTCAATGTACCCTTTTCGAGAGCCTGAAACACCCAAATAGTTGCAGACACTACGAATAAAATAAATCTCACCATCGGAATTCTATCCGATAGTAGGTTTCTCCGATCGGTTACGATCATAGAGCAACAACAATTTTACCTGATTTATCTGCACTTGAAATCATCAACGATAAAATTTTCAACCTATCATGCTTGGATACTTCCAAAAGTGTTTCACATAAATCATCTTCGTTCCGAATGTAACTTTCACTAAAGATCATGAGCAAATCTGTTAACGTGTCTGAATCGAATCCAGCGCCCAAAATTTTATTTAGCTGCCGTACTGGAATGGACTATAAGAAAATTGATAGTCATTCGTGTTTGATTATACAAGAAAACAATACGTTTACCTTCAAGTAGAGATACTTTTGCTCAGCAGTAAGTTCCTTCCAATTACAGTAAAATTGAGCTGTTGATGTTGGCGCAGGAGGAAGGGGTCTCTGGAAATATATTTTATAAATATAAAAAGAAAAAAAATTGATTAATTCACAATGCAGCCTTGGCGCGTGGGTGTGCTTGGCTCGCTTTTCATCGAACTTACAACGATATGTTTTACTTGTAAACCGACGATATTAAAGCCAACCCGATGTCAAAAGGCGTTTCCGCTATGACGGGTTAGAAATTTGTTAAAAATATTTGCGCAAAACACACAGAAAAATTAAAAATTGAATGGAAACCGAAAACTCGGCCAGTCTAAATAAATAAAACTATCGGCAAGCTGTAAAACAGGTGTAAATGGCAAAATAGTTGTCGGCTTTTGTCAAACGCGCACCAGACTACTAAGAAGGCCTAGTCAGGTTTTCAAACACTTTAACGATAATATATTCTAAAACGTTCGCAGAGCCTTAGGTAATATTTCTTACCGCAAAAGAACGATTGCACATATTGACATTTAATTAAAACGCCCCCAAACGCCAAATTGACACTTTGTATTGGCTTTTAAGTAAATCAAAATCATGCTTACGCTTTTCGTAGCTAAGGCCAGTTCAGCTTCCAATTTGGACACTTTTGCTGTCGGCTTCGAAACAATTTTGTCTTGTATAACTTCACTACTTTGCTTCTCTACATCTTCGACTTTTTTATCAGTTTTTTTAACTTCTTCAAATGAGCCGCACTCGCCATTGAAAAGTTTATCAATCACCTCATCAGATATTTGTATATTTGAATTTTCAAAATTTTTGCCATCTTTGGGTCCAATGACATCAATTATTGGGATCGTTTTGAGTTGTTTCTGAAAAAGCAAAACTTGTACATATTTACAACACTCTGATTTTATTTGCAACCATACCTTTGATCTTGTGCTGGCGAGTTTAGCGACTGGTAGTATATCGACCATATTACTTCGCAAAGGGCTAAAGTTAGGCCCTTCCTTAGGTGCACTTGTATCAGTCATATGGTATCCTTTTGGGACAGCACCTACAAATTAACAGTAAAAAAACATTGCAGTACAATAAAAAAAAAAAAAAAAATTTATCTACCAGTCTTTTTCAGTCTTTGATTGATTCTTTGTAAACTGGCCTTAGCTGCGGCATTTTTTGGTTCAATCATTAGTACCGTTGTACAATCTTTGAGCGCTTGTGTATTAAAACCTAGAAATTCGTTGGCTTGCATCCGGCGATAGTAGGCCTTTTCATTTAAGTTATCAAGTTCAATTGCTTTGTCGCAGTCCTCAATGCATTCCTTATACCTTACAAAAACATAAAGTTTTGAAAATATTTTCATAACAAAAAACGCGCTTTTTTGTTTACCTTTCAAGTTTCAAGTAACAAAAGGCTCGGTTTGTGTAGTACTTAGGGTCACCATCATAAGAGTTTAAGGCTCTTGTATATTCTAATACTGCTTCATCGTATAATCCTTTTTTAACAAGCTCATTGCCCCGTTCCTTGTACATGTCTGCATCTCTTTTAAGTTTCTGTTCACCATCTTTTTCCTCAAAGTCTTTGTTGTCTTTTAAATGAATGGAATCAATTACATTATGGTATGATAATGTTTTTCAACAATATATTGCTAATTTTACCTGCATTTCCATTTATTTTGGTTTCCACCTGATCGTTTTTGACAATGTGACTTCGAATTGGGGGTTTTATATGCTTGAAAGGAAACATTAATTAAAAACATTAAAGATATAAAATATATATATTAAAAAACAATAATGAACTTTGATTTTTACAATAAAACTAAATGCAATGCACAGCTCCAACCCTTAGTGTGCTCAAGAGCAGAACTATGTCACTCAGTTGAGAGAGACACCTAACAGTCAGTGTTACAGACTTGAGAGGAAGAGCATAAGGATAAGGAGGCAATTATTGAATTTCTATGAATGGCAAAAAAAAACTTACGCGAGTACAAGCCGTTAATAGAAGCAACAGTTCTTTAGATTGATAAATTGCAATTACAGACAGCCTTATCTGTTAAATTTGGATAAACTAACTCCCGTCTTAGCCGAACCAACATAAATATTATTTTGAACTTTTACAGCAAATAGAGAAAGTATCATCAAAAAGGTAACATTTTAAGTCATAAAAGTCTCCAGACAAAAATGACTCTTGAGAAAAATTAATTGGACGAAAATAAATAGGTTGTTGGTGCCTTGGTGGTTCTTGGAAAATATTCCTTCAATCCTTCAAGCAAAATGGATTCAATAGCTTGCAAAAATGCTAAATATTAAGTTTTGTCGTTATTCTTCTTCTTGGCGAGTGTACAAACAAAAATGAGGGATCCGGGCCTAGCGCAGATCTTTCAACCATATTGGCGAAAGAATAGAAGGGCCTCCAAACTTTGCCGATTCTGAACTGGTTTTCACGGCGTTGGTTACTTTCGGAGGACTTACCTTTGGAAAGGCGATACAAGTGCAAAAAATTATATTTTCAATGGTTGGTTAACTTTTAAGCATTTCGTGGCCTTAATAAAGTTCAACAGGCTGTTTCTTGGAGTGCCTGATAATTCTTCTAGTTCGTTGAAGTAGTAACTGCCTAGAAATTTTTTCCTGCTGTCTCAGATTGCTGGACAAAGACAAAGGAAGTGAGTGTTATCTTCATGTTCGTTTTTATCATGGATTGCATCCTCTGTACAAGTCATCGGTGCAAAGACCCATTTTCGTTCTGTGGTAGCCTAGTAGGTTGTGTCCTGTTACAATACTGATAATCTATCGTAATGAAGGCCTATTCAGGGATAGTAATGGTAGCCTTTCAGATCTGTTCTTATCGTATTCTGGCCATAGGTTCCTAAAAGTGACACAGCATTCTAGGCATTCCCATCTTTCATTGGATTTTCGTGTTATTTTGTTACCATTGATCTGCTTAATTTCACAGGGTGGGACCCTGATTGACTGATCAATGAGAGAGACTTGCTGAGACTTTTCTCGCTAGTTCGTTTGCTTTTTCGTTTTCCGGTATGCCACTGTTACCGGGAACCCAGCAGAGTCTAACATTATGCTGTGTGCCAAGAACCCTTAGCCCTTCGCGACAGCAAAAAAACAAGCTTTGATTTGACAAGAGTGACAGAAATCTCCTTTATTGCTGCTTGGCTATCAATGCAAAAATGATATCAGCATGGACACCTGTTTTGCAGCGTTTATAAATGCCAAGATCTGGGCTTGGAAGACACTGCTGTGATTTGGAAGTTTGAAGGAACTGGATAGATTGCGGCTACCTGAAACAATTGCATGCATAGATTTTGGGAACTAACATCAGTGGTATATTTCTTTTAAAGGAACTGCAGTGTCTAGGTTAAGCGATATATGGCAAATGTTCGAAGTCATCCTCTCAACATATCAAAACACCGTACGGAGCAGTCATTAGAACTGGCATGAGAGCTTTTCGTACAACTTCGATTCAAAACCTCCTGATAGATGCTGGATTACCACAAATAAGCAAAAGAATCAAATATTTTATATCGGGTATGATACAACAAGTAAATAGAGCGAATTCCTAAAAGCAAGTCTTGCACAAATTATGCGAAACAATCAGTTCCTAAATGTCGACTGAAAAATCCTTTTAAAGCAAATTGTCCCAAAACGTGGTATATATTGCTTTTTTTCCGCAATTGTAAGTGAATTTTTGCAGCTATCAAAAAACACTTGTATACATTTAATCGCTTTGCAAATTTTATTTGGTATTATTTTTGCTAGGCATTAGACTTACTTTGAAAATTTTGCATTTAGGAATTCGCCCATAGTTTCAGAAGGTCACATATCCACAACATTAAGGTCTAAAACTTAAATCAACTTTAAATTACGCTTCAACATCAGCAAAAGATTTTGATGTACCATTCAATTTCAAAACCTAAACTCTACCGCTAACCGCCTTGGAACATACTAAAAGAGTCTATCATTTCATCAGTAACATTAGTAAACATTAGCATTGCATAACATCAACCAATAAAGATTTTTTAAGGACATGTTTTTTTTTGAGATGGCAGAAAGCCACAAAAAACAAGGATGGCAGTTAATGTTTACCGATGTCTCAAAAACTCAAGATGGACTGCCATGAAAAACACTTTAGGAATTAGCACATCGAAATTGGCATAAACTTGTTAGTCACAAAAAGTTCGTTAGATCCCAGGTTTCCATAGCTTTGTTGCGCCACCCTCTTTATTTATTTATTTTACATGGCAACATGGATAACAACTAAAAAACAACTTCAGAAGATTTTTTTTAATAGATAAACGTATATTTCATGTTATGAGTGTTTTACTTTGCCAGTTGTCTACATTTTTGTAAACCATCGTGGCTTGGACATGTAGAACCGATGGATATCAACGTTCCCGGCTGATGCTTTTTCGAAAGCACATTGCACGGAAGCCGCGCAAGAGGAAGACTCATAGATAAAGGGAGAGGGTTATTGGGAGAAGTTGATTAACACCCAGGTTCATTTTGAACTGTAGTTCAATGTTCAAATCTAAGAAGTAGGGAAGCAGGAAACTTTCTGCAAAAACATCTAAAAAATATTCTGTCAAAAGTAGTGATTAGTGAACAGCATTATTTCAGTTTTCATTCAAATTGCAGAACTTCTTCCTAAAGTATAACCAAAAAATTACCAGCAAACTCAAAAAACCTTGTAGCTGGTTTGTATTTTTAGCTGCCACCTGACAGTCCAATCTCCTGTCCTAACTACTACCTGCTTTACATACAAATGGACGTTGTGAACCTGTGCACATGTTACAAGTTTTCATCTTTATTTTATTGATTTCTTTTTTGCACGGTTTAATAATTATTATTATTTACATATATGTATGTACTTACTTTTTGATCTTTTTCATTGCTTAGCTTTTGTTCTTTGTCTTTGACTTCTTTTTGCCAATTGTTTAAATCGTTGATAGTGTTCTTGAATTCTTCAGCGGTCTGCATGACACTTCTTTGAGTTTGTATTGCTTTTTGAACAGTTTCCATTTTAGAGTATTTTATTTTATTTCAGGGAAAATAAGAATTTTAGTTTTTTAAAGTTCTGATCGGAGTTTTTTTTTTAACACAGCAAGAGAAACAACTAGAATCTAGAAAAGTAGAAACTCAATGGTTGTCATATCAACATAGATGACATTTCCTTGACGTTGACTGTTGCTGACATCTGCCGTTAGGAACTAGAAATAAAATAGTTGTGTTCATTGGTTACTGTAGTTTTATGATCTGCCACCATGATTTTTACCCTGTTTCAACTGAATCGAATCAAAATAGGACTACTAATTTTTTGAACCAGAAAATAAATGGTGAAATAAGTTAGCAAAAATGTGAACTTTACTAGTTGTTGATATTTATTCTAGATTATATGTTATTGTGAGGAAGTCAGTAGATATAAGTTTAGAAAATGACACATATGCAAAAAAATATCCCGTTCCCATTAGTGGATCCGGTGTGTTCGAATCTGATTTTGATCGGAGTTCTATGTAGGTAACTTCTTACCTCAGCTAATCAGTAATGGTAAGAGAACGAAAAACTTTGTATGAACGCAACTGTGAACTTTACTCTTTTATCAACAGGCTCGGTCAACCGATTGTTCGATCTGTTTGTTTTGCCGCAAAACAGTAATTCGATGTTCATCACTGTCAGCTAAGTATAGACTTGTTTTTGTGTTCAGTGGCAAATATTTTGTTTTTTTGTTCACCACCCTGGTAATACTTGACCGATTTGAAGTATGATTCAATCTGAAGTGGAAACAGGGTACTAAACAAAGCAGATTTTTAATAACATCCCTGTCGAAAACCATATGTCATCTGTCGAAATTTTTCAAAATAAAATAATTTTTGGTTATGTTTTCAGTTTTTCACTATACTCAGTAAAATATTTTTCTTCTCAAATTTATTAAATAAAAAACAATGGCAAGCGCGGCCACAATTTTACTAGGACAATGCGTTCCATGCATAAAAAGAACCGCATCAAAAATACGCATCCGTCGCATGGAATTGGATACAAACCTTAATATGGTAAGGCAACATGAATCTGTCTCAATTTATAACTTTTAATTCAAACACCTCACGCAGTATTTCAAAAAAGACGAATTCTATTTCGCTCACGATCCACAAAAACTGTGTAAAACCGGGGACATCGTGCTCATAAAGAAATTACCAGAGAAACTAACACGTCTGATTACGCACAAAGTGGAGCAGGTTGTTTATCCAATGGGTGACATAACAGATCCACTGACTGGTAAAAAAGTCGTTGTTGGTAAATATCGTGACCAAATCGAAGAGGCCAACCGATTATTTGGAAAATCAGATAAAGCCTTTGACTATGATAAAGCACCGCCCAGAGGAAGATTGGAAGGTACAAAAGACTTTACTCATGGCGAGACTTATATTAAATATCACGATGATGGCAAAGATCAACCATTTGCTGTTTAGGCAGTGTCTGTTGTATATTTGTTATTAATTAAGAATAAATCTCTAAAATATTTAAATTTTACGTTCTTGGTGTCTGTAAAGTCCAAGTCTCAAGTAAATCGGATGCAACTATGTCTACTTTCGAATCATTTGAAAGTTATTTTTGATACAACTTTTAAATACCAATAAGAATGTAAGTAGAATCGGATTTGAAGAACTGCTTTCGTTACAAACTTTCCGAGTTTCGTTCAAGTTTCCAATTTACTCCTACGTCCTTAAGAATTACAGAGAAGTATTTCCTAAGTAAGCCAAAAGGCAAAGGAAAAAACAAAGGAAGCGATAGTCTTGTATAATGAAATAATAGACATCAGATCAGCTCCAAGCAGAGCAGAATCATAAAAAGAGGTGGTGTTGAAAGTCAGTCATTTTGTGACCTTTCTGGAACGGACTGATAGGGAAAGTCATTAAGCAGGAAACAGTATTGCTCAAAGCAGAACGCTCTAGATTAATCTGAAGGTGAATATTCAAAAAAGCTAATGCGTAAAAGTAATTTTCCGGTTTATTTATACAATTGAGTTTTTCAAAATTCAAAGTAGTTATCTATACAAACTAATTCACTATCTTAACAATACAAAAAATTTACTTTTCCTTTTTAATCTTGGCCGCGGGCGGTTCATCTACAGTTTCTACAACTTCGTCTTCCCTATTTTCTCCTTCGTCGATTTCATCAAAATCTTCAAAATGTTCAACTACAAAACTTTCATGGTCGTCCATCTTTTCATTGTACGAGACAAGTCTGTACGCATTGAACTCGCCCACCTTTTTCCCATTCACATAATGAAATGAAATAAAACAAACCGTACACAAGTATGCTGGGTCGTGCAATTGCCTCTTACTGTTCTTAACAACGTAAGCGAACTCCCTTTTTCCGCACATGTGACAAAACTTTGCATTGTACGCATTCATCGATTTTAGAAGCGGATAGAGTTCCCTTACAAGACACGTGTGATTGGACAATAGTTCAACATACGAAAAAGTAAAGAGATGCTCGCAGTTCCCGTGATGCTGATACAATTGAGGGAAACCGAGACTCACTTCTAAATCAATAAAACGAGTCTCCTCCATGCGGCGTGTTTGCAATTCAAACGCCTGGAATACTTTCGCATTGGTTTTTGCCCATTGTCTTATAACTTCAGAATAGTCTGGATTGTTTGGATCCCTCATGTCATTGTAGAATGTGTTTTCGATGAAAAAGAACCCTGGATTGGTTACTTCAGATTTGTTTTTAGCTCTGGGATTTTCGCTCAGCTCAAAGAAGCGTGTTTTGTTGCAGACACATGAAATTTTGTCTCGTAATTCTGTTAACAAATTCGAGCCAAGACATTTGAACTCCTCACTGAATGTTGGATAAGTTCGCCGTTTGAGCGGCGTGTCGGTCTTGGGTCTATAGAAACGAACAGACAGAACGATGTCGGTGAAAGGTTCCATGTTATGCTTGGCCGGGTCTATGGCTATGTGAACTTGTTTGAAAGAATCTTGCGTTTTCATGAAAGGACTGTTGTAGCTAGCTTCCTTTTCCTTAAGCAACTTCTGCACCGTATTGAGTCTTACATCAGCTGGAAATGATTTGATTGATGTCTTTCGTTTGACTTCGCTAACGCCCGGTACATACGTTGCGACTCGTACATCGTCTGGGGAGTCTAGCAATTCCAACGATGTGGCAGACTTGATTTGTTCAAATTCTGAATTGTTGCCTTCCATACCCAGCAACCGTTGAACATCTTGATCGGTTTTGGGAAATGTAGATTGTTTTAATTCGTTTACGAAGTTATCGAAAAACTTTTTCAAATTGATTTTTTCTGTTTTGGGAATGTTGTAGATCTTGTCCATTTTGTTTTGTGTAGATATTTTTTTTTTCTTTTTTTAATTAAAGTTTTTTAAGGGCTTCTTCATAAGTTATATCAACTTGTAAGGGATTTTTTGCAGTTTCTTTAGCGACGACTTGACTAGCGATTGGCTCTACCAAGTTGTTTTCGGGCTCCACAAAGATTCGCGTAAAATTTAGCACTTTGTTCGTTTTATTGATATATTTAAAGGATTTCTTTGGATATTTTACGTAAATGGGATCTACAGGATCTGGACTTTCTTCTTCTTCAAAGAAGACATGTGTTCCCATTGAAAAATCATATTCCCCTAAAAGCAAACAACTGTATGGTAAACGTATTAACTTGCAACCTTTGATTAATTACCTTTGAATATATTTCCATTAATTTCGGCGATTGGATTCTCCGAGTCTATGCCTATAATTTTAACCAACGAGTTTGGTTCATTCAAGTCGTCAAAAATTAAATTGTTCTTAAATTCTGCAAACACAATTATTTCTTCTTCTTCATAATCAGACTCTATTTCATCGTCTTTTGTGGTCATAATTAAATGCTTTTATTTAATACATAACGTTAGTTTTCGGAAGTGTTTATTGTTTACTGTCGCAGTCGGCCGGAACCCGGGTGATAAATAATTGAAAAATACAAAGAGAAAAACTACATTAACTGACAGTTGACAGTTTGTAGCAGTCAGCTCTCAGCTACAGCCGTTGAGCTGGAAGCCGGCTTTAAGTTTTGTTGTATCTAAAAACCGCGTTTACAGTACGAAGTACGATTTTTTGTTTTATTTGCCAAATTGTTTATACACCATCAGTCGTATTTATAATCCCATTCCAAAGTATGTCTAACTTTGGACAGCTCTTAGAACAGTGTCCAACTCCAAATCGTATTTATAAACACTTTCATCGTTGTCTAAGGAACGTCTAACTTTAGACACCGAAATTGGTTGTCTAAACTATGGCTAAAGTGGCATTTGCTACAGCAAAAAACAATTTTGTCGAACATGTTATAAAACACTGTTGAGAGCTCTAAGATCGAAAAAAATAAGTAGTTTGAGGTGCAAAAATACTACTTTCAACAATTTAATTTATAAATTGCACAAATTTCATCGTTTTATGAGACTTGGAAAAGCTGTAACTCAAAGTCAAATCAGCTGCTTTTTTGGTCTGGTTCAAGTGCTACGCCACACTCTTTCAGAGCCATTTTGTTGTTGCACTCGTATATCAAAACACAAAAAATGGTACTGCACGGATACATCATGAACGCCACCATTTAGTTTTTCATTCGGAGTTGACAGTTTGAGAGGATGTTTAGACAACTGTTGGAATGCATTTATAAATACGAAATTGGCTAAGGGTTGTCCAACTCTTTAGACACCGTCTAGTTGGACATTTGTCTAAGGGTGTTCTAAGCAAATTTTATAAATACGACTGCATTTGCATTATGGAAATCAAAGAACTTTCATGACTTTAATCTCAGCAGTTATATATAGTCTATATACTATTGTATATATAAGGAATAGTCAATTTGATTTTCATTTTGACTGGTAACACATCGCTCGGCTCAGTTCATAGCTCAAATGCTCCTTTTTGAAAATATAAGGAAGCGATTGGTGCGCCTCCGTGTCCTATTTCTAAAGTTTATTAAATGGGAAATCAATTTTACTATTCTTTATGTACAAGAAAGCAGAGCAACTGCCAAATGTGTTGTGGGCTTTTTGTAGCATGGTTTTTTTTTACCAAACACAACAACTAAGTAACAAAATGGTGGAAAACATGTGCAGATGACAGCTCCCTCCGCTTTGAGAGTATTCCTTAAAAGTATGCTAGCTATCGCAGAATATCAAAATAAAGCTGTTATATTGGTCTCCACTTGCGATATTCAAAAGCCGCTGTAATAGCTGCGATGGATTTGAAGCATGTTAAGACCTGGGGTTATGTTATGTATGTGTATCGCAGACTGTTCAGATGTGTGCGACTCGTGATCGGGAACGTAATCGCTGGCCACGGTGGTTGACCACCAGAGCGAGTTTCCGCCACTGTTCAAGCTGCCAAAAGCAGCCATTTTTTAATTTTTCTAATTGAAGTTACATGAAAAAAATTTAAAAAAAAAAATTACGGCTATTTTCCTTTCAATCAATCTTTTTTTAACGAAAGCGGCCTAGTACATCCCTGGTTAGTCATCTTCTCTGAATGCACTCATCTACTAGCCTGTAGCCGGCAGCCATTTTTGTTTGTGTTTTGGCTCTGCTTTTCTCCAACTTTCTACCGGGAAAAGCCATTTGTCTACGTTTGCGGGAAAAGAGAAATATTTTTACAAAAAATATAATCGAAAATCATCCGTAAAATTAACAACTCTCCGTTGTATTTCTCGCAGAATTCCAACGCATTAAATATAGCTTTTCAAATATCTTGCACTATTTCCTATTTGTTAAAAACAAGTGATAGTTATTTGAATCAAGAAAAACTTTAATAAACTTCGTCCATCTTTTTAGTGAATAGTGAAGTCAAAGGCGACCATTTTGCAAGCATTTAGTATACAGATATATATTTTTTTTTTTCTTCGTATTTTGTGCTCTGCAAGTCTTTTTTCGCACATCCCTCGGTATTTGGTAAGAACGACTAGCGCGACGTCGCAAAGAAGATAACTAGGGGGTTATTGGTATATACAAAAGCCTGTATCTGTGTAGAACAAAAAAGCCATAAGAAATGGCAGACGAAGACCTATCACTGAACGAAGATCAGCTTCTGGATAACTTGGATGATGCCAACGGAGAATCTGAAATTTTAAACGAGGTGAGACGTGCGAATAGTCTGTGGAATATAATATTTTTTTAATTTAAGTTTTTATCAAAGAAAGTTTGAATAAAGACTCGAAGTAAATAAAATATTTTGGGTGTTGTTTGTAGGAGGAATCCAATATGCAAATTGATCCGGAATTAGAAGCAATCAAGGCTCGAGTAAAAGAAATGGAGGAAGAAGCTGAAAAAATTAAGCAAATGCAATCTGAAGTAGACAAGCAAATGGCCGGCTCAACTACTGGCATTGCTACAGTGCCTCTATCAATTGAAGAAAAACAAGAAATCGATACTAGGTCGGTGTACGTAGGTAATGTCGATTATGGGGCTTCTGCCGAAGAACTGGAGTCTCATTTTCATGGGTGTGGAACTATCAATCGCGTAACAATATTATGTAATAAGGCCGACGGCCATCCCAAAGGATTCGCATATATCGAATTTGGTTCCAAGGAATTTGTAGAGACTGCCTTAGCAATGAACGAAACATTGTTCCGGGGCCGACAAATAAAGGTAAGAGAACATAGAACATATTTCTGAATGTTTAACTGGAAGTGGGCTGGCTGAAAAAAGCTGAAAAAGAGTCATTGTACCTAAATTTGGTTTTAGCGATTTTTTTTTTTTTCCATTTTTTGAACATGAGTATAGAGACAATTGGTCTCATTTTTAACGAAGCCAAGCCAACGAGAATGCGCGATGTTGTATTTACTTTGGGGGTTAAAGCAGTGGGTTCAATTGGATTTTTTTTTGTATTCATAAAAAATTTGTTTGTCCAAAAATCCTGCTTTAAAAAATTCGAATGTAAACTCAATAATAACAGGTTTGGACAGCATCAAAATTCCTTTTTTTTTTTTTTTAGTTTATTGTGGGGCTTTAGGTATGTTGAAAAGAAAAAGCAGGGCATAGGGTGGCATATAGAGGATAGAGTGGTACTTTTGTTGTTAAATTGGTGTCAACGGCAATTAGGCACATTGTGTATGTAATTTCAAAGTGCCAATCATTAGTGGTGGCTTTGGTCTACATCGGCATAATATGTATAATTTGAATGGCTGACTGCTTTCTCAAGTGTGAAAGCTCAAGTATCTGGGATCTACTTATCAGTAGCAATGTATCTGTTCCTCTTTTTGTAGGATCTTTCCTCCAGTGGAAATGGTGTCAATAACTTGAATTTGAACTCTGTTGTTTTTTTTATATTTTGCGCTATTAGTTGCCACGAAAACAAATTATTTTTTTCAATGAAAATTAAAACTGATAGTTTTGCGGCTTTTTTCAAGTAGCTTGCCCCGCCCATATTTTACAATTCTAGTTGTCATAGTAACTCTGCCAAATGATGTTCTGGTAAACTAATTAAAAATTCAGTGCTTTAACTAACTGTGCGTTGACATAATGTGAAATTGGGAGTTATTTAAAGACAACCTCAAAATTTATAAGGAAAATTCGAGGAAAAGTAAACTGACCAAGAAAAATTCTGCTCAGACCCAGCGTCAACAATCGATTAAATTTTCACATTATGTACATTTGATCGATTTCAAAACCGACTAGTTGTGAAAGTATTTAAAGAGACGAGGTGTACCTGCAGAGTCATTTTTAGTTTTAGCATCCCTGTAAAACTCGTACTATCATACAAGATGCTTTAGGATAATTCATGCAGCTACGTCAAGGTCTGTAAAGAGACTAAGACGAAAAAGATATCCGACAAGACTACAAACTGTCGAAATGTCAACACCAGGATTATCTTTCAAAAGCCAACAATTAATCGCTAACGTAGACAATACTAATTCAACGAACAAGCGTAATAACAACGGTTTCAAAGGTCAATGAGAGTAAAACAAAGTATTTAGTCATCAAACAAGGTCAAATAACATCGATGAATTATACATAACGTCAAAATAAAAACAAATAGCTAAGTACAAGCTCAAAAACGTAGGATACACCTAGGTTTGTGTTCCTTTAATGACCACAGTCATTAAAGGAACCACTCTCCCGCTTCATTGTAAGCTTAAAATGTTTCCATTAGAATAAGGATACATTAGATCCATTGTGGTATCACAATGTGTTAGCCGAGCTGACAGCCACTTTAATCTAAACTAACCTAGTACAAGCTTTTGTGTATCTGATATACTATATATGCATGGAAAATAACATCTGTGCAAAGACCAAAGGGAGGATTAGTAATTGCTGCCACTTGGATTGAGTTGGCAATTGAGAAATAAAATCCTCTCTAGAATAAACAAGGTAACCCTTTATAAGACCTTGATCATCCCACAAACGAAAGAAAAATACTCCCGTTCTTATAAAGACAATGTGGAGAAGAAGATTCAAACTGTATGAGCTATACTCATATAGCTAGAATAGTACGCACGGCAATATTACGATGCCTGGGACATGTTGTGGATAGACACCAACACTCTGTCTTGGTGGGTTTTCAAAGTGCATACATTGCATAGAAATCGCGTAAGGGGAAGAGAAACGGAGGAGGATCTCAACAGACCGAGAGCTCGCCGGACGTCGACATGTGGCGATAGATGTAATTTCATTCGTATCTACGTAAGTAAAGAGAATAATCGGCCTTATCGAGGTAACCTTCGGAGCGGAATTCTCTCCGATCGAAGACATTTTACTTCGTGGTAGTTCTCCGATCGGACGATCCGACGTTCTCCGATAAGTTTTTGTTGCGGAGATTTTAGTTTTGAAAATGCAATGCATTGCCGCATTTGTGAAAAATTTCTTACGACGACAACTACTTCGAAGCAAAACTGAATCTTGGGAAAAATATGCGTTGCGGAGAAAACTCCGCTCCGACTGTTACCTCGATAGGGCCGAATACTCAGCCAATCAAAAACAAATTGCTACCAGAGTAGCAACTTATGCTCTTCTTGTCTTTTTCTGGTGGAGTAGATGGAAATAAGGTGGTTTTAACTTCGGAAGTGTTTATATGCTCTTAGAAAAGGTCGTGTCGGCTTCTGTTAATTCGTTTAATACCGCATTTTCTGATGAAAAGGGGCTTTCTATTATTCAATCAAAAATCGTCTTAATTGCAGTCGTTTCAGTTGAAAATTTTCTTGCGTTGTCAAGTTTTGCAAGAATTCAAAAACATTGTCAAATAAAATAAAACAAAAAATACGCGCGCGCAAATTTAAAGCCATTATTTTTTTAACTGCAAGTTCTGTGATTAAAATGCAAGGTTAAAACAATTTTCTTTTTAAAAAATAATGGCTTGAAATTCACGCTCGAAATATGCAAATTAATTATAAAATAAAATCATTTTAAATTTGCATTTCAATGACAATGCAAAAAACATCTACAAATTCGTACCAAACCTGCCAACGTCAGGAAATTTTCAAAGGAAACGACTGTAAGTTCATTTTAAGCTCACCAATAGGAAACCTATTTTCATCACAAAGAATGAAAAAATGTGGTGTTAAACGAACCAAAACGACCCAGACACGACACTTCCTTTAGCTTTACTTATAATATCAAGCGCACCGTCTAAATGAACTGGGTGCCTGGACGAAAGAAAGTTACCCGGAACAGGATGCTTTTTTGATGGTGATAGTAGGGTGGGTGTCTGCATTTATAAGTAACTTACCTTGGCATTCCAAGTAATGCCCAGTGACCAGTTGTGTCTCAGTGAGGCTCTCCGTTCGACACTTTGAGCCGTCTTAAACCTGTCAATCTTAGACCTTCTACATATATTTGATCAATTTCAAGTCTCCCCAAAGACTTTACCTGAATTCGCAATACTTCCATTGGGCCGACTATGAATTCTAGGAAAAGATATTTAATTCAAGACTATTTTGATTGTTCAACCAAGGGTGGGGTAGGTAGGTGGCTAATAGAATTAAACTCAGGGGCCCTACTCTGTATTTCGTTTCGAATCGTAAGTCATTCGAAAGTGATTTTCGATTCGATTATGAATTCGTACTCTGTATTTCGTTTTCGAATCGAAAAAAAAGTACTTGTTAATATTTTCATTAACGGAATAGATTTGCGAAGTCTTGAAACATTTCTCAAGATATCTGTCAAATCAAACAAAAAAATAATATCAAAGCAAATTACAAACAAGTAAAAATATAAATAAATGAAATAAAAAAATCGTTTTCGGATTTGCCGTTCCGAAAGTGGCAGATTCGAATCCGCTTTAGAAATAAAGAGTACAAAATATTCGTTTTCGGAAATTTTTGCTTTCGAAACGAATTACAGAGTAGGGCCCCAGATTTTTATGCCGTCTTTGTCCTCACCAAATATTTATTTCGTCAATGAAGGAGAAACTATCTCGAAAGTGATATTTTTTCATATAAAAAGTATTTCCTAATGTTACTTTCTTCAAACTATTCTAGTCTTGTTTATTACTTAATTTTCAAAAATACTTTTTTGTTTGTTTTACAGGTCATGTCAAAACGGACCAACCGTCCAGGACTTTCAACGACTAATCGATTTGCCCGCGGTAGTTTCCGAGGCAGAGGTGCTCGTGTATCCCGTGCTTGCTGTCACAGTACCTTCAGGGGCGCCAGACGGCCAATGTAATTTAGGATGTATGAAATAAATTTGTCCTTAAAACTAATTCCATTTTTCCATTTCTTCTTTGAATTTCGTTTTAGAAGGGGTTACCGTGGCAGGGCAAACTATTACGCACCTTACTGATTATTGCTTTTTCCTTCTTATTTTTAAGGTAAGTGCTCGTTAACTTTTTGTTTCATTATTAATTTTTTTTTTCTTAATTTTGTCTGTGTACGTAAGCAAAGAATTAACAAAAAAAAAAATTGCTGTCTCATCGGGTGGGACATGACATCAAGCTTTAACTATACCATTACATTCAATTAAAACTTAACTTGAAAAACTTAAAATACTTCGAAAAAATAGTAGATTGCATGAACTCATTGTGGTGGCAGTTTGAATATTATATATTTGAATAGAATGGACTCAAAGGTGTTTTGTACTAAGTACATGTGAACGTAAGGTTTTCATTTGTTGTTCTCTTTTGAAGTGGGAAGTTTTTGAATATTTTTAACAGCTCTAACGTTTTTCCTGTCTCTCAGATGGAAATTGTGTTGACGACAGTTGTAGGATCTCGGTAGGAGCTTAGTCTGTAGCTATTTGTTGGGTTTGTGGTTTTAGTCACTATAATTGTATTTAGTTTTGACAATCTATTATGACTATTTGATATTCGACGTTTGAACCATCGTCGATTTTTGATTTCGAAGAAAACGTAGTAACACTCAAAATGTTTTTCATGTCCATCTTTTCGAGCGAGTAATTGGCTTATGCCATCGGAGTGTAATACTGCTATTAACAGTGGTTTCATTCATTTCTGAGAGTTAATAGGGGAATTGCACTTGGCCTTGCCTTATTCTAAACTGTTGTATAAAACACTTATTTTTAGCTCAAAGAACTATTCTCTAATGAAATTAAAAATCTCTTTATTGTATAAAAAATCCTGATTCCTTTGTCGCGTCTGTCTTGTTTGAATTATTATTTTTATCTTTTTAATAAGCAACTTTGGTTTCTGATAATAAATTAAAACTCATCGCTTTTACAGTTGAACTTGTTGATACCGTCATTCCATTCTAATAGAAAATTGCTTTAATTGGATTTTTGTTGGCCCTTAATTAGGAAACCACGAGTACAATTTCAACAAAATTGCTTTTTCGACAGATGACCTTTAAATTTTTTCTGGCATTTTGTAGTTTAATTGCTGCGCAAAGCAATGTAGAGTCCGAATGTAAATCGGATGGTGTCACGTTGCAGGCAATATTTGCAATACTAAACCACAGCGTCGTAATCATGAGAATTATGACATAGTTTCTATAATACGCTGCATATAAAGTGCCCAAGTGTCGATTGAATTCAAAATGCATGTGAAAAAAAGAACGAAATAAACAAAATGCTGTAATGCAGTGTTTAGCTTTAAAGATGTATTCAGCATTCTTATATCATCTGTTATTTGATGTTTCACTGTCGCACCGACCAACCAATTTACCCAAAGCTATGTTATCTTTGTCTTTGACCTTTTAAACACACCATTTCATTTTTTGTATTTGTGGTTAAACGAATCTCAGTTATTATGTATCTGAAAATATCACCAGTTTGTATATTCGTAATTCGTTTTAAGATTTTCTAAATCTTTTTAAGTATTCCTGCTCTTCTTTCTCTATAAATAATTTCGGTTCGTAAAGTAAGCACCGAATCGACAAAAGAATGCAAAGTCACAACTCTGTGTAAGTTTTGTAAAAAGACGTTGCCATTAGACAATGGATCCCAAATAAAGAAAACTCAGAACTTTCTTGCCATCCCGCCGGAAATGTTTAGTTCAGTGAAGTAGTTAGAAAGGACTCTGGTTTAGGATGTATTTACATATTTATTTAAAGTTGGAAACTCTGCCAGGTTTCAGCTTTCATGCTAATGGAAAAAATATTAGCAATCAGAAACTGGTATGGTTTTCTCTTGTTTTTCTCTCCAAATGTAATTAAATTAAACTGAAATGAACTTTTTTTGTAATGATTCATCTTCGAAGTACAAATAGCTTTATCATATCATCATATTCGAAAATGATATTCGAATATACCATTTTAATTTGGGAACAAAGCAATTGAAGAGTAAACTTGAATGATAAATCTGCCGTTGAAATCGCAGTGTAAACCCATATTTTTCTAAAAAGCTTTATATCAACATTCATTTTTATCATGCTGCGAAAAATGTCAACAAAAAAAATGAATTTACTAAAAATACAAGAAAGTTCCTAACATTGATTCTCGTTTGGGCATTTGAACAAAAATAAAGATAATTAACAGATTTTGTTTCATTATAAGCTTTTACATTAAAAATATTCACATTTTCCAGGGAATTAAGAGTCTTAACTTATTACTTCTGCTCTTCATGCTTTCATTTTGATTTAAATTTTTCCCCACCAAAATTTGATCATAGTTTGGCGTCCACAATGTTTGCCCTGCACGGTATGTTGCGTTTTAGTTTTTTTTTTTAAATGATTTTGTTTTCTTTTCTTCTATGGAAGGCGTTTCTTGAAATTCGGACTTAGATCATTTTCTAATGTGGCTTCTTCTTTGGCTTCTGTTGAACAGAAATTTGGATATTCAAGCTTCTGAATTGAACAGAAGTACAATGAAAAAGGATAAGAACATTGGTAATGTATTTTATAGTGTTGGAAAATTGATTGAAATTAGAGAGGTCCAACTTATTTGGCTCGATAATTTCAATAATTGTACTGTTTGGGTGGCAACCTTCGCTGTTTCGTTTCGCAGTAGATGTAAATAATGTGGTTCCCATTACGTCAATATCGTCTGCATATGCGAGCAATTGCACAGACTTTTGAAAGATTGTTCCTCTGGTATTGACGTTTGAGTTTCTTACAATCTGTTCAAGTATGATGTTGAAGAAATCGCATGACAGTTTATCGCCTTGCCTAAAACCTTTTTCGACATTAAAGGTCTCGGTGAGTTCTTTACCGACCTTGACGGAGCAGCGTGAATTCTCCAAAGTCATCCTGCATAGTCGTACGAGTTTTGCAGGGATGCCGAAACTAGACATGGCTCTGTACAGCTCGTCTCTGTAGATACTGTCATACGCGGCCTTGAAATCGATAAAGAGATGGTGAATATCGATATTATGTTCACGGGTTTTTTCCAAGATCTGCCGTAATGTGAAAATTTGGTCTATTGTGGACTTCTCCGGTCTAAAACCACATTGATAAGGACCTATCAAGTTGTTGACGTGGGGTTTCAGACGTTCACATATTACAGCAGACAAGATCTTATAAGCGACGTTAAGGAGGCTTATCCCTCTATAATGTGGTTCTAATTTTACATAAACTTAAAGTCGAAATCCGATGAAGCTGGGGGTTTGGAGAAGAAGATACCAGAACCAAACACTCTTACTTACTTACTTAGGTGGGCATTACAGTTCGGGGTGAACCTGGGCCTCAACCAACATCCTTCGATAACGACTTCTATTTCGGGCGAGCTCTCTCCAGTTTCGCACTCCAAGTCGGTTGAGGTCATCCTCCACTTGATTGCGCCACCTAAGACGAGGTCTTCCCCTTCCGCGATTTCCCTGCAATGTGCTTTCGAACACCCGAAGAGCCGGAGCGTTTGGGTCCATCCGCTCAACATGGCCCAACCATCGTAGCCTCGCGATGCGTACTCTTCTGGCTATGCCCATGTCGCGGTACAGCTCATACAGCTCGTTGTTGTATCTTCTTCTCCAAACATTGCCTTCGCATACGGGTCCAAAGATCATTCGGAGAATTTTTCTTTCGAAACGACCAAGGGTTTCCTCATCCGCTTTCGATAAAGTCCATGCTTCCGCGCCGTAAAGCAGAACTGGGATGATCAAGGTCTTATACAAGGTCACCTTGGTTTTTCTACCACTGCACCACATTCCCTCTTATTCTTCTTCTTTCTCTACTTTCGACGCAAAGAATATCGTGATGTCGAAGAGAACACAGCTCTCCGACCTTTTTTTTTCCATATTAGTGGCCCGCTCGTGGGGTACACCGCGCCGGTATCAGGAAGCTCCGGCAAGCCTTCAGATTTTGGACTTTTCAATTTCAGACCAACAAAATGCAGATTTCTATGGATGGCCTCCCTTTTTTTTACTAATCTGTTGCAACGTTGTATGATGTTGACTTTTTAGAGTGGTCCTCTGGAAATCTCCTTTAAAAATGGCAATACCGACTGAGCCGGTCGTGCTCTACTTTTTTGAAGACGCTATTTTTGACATGAAGGCTTTCATAGATTTTAATATGTACTTCCAATACGACCAAGCTTTGTTACTATAACTGTCATACGAAGTATCTTCATCGCAGTTGCCGTCAACAAACTTATAATTTTTGCACATTTTTCAATTTTGAAGTGTAGCGTCTATACCTTCAGCTTCAGCTAAGGGTTCACTTTTCTGTCACAGAAGCTGGCCGCTTTATCGTCCCTACGCAAGATGATCATAGATCCCAGATATTTAAATTTTTCGAACAGCTCATTTTGATGTATGATCCCGATCAGAAAACGTGCAAGAACTCAGTCTTTTTCGGACTAATACAGAACAAACTTTACACATACGTAAAGTACTTAGGATGGCTCCATCTTCAGGAAAAATAATAGTTGATGATCTTCTGTATGTAGGCGTCTGGAACTCCTTGTTGTCTGAGGGCCACCTATATTAGCTTTGTGGTTGTCGATCGAGTGCTTTTTCGAAGTCAACCAGCACACTATTCTTTGAATTGCATCAGTTATCAGATAGATCTATTATTTTTCGCAGTTGGCTAGCCAATACCCGCTCGACAATCTTGAAAGTGTGGAATACCATTGCTTAGGCAGACTATCACCTATTTTTAGCTTGGAGATGAAAATCTCGAGCCATCTAAACCGGATGCCTCCCATAAGTTTCCAAAACTAATGAATATGGTATCTCACCTGGCGCTGCACCTTGTCTTTTTTCTTAGTTCTTTACTGCTTCGCTAACTTTTTTGATTGTGATACAGATATTCCCGTTTAGTTAAATTAAGCTCAAGGTGTCGGTCTTCGTAGTGCCTGTGGAGATAGTGCGATTACTTACTATTCGAAAATATTTCCATAGAAACTTTACGAAATTTTGGGAAACGTATTTTTTCAAAAAGTACATGCTCCATGTTTTGAGTTCGTTTGGAACTCTCTTTTCCTACACCGGTGAACTCCAGTCGTGTAAACACTGTCGCTTCTTACGCCAACCGGAGAGGCTGCGGTGATATTGTAGGTCGTCACTGCACAACTTTGCACCACAGCCACTCTTAAATTCAAAACTGCTGTTGTCAAATCAGCATTTACTGATCGAAAGTTTGATGGAATGTGTGGCTTGGAGCAACACCATGTTCCGGTTTTGCGATACATATGCTCAAAATTACACACTATCAGTCGGCTATTCGTCTACTGAATGAAATTCCGTTTTATTACTAATGACAGACTGTGTATGATACTCGGCATAACGTGTGCGGTGATACGACTCCAGGTTGAAAGAAATAAAAATAAAAAAAATAAAACTATAGACTAGAATAAAATGAAACATTTTTTGGTTAACCATCTTCAACTAACTCATTGACATAAAATGAAAACTTCAAAGATGGATTGGTAGAATACTTAAAAGATCATTTCTTTTGTTTGTTTTACTCCGTTTGCATATGGCGAGATTATTATTTTCAATTTGTTCCTAACATTCAAGTGCTATTCTAAAATAAAATTTTGTTTAAATTTTGTTTGTTTAATTATTATTTAAAAGAGAGGGCATAGTTTTTCTTTAGCACAGCACAAATTGGCACATCCGAATACTTTAGAAAAATATTTTCAAATTTAAAAAGGTTGTTAGAAAACAAGATGTGTTGTTTTGATTCTGATAGAAAATGGAAGAGTAAGGTATGCCATTGATGATGGAAAACTATATCAACCAAATGACAGCCACGTTTCGCTTACAGGGCAACTTCCTTTCCATGAAATTTTCCATCACAAAATCGCAAAGTAGCTGCCTGTATGCCCTCCATAGCTTCACGAATTCCATCTTTGCGGTCTTGAATAGACGCTGGGCTGTTGACGTCGTAGACCTTATCTTTCACGAGACCCCAAAGAAGTTACTAAATCAAGATGACTAAAAGAAAAAAAAGAAAAAGAAAAAAATGAGAAAAATTGAAGACATTCCCGTGAAAGATCGAGGGTTTCGTTGCTTGTGTGGCACGTACACGTAGCGCCGTGTTGTTGAAAGTGAACGTTTTCCATCCGATTCCGCAACTCTTTGCTTCATCCTCATTTTCAATAAAAAAAGGTCCAATGACCCCGCCGGACCATAAACCGTAACAAATAACAATAGTTACACGTTGAAAATGGAAAAGATTTTCAAAGTTATGCTAAGCACATTATTTTCATCGACTGTGTCTCTACATTTGTTTATCATATTTGCTATCCTTATCTTGCGCTTTAGGAATACACACCAATGTGCTTAAAAAAAAAACAAATGCATATGACATGTGGTACAATCTTTTTGCATACATCAAGGGGCAAAATAAAAAAGTATATACATATATTCAAAACAAAATATAATCAAATATAGTGATTTGAAGTAAAGAAAGGAAACTCCATTAGATTTGATTAACTTGGTTTGCTAACCATCGCAAACCTTGAGCATACAAAATCACGACAAGTGAAAGCAGCGATTCTTTCCTACTCGTCTACCAACAAAGCCGTTTGACAGTTTTGTTGTCAAATGCTGACACTTTTGTGTTACAGCCCTACGAGTATAAACCTTTCAGTTGGTCCTTGACAATAATTCTTAAAAGGCGAGAACAAAAGCAGAAAGTAAGAGCTCAACGCAAATTTAATTCATAGCTTTGAATTGGCAGTCTTTCCTGAACGATAGTTGTTTGATTGCTTCTGTTGCGTTTAACGGATATACTTTTTTGAAAAAAGTATTTGAAGATGTGAATTGGTTCGATAAGGAGCTAAGAGAGTTCTTCATATATGACGATTTTTTTCATATAAAGTAGAGCTTTGTATTGCATATGTAGTTTTCGAATTACAAGAAAATATTGTTCTCCCGTTATACACGCAACCTATTCACCGTAACAGTTACTCCAGACTCATTTTTGAAAAAAGTAATGTCTCAGACGATAGGCTAAAACCCGCAGCAAATATCTGTAATTCCTATATACAAAAGTCCTAGTTTTTGCTTCTCAAAAAGTAAGACAAAAAAAAAATATTGTTTTGTACAAATGGAAGCAAAGACTTTCGGTCCTTTGTTAATCGGTCCCAACGATCTTCTTCAAAGATTTTCCATATATCCCCAAAAACAATTTGCCGGCAGCTAAATTTACTCCCAACTCCCAGATAGCATATTGTAGACTGAGCTGAGGACTGTAAATTCTGCAATGAAGCAGATATTTTTTCGCACTAGCTTGGTAGCTAGTATCCTAAAAGATGTCAATATGAATGAAATCAGTGAAGAGGTGTTCTTCTATGCTGGCAAAGCCACTCGTAAGCTTTTCTTTATTCTGGGCTCTTCCCGAGCAGATGGAAAACTCTTTCCAATTACCGTCCCATTGTACTTACGTCCCTTCTTTCCAGGGTCATGGAAACGTTAATAAACCATCCCTTGAAGAGCGAAAACTTCTTAATGACCTACAGTACGGCTTTGATAGCAAAAGGTCCACTGGTGATTTGATGGCATATCTCATCGCAAAGTGTAACCAATCTTTACACTGTTTTGTAGAAAGTAATATTATTGCGCTCGATATTCCTAAAACTTTTAATGGAACTTGATCTCTTATAGCAAATTCATGCTTTAGATATCGATGAGTTTCTTCTTTATATATAATACAAGTTGCATTGGATCCTACTTTCCTAAATGCTCTCACTGTGTTCTTTAACATTTAAAAGATAGTCAGCCCCATCACAGATTCCATCGTAGAAAACTTCCACACGGAAAGCAAAGTTACGAACTACGAAAATTTGTGATCACAAAATCCGAATGGAATCGAAGAAAGCATTTCCAGTTGCCACACCAAATACCGCTATGCTGGTTATCGAAATCAGCTGTTTTACGCCAAATGTGCAAGAACATTCACATTTTTCTGCAAAACACAACTTCTTTCGTATATAAAGACGACGGAATGTAGATTACACGTAGATTTGGTGATAGCTAATCTACGAATTTCGAAATATTTTCCACTCCGAATGGATTATGTGATACAGCCCTATTCTGCTATTCATCGGGGGGAATTTTTCTGAATTTTCACTAATCACTATTCTGCTATTCATTCGAAGTGAATCTGTGTATACAGATTGTGTACACAGATTCACTTCGAATGAATAGCAGAATAGTGATTGGTGAAAATTCAAAAAAATTCCCCCCGATGAATAGCAGAATAGGGCTGATAGTTACATCGGGAAACTTAGACTTTTTTTCGATTACGATGGAATCTGTGATAGGGCTGAGTAATAACCCTTGATGTGCGCGGTAAATAAAAAAAAGCACTCACAGGTTGAGATGGAGGGTTTTCTTATTAATAATTCTTGAGTTTTTCTGCCTCCTCAAATCCAACGATTTACCGTGTTAGCCTCAAATGCAACAATTTAGCTTGTTAATGTAGCTTTTAGGATGACTCGATGTAATAAAGAGAGACGATGTGGTTGTTTGTCGGAAGACTTGAGTTCTTGGGTGAACTTAATTTTAAAGACCTTAAAACCGATGTCTTTATATAAAATTCGGTGTAATATTGTTTGTGGGATTCTCAATTTCAAAGATTATGAGAAATGGACAAACAACATTTTGTACTACATAATACTTTCTGTTATTCTTGGTCGACGTGCATAAGTTTGGTTCTTTGCATCACTTAATTTGTAACAGGCTAAAAATTATACGTTATGAATTCTCACAAAAAAATTCAATTGAATACTCACTTAAGGTCCTCTCCATTTCTTCACAAGGCATGGTTGTGCCCCTGTTGCGCCATCCTATGTATGCATGTATTTTGTTTCATTGATAAAAAACTGGTTGTCAGAAAATTCCACTTTGATTCTTTTACCATTTGACGAAATTATTCTTATATTACATTTTATAGTTACAATTCTGTATTTAGGACAAAATCCACTGTTAGCAATTCTTTTTATAAAAACATTACGTCACCAAAAATTAAGCAACCAATTAATGGGGTTCCGTTGTTTTATTTAATTTTTCAGAAGATCACATTCTCTGATTTTTATTAATATGAAGGAAACAATAGGTGAAATAAAAACCAAAAAATAATATTTTTTCTACCACTTGTAAAAGCACCACAACACGCCTTTGCTTTTAGTTAAAAAGCGTTGAATTCACCTTGTTGTTGCGTTTGATTTGTACGCAGTTTTTCGTTTTTAATTTGTTTTACGTTGATGAGTGTTCCGCAAAAACCACACCAGTTCTTTTTTTCTGTATTAAAAGTAAACAATACATAACTAGTTATGGCCATTATAATTATATTTCTATCATAACCGTAAGTTTCATTTTATTTGTGCTTTTTATATTTTACACACACACAAGAAAAAAAAAAAACACGTTCACATCCGTTCAAATTCAGCTTGCATGTTAGACTTTTAAGATGTTTACACTTTTAATTTTAATAAAATCAATTTATTTCAGATTTTTATTGAAAGAAAAAATATATATAGTTCAAAAAACATTATATGTCTTCTTAATTAACAAAAAAGACTTAAAAGAAAAAATAAAAACAAAAAACAACAAAAGAAAATGCAAGTGAGAAGAAAAAAAGAGAAAAAAGGAAACATTTCAAATGCAAAAGAAGAAAAATTACTATGAGGAAATGAAAGAAAAAATATATAAAATAAAATATACATAAAAATATGCATATGTTTAAACGAGCGCTTATTATTTCAGCTATAATGTTTTTTGAATGGTCGGAAATATATAAAATAGAAAAAATTAACAAATAAGAAGAAAAAAGACAAAAAGAAGAAATCAAAGAAATAAAAAGAATAAAAAATACCCATATGTAAAGATATAATAAAAAGAAAGAAACAAACAAAGAAAAAAAGAAGGAACAAAAGAGGAGACGATAAAAAAGAACAACAAACGCAAAACAAGGAAAAATGAGAAATCCCTATTAAAACTTATATAAATAACTATATAAAACAAAATGCTAAAAATTAATGATATGAAGATAAAATAAATAATATTTCAAACAAGTGTCGCTTCTTTTATTTGCTTTTTTTAAAGAAAAAAAAATATATTGACAGACTTACCTACATATATGAGACTCATGTTTTTTTTTGTGTACAGCAGCAAAGATCGAAGAAATTGGGTTTGTAAATCATAATAAAAAAATGTAAATGGCATTCGTAAAGTAATAAAAATTTGGTTACATTTTGCCAGTTGCTTTTTTTCCCTGGTTTTTGTAAACCTTATTTTTTTTAAATAAAGAAGTATCTGGTGAGTACTTTAGATATTAATAAAAGAAAAAGGTTCAGAGAAATGTTTTTTTTTTTAAAGGGTTACATGGGTTTCGCGGATTCAAAAAATCGATTTTTTTTGTTGACTGTTAAAATCTACATCTCTTGAATATTATCCGAAATTTTCAACTTGATCTCAGAAATAGCTTCAGAGACCGCGCTCAAGGCTACCTATGGTCACTCAAAATTTTACACGTGTTTTCTCAAAACTATGTTTTCAAACATGCTTATTTTGACATTCTATTCGAATGAAAGTTTAGTCGAATTTGAAAGAAGTGCATTTAGCCCAGTCATTATAGTAAGTTCACCTCGGAATTTGAGATACCCAGCTGTAAATTTGTATGAACTTCTATTTTGACACCCTTAAAGTTATCTCAAAACCTACATATTGTAGGGTGTCAGCGTCCATTAAAAACCAAAGGTCAAAGGTCACAAAAATCGTTTATTGGTATACAGTGAAACCCGCTTAAGAGAAAAGGCAAATTGTCACAGTTTTTCTTTCACTTAAGCGGGTTTTTCACTTAACCGAACCCCGGTTAAGTGAAAAAAATTTCATTTAAGCGGAGTCCTGATAAGTGAAAAAAATTGCACTTAAGCGGATTTAAAAGTTCCACTAAGCGGAGGTTTAATGCTTCATATACACAATAAATAATTTGATGTATTTATCTTTGGAGTTGCCTGGAAATAATTTAAATAAAAGTGTTTGAATAACTAACCACGATTAAACATCAAAAAAGTAATTTATTGAATAACAAAAATAACATATGTTTGTACATTGGAATTCATAGGTAGTACATAAATATATTACATAAATTACAATAAATCACATTTGAGTTTTTGTAGGTTAATTCGTAGGCACATTGGGCATATCAAAAAGAGGCCACTCCCAAGTTTGGTTTCAGGTTTCAAATATGTAGGTACATTAAGGTATGTCATTTTTGTGCAACTTTTTTTTTCAACGATAAAACAGGCTAATTACTTTCAGGAAGGTATAAAACGAAGCCGCTTAAAATTTGAGCTCTTAATATTAAAATTTAGAGGTGCCTCAATTTTCCATACAAATAACATAGAAAAGTAATGTAATTTTTTTCTTATTTTTATAGCTTGACATTTGAGCATTTTAAAAATACACTGACAAATTATTTAAGTAGGAAATTGAATGCTCTACAAAAAAGCTCAATTTAATTTTTTCATGGAGTGCGCCGTTCTGAAGATATTTAAACTGAAAGTTGGAAATGTATGAAATTAAGATTTTTATTTTATTAAACACTGATGACTTTTTAATGACTTTAAGAGTTACTCAAAAAATGACACACCCTAATGTACATACATATTCATATTTTTGAATACAATTAGGAACGTTTTATGAAGACAAAAATAATCTCACTTTTGTTAAAAAAGTCATCAATTTTCGTTTGCGACAAAGTCGGAAATGGCAATTCATCATTTTATATTCAATTTCATCTAAGATTAGATCCCCATCAGAAAACTGCTTAAGAACATTGAGAGATTTAAAAGCTTCTGTAGATGTTGCTTTCTGGACTCCCAAAATTTCCACATCTAAATCATTATCAGATACAGATCTGCTAGCATCAAACTTTTCGAATTGTAGTGCTGCTTCATTAATTAACAGGAATTGTGCTTTTTTAAAGCATCTCGGATTATGAGATCTACTTTATACATATTAAGAAGAAAAATTATAAGCAAAAGAAAAACAAAATATGTTTAATCTTAGACTACACACCAATACAAAAAATAATTTTGTCTGTTCCAGTCGAATAAGAAATGAAAAGGACTGTGATACGGCCCTTTGGTAGCTTCAATCCTGAAGGTTTTCACATCTATTTACCAATGAAGCCGTCGGCGTCGGTAGAGCCTTAAACATTACCCGACCCTGAATTTATCAGCATTATGCACGTCATCCGGTTTGCAGCTTTGACAAATGTTTGGCCAAAAAATTTCCAGCCAATGGTTAGCAGCAACTGTGTCAGCAGAATTATTTTCACCACAAATCTTCTTAAAATGAATATTTTCACGTTTTTTCCACTGATCTAACCATCCATTTTTTGGCTCAAATTGTTCTGTTCGATGAAATTTTTTTTCACTTAAGAGAGTTTTTTTGAATAAGAAATATGAAATTTAACTGAAAATATGTTTCAGGTATCCGGGTTTTTCACTTAAGCGAGTTTCACTTAAGCGGAGTGTTTAATAGGTAATTGGTCTACAAATACTCGGGGGCGAAAAAATTCTTTCAGATAAGCGGGTTTTTCTCTTAAGCGGGTTTCTCTTAAGCGGGTTTTACTGTATATCTCTTTTACTATGGGTTTTTTGCTATTTGTGTCTATTAGAATATTGTAGAAGATTAAATTCTCTACAACTTTAGCTTCAACAGTTTTTTTGTACGTTGAACCGTTTTCGAGATAGAGATCAGAATGCGCAAGGTTATAGCATAATTCTACGACGCACGATAGCCAAAAACTGAACTTTCGGTTTCGGCCAAAGCTTCGGCCTATTTCGGCCGAAGCCGAAGGCCTAGCCGATTGTAGTTTTCTAAGCCGAATGTGGCCGAAGCCGCATTAAGAGGCTGTGACACGACCTCTGCACTTTTTAAAAAAGGGAAAAAAACTTTTTTAAAAGCATTCGAGAAACTACCGAATTTGGATGAGCTTGCTGCAGCATTTCAAACAAAAAAAAAAACTGTCCGATTCAAAAATTATTTGAAAATAGAAACGTTGTTGGCAGACTATAATGCTCCAACGTCTGTGGCAAATATCGATCATTTTCGTTATACACAGTACGTTAAGTCTTCCAAATTTAATAAGCCTGTACAGTTATCAAATATTCCGCCAACAAGTGCAGCAACTCATCAACATCTTAGTCGTGTTTTTTATCAAGTCCAAACTTGGTTAGGGTACGATTTGGAACCCCAGGAGTGGGGTTGCACAATGCTTAACGGATTCCTTGAACCAATTACGACACTTCTAAAACCTGCTCCAGAGGAATTGCTTAATACGATCTTCTGTAACTGCAAGGTTGGTTGTGCTCGCGATGTAAACGCAAGAAATCAGGGTTACAGTGCTCTTTAGCCTGTGGCCAGTGTAATGGGCAAGCTTGTCTCAATGATTCATCGTATCTGAGCGGTAACATTGAAGATGAAATGTTTGACTTCGAAATCGTTGAAGACCCATACACAAATGGTGTTGAAGACGATAAAGAAGAAAATTGCAATCTCTACAGCAGCCGGAAGATGACGATGAAGAAGAAGAAGAAGAAGAAGAAGAAGAAGAAGAAGAAGAAGAAGAAGAAGAAGAAGAAGAAGAAGAAGAAGAAGAAGAAGAAGAAGAAGAAGAAGAAGAAGAAGAAGAAGAAGAAGAAGAAGAAGAAGAAGAAGAAGAAGAAGAAGAAGAAGAAGAAGAAGAAGAAGAAGAAGAAGAATAAGAATATAGTTTAAGTTTTAATAATTTTCATAAATTTCTTTAAATTTCAAACACCAGAAAAATGAGATTTTATAATAAAAACATTACTTATAAAGAATTTATGTATACATAACATAAACAGTATATATAATATACTAGCTGACCCGCCCGGCGTAGCTCAGGCCCTACGTTCATCAAATTGAAAGTTAAGTAAAGTAGCTTCAAAGTTTCTATTCTAGTGAGAGAGTGAGGATGAAATATAGTTTATGTTTCTCAGGGAAAACTAAGCACTCTAACGATGACAGAATTTGTGGGACCGGTATAGCATTTTCCAAGCTCCCGAATATGTCCCAGTTCCCATATGGGGATGAAATATAGTCTATGTAGCACCGTATTGTAATGGCGAAAACCGTATTGAAATCAGTACAGTGGTTTTTGAATTCCTGTACCCGTTCCTGGTGATAAATGTTGATGAACTATAGTCCATATTACTCAGGGACATTGAAGCACTCTAACCATGAAAGAATTAGTTAAGTACTTTCCAGGTTCTAGATTATGTCACCATTCCCGCTTCCGTTCCCAAAAGAATATGTAGTTTGTTACTCAGGAGCACTTTACACTCTAACCTTGAAATTTTTTTGGAATTAATCCAGTATTTTTTAAGTTCCCGCTTATGTTCTTGTTCCCGTCCCATTCTCGTGGGAATATGGGGATGACATCGTACTGTAATAGCGACAAAAATTACAATTCGTTCCAGTGGTTTTTGAATTTCCGATTCCGTTCCCATTACCGTTCCTGGGAGAATTTGAGAATGAATGTAAACATTGCACCATTGCCATTATCCATGAATGGTACCTGCACCCAAGAACCAAAAGGTAGTCAGTAGTTGGTATGTGTGTAAAAGATGATCTTCGTTAGAATGACCACATATTTGAATTCGCCAAAAACCCTGCTAAATGCTTAGGTTTCTTAAGACGATGCAGGAAGTTCTTCACCCCTTCTGATCTGGATACAATTTATAAGGCCTTCATCCGCCCAAAACTGGAGTATAACTCCCATATCTGGTCATTTTCTTCTCTAACATCTTTGCGCCTACTTGATAGGGTACAAAATAGAGCGTTAAAACTGATGGGTGATAGTTCAATCGTAGAATCCATTGATTCTCTTGAACATCGTCGAAACGTCAGTTGTCTCACTCTTTATTGAAAACATTTAACCGCAACACCCACCTTGCTAAGAATGCCCATCAGTTTTACCTTGAGCCCAACTTCGGGCACACAGTCAAGTATAGAGATTCTTATTTTAGTCGCACCACCCGTATATGGAATGCTTCACCTGGCTCTGTATTTCAACTACATTACGATTTACAAAGGTTCAAAAGCAAGGTGTATCGGTGTATCCTATTAAATCCTCTCCTATTTTCCTAAATGCTCGCACTGTGCTCTATAATATTATAAGGGTAGTCATAACCCATTGATGTGTGGCTTATTATAAAACAAACAAAAATTTGTCTATGGTACTCAGGTGCAATAAATTAAAAAAAATTAAATCTTTACTATTATAACATCAGTCAAAAAATTAAAAGAATTTTCCAAAAAAAACCTTTTTATTTGTTATTTATTATTTTAATTTCTTGTCAAAAAAAAAAAACAAAATCATTGTTTGAATTTAATTTTTAATTCATTACAGTTAAGAATAATGAAATTGTCAATTTTACTATATTCCAATTCCATCTGCCGGACTGATTTGTGAATCTAAACCATCCAAGGCGCCACTCAAACGCATACAGAAAAATTCATTTAAATCGGTCAAGCCGTTTAGGAGGAGTTCAATTACATACACACGTACAGCAGAATTATATATATAAAGATATACAGTACATTACATAGTATGATGAATACATATTGATAACATTATTAAATTTCTTATTTTATTAGCTTTTATAATAGTTTATAATTTTTATATGGCTGGTTTCCGACCGGGGCTACCGTATGACCTTAAATTATGCTCTAACCTTGAGAGACCAGAATGTCTCTATCTCGAAAACGGTCCAACGCATAAAAAAACTGTTGAAGCAAAAGTCGTAGAGAATTTAATCTTCTACAATATTCTAATAGAGACAAATAGCAAAAAACCCATAGTAAACGAGATATATGCCAACAAACGATTTTTGTGACCTTTGACCTTTGGTTTTTAATGGACACTGACACCTTACAATATGTAGGTTTTGAGACAACTTTAAGGGTGTCAAAATAGAAGTTCATACCAATTTACAGCTGGGTATCTCAAATTCCGAGATTCTTGCTTTATTTTGACTTAAATGACTGGACTAATTTTCACCCCTATTATGATAGGCGTTTCACTTGAACGACAAATGTCGTACCAGAAAATCGGTATTGCGAGAGTCGGTAACGTAGTTTAACGCCTTGCGTAACGCCATGTGACATTTAGCGTTCAGTGGAATGTAATTTTTTTGAACGACACCCTGTCATTCTTCGGTATTGTAGCTGTCGTTTTAGTTCAGTTAAACGACTAGTTAAACGCTACTTTTTGGCGACCTTAAATTTGCAAACGCCTAGACTGTTTTACTTGAATAAAAATGTAAGTTGTTGTTGGTTTCTTCTTTTTTCTTAAATAACTTTTATTTGACTGAATTTAGGGTGAAAAAAAGCAAATCAGGAGCATATCGATGGAGCAAAATCCTCAACTTGCAACAAATTTTCGACTGGGTGTTTCCCAAACGGAGGACAAAAAAAGAATCAGCCTTATTATGAGTTTCACGTGAACAGCTTTTCGCCCGGAACATTTTTGTTCGCCCGGAATTTTAAAAGCTATTATGAGTTTCACCTGAACAAAAGTCCAAACTTGCAACTTTTCCGCTTTTGTTGTTTACTTGTTCGCCTCACAAAAGTAAGTGAAATAAATTGCTCTCAACGTTTTCACATTTCACGGGGGAAAAAACTCATAATAAGGGAAATTTTTCGAACATGGAAAATTTTTCCCCCGAAACTCATAATAAGGGAAAAGTGAAATGAGATGTTTTTCGGGGGGAATGATTTCACGTGAAACTCATAATAAGGCTGAATGAATAGCAGTTAGCGGTTAGAATTGAAAAAGGATGCCAGAAGTTAAAATAATTGAGAAACGAAATCATTTCATGCCGTATTTTTCATGTGTGTATATTTTAAAGGTTTGGCTCGATGCAAAATTTTAAGTTTAACAGAATTAAACAGATTCTGTTCAGTAAAAAAGCAAATGGAATTCACTGTAGTTGTAGTTGTAAAGGATTCTTCTTTTTCTTATCAGGTTATTTTTTTTTTCCAATATCCTGCGCCCGTCGTTGTAATCACTATACCACTATATCTCACTGCAATTAACAGAAGAAAACTATTCATTTGCATTTTTTATTCAAAAACAATTAATTTCACGACAAAACCAGAATTTCTATTCAAATCCCAATCTGTCATGATCAGCTGATCATGTGGAAGGCGTTTGGATTGTAATTAAGTGGCGTTTAAGGAACGTAATACCGATACTTAAACGCCTAAAAAGTGACTCGACAAATAAAGTGACTATTGTCACTCAAGTGTAACGCCTTTCATAATAGGGGTGTTTGAGACTCGAATGATTCGAAATTTTACATGTGTAACATTCGAATCATTCGAATCATTCGAGTCTCAAAATGCACTTCTTTCGAATTAGACTAACAACTAGGTTCCAGAAATCAAGTGAAATGAAACCGAAACCGAAAATGCAAATCGAGTGAATTTATTTTCAGTGTTCTGCATTTCGATCGATTTCATCAGTTCGAAAATTTTTCGAAATCACTTCAAGTGAAATTGAAAACAGCTGATACCTGTCATCTAATCTGAAACTCAATTTATTTGTTTCAATAGTTTCTTGAGTTTCCTGGTCAGAGAATTGAATATGAGTGTTGATCTTATTGCTTTATTTTTGGAAATCAAAAATAAAAGATAGGTATGCGACAGAGATAATAAAAAGACGTAGATTGAGAGACATTTCTAATCCATTAGAAATTGATAAATTTGTTTCAAATGATTCTTTTTATTATTACTGACTTTTTTCCATCTTGTGTCTTTCCCACAAAGAATCTGCGCGATCTCCTTTCATGAATCTTTGGGCAAAATCTTTATGTTGGCTCATAAAGTTCATGAATATTTCCTCCTGTGCATTTTTTTAAGCTTTCCCTTGTTCAAAACAAATTTCCAGTAAAATAAACAAATTTTGTGTGGTTGCAACGGAGTTTTTTACTTACATTGTTAAACGCGTCTGCTTTCTTCTACCATTCCACACAGATAAATTATAGGGTGATTTCAAATCACTTGGAAACCGACGAAATCGAATTGTGGAACACAACGATTTCGTTTCACTTTGATTTCGAAAAATATGAAATCGATATCGATAAAAGTGAAATGCAGAACACCCAATCTTAATTTCGATCGATTTCGATTTTATTTCACGTGAAAGTGAAATGTGGAACCTAGCTGTAAACTTTCATTCGAATAGAATGTCAAAATAAGCATGAAAGTCGGTTGTCAAGATTTCTCGAAGACTACTCCACCGATCTCGATAAAATTTTATAGAGGTCTTCTAGATAAATTATTTTTCTTCGGCTTCAACGGTTAGAATTTTTTCGGCTCTGAAAATATAAAGTATTCATTCGCATTTCCCTCATTATTACATTGTATTTATTTTATGTTTTATTTCCATGCGTAGGTTCTCTCTCAAAAACCTAGCAGAAATTCTTATCATAAATGTTTTGTTTGTTTTATGGTCCAATTTTGATGATCGCAATGTGTTGAACATTATAAGGGTATTCATAATTTATTTTTTGTAATTTGGTATTTTGTGGTGCGCACTAGTTGTATAATGTATATAAAAAAAACTTTACGTTTGGTTGTTGAAACCCTGGACGCCCGTAGCCCGTAGGCGGTTATTTGCGTCTTTTTAAGTGTTACGTGTTAACATTCGAAACGGTTAATTACAATGCACTTCTTTCGAACTCGACTAACTTTCTTTCGAAATAGATTTTCAAAATAATCATGATTATTTATTACTCGTCCTATGATACAAAAGAAAGTTTGTTCTTAAAAAAAAAAATAAAAAAAACAAACAAGTGGCTTATGCTATGTCCACACCTGACACTTAGGCCCTTATTGCGAGTGTCGTTTGGTTGTCGATAAACGACGGTTGTCGATAGTCGAACGTCGAAAATGAAATTTGGTATTTCGTATTCTTATTGTTCGATACTTTCAATTTTTAGTTCGGTCGTTATCGTCTGTATTTTTGCGTTCGACTATCACGGAAACCAACTCAAATGTCAAATTATAGGATTTATTCACAATGACAACTTTCATTATTCACAGTAACAGAAATCCTTGTAGATAGAGATACGCAATACCAAAAGGACAATTTATCGAAGCTTTCGACCCTTGTCGCATCGAATGTTAGACGACACACGCAATAAGGGCCTTAAACTTGTTTAACTCAAAACTATCCCAAACATGATAACCAAGTGGTTTGCCATACAAATGAAACCTTTTTAGTCACTGGGTTTTACCTCAACCTATTTGAAACCAAGTGCACTCAATACACTCACCCCTACCACAAGGCACAAGGCAATTTCGGACTACGAATGTAAAATAGAAATGACTAAAAACATCTTCGTAATGAACGCTTGGCAACAATCAACAAATTTTTATAACTTGTTAATTAGGGTTATCGAGAACTTTTTTTCTCATGGATTTTCGAAATTGAGAATAAAAAATCCTAGGGAAAAATACCTACATATATGGGGAAATCATTATTATGGAAAATATTGTGTTTTTCCTTGCAAGACTTGTTCCCATGGAAAAAAAAAAAATCCAGTGGAACTCCCGATAGTAGGAACTTGTTCCCGGAAAGGGAAACATTTTTTGGGAAAAATATTTCCCAAAGAATTCCCGATAAGGCTGAATAATTTTATCAATAGTGACAAATTTTGTGGCAAAACATTCACTACAAGGGCGTCTGTGATGCTTCCATTCGTAGTCCGAAATCGCTACGACGCCGACGGGCGACGGGCCTTGTGATAGGGGCCACTATTTTCAATATTCCAGTGAATTTGAGAGAGATAATGGATATGGAATCTCTCATACGTGCGTCGTTGACGTTCTGCTCACACTTTATGTCTGTCTTTTTTTAACTTAAGACAAAAACATCATATCAAAACTTTTTTTTCATATGTGGACACTACTTGGTTGACGGAAAGCATCCTGAAACCTGAAACAAAACCTATTTAAACTTCAGGTGTGGAGATAGCATTAGGTTACTAATCTACTTTTGATTCTATTCGAAAGACTTTTGCGATTCTACTTTCAATTGGTATTTTGTATAAAACCAACAGACCCGCTGGCTTAGCTCGGGTCCTACGTTGATCTAATGGTGTAGCATTGATAAACGGTGCCATTTATTAGATGAAGGTTGTATGCGATTTAGAGTCATTCGGCCCTATCGAGGTAACCGTCAGAGCGAAATTCTCTCCGATCGGAGACATTTTGCTTCGTGGTAGTTCTCCGATCGTACGATCCGACGTTCTCTGATATGTATGTAAGTATTTGCTGCGGAAAGTTTTATACCCCTATTATGGATGACAACTCAACTGAAATTGGGTTGTCTTCTCATATATATAACACGGGCACACAACCCAATTTTCAGTTGGGTTGTCATCTGTAATAGGGGTGTTAGTTTTGGAAATGCATTGCATTTGTAAAAAAATTCGCATTTGTAAAAAATCTCGCATTTGTAAAAAATTTCTTGCGACGACAACTACTTCGAAGCAGAATTGAATCTCCGAAAAAAGATGCGTTGCGGAGAAAACTCCGTTTCGACGGTTACCTCGATAGGGCCGATTGATAAATAATCCGCCCTATCACAGATTCCATCGTAATCGAAAAAAGTCTAATTTTCCCGATGTAACTATCACATAATCCATTCGGAGTGGAACGAATCACCAAATCCGAGTGGAATGTAAATTCGTCGTCTTAATATACGAAAGAAGTTGTGTTTGCAGAAAAATGTGAATGATCTTGCACATTTGGCGTGAAAAAGCTGATTCCATTCGGATTTTGTGAACACAAATTTTCGCAGTTCGTAACTTAGCTTTCCGTGTGGAAGTTTTCTACGATGGAATCTGTGATAGGGCTGAATTTAACAACCCCACAACAAGGCATGTCGGAACAATTTCGGACTACGAATCCCAAACTGATAGTTTTATCAATTGTAACAAACAAACCAACGCAGACGCAGAAGTTTTAAAGTTGTGTGGGAATTGAGTTCCGATACCCGTAGATTTCCAATTCCCTTGGGAATTTTAGTATCCATTCCCGTGGGAATTGAGTTTCCATTCCCGTGGGAATTGAGTTTCCATTCCCGTGGAAGTTGAGTTTCCATTCCCGTGGGAATCCAGTTTCCATTCCCGTGAGAATTGTGTTCCCATTTCCGTGGGAATTGAGTTTCCTTTCCCGTGGGAATTGAGTTTCCATTTCCGTAAGAATAGAGTTTCCAATCCCTTGGGAATTGAGTTTCCATTCTCTTGGGAATCGAGTTTTTTTTGTTGGAGGTTTTGAAAAGATCAGCTGTAGCACTGAGACCTAAATACCGGTCCATTGTATTGTACTACCAGTTAGAAACCTTCTATTTGTTATAGCTTTTCAGATGTTTGGAGAAAAGCCAAAAGACGCTGCCATGATAAAGAGCCTGAGTTCAACCTCATGCGAGAAAAAGTAGGACATTCACAGAGGAAGTGCTCTACGGTCTTGTGGATGAGGAATCTTCTCCACAAGATTCACAGAGTGTTGTAACACGTTAGTAAGCATGTAAACCTAACACGTTTAAATGCTTGGCGAAAGAGAAGTGCCCGCTGGCAACGCCAATAAGTTTTCTACAGTCTTTTCTGCTACGAGCTAGCAAAAATGTTGCAGTCTTCTTACAAAAGTTGGGGATCATACGTTTGATCTGTCTGCATCCAATGGAGGCATGACATCTACGGTTGTGCTCTTCACAGATACAATCGTTGGTTGAAGCCGTCACTGAGGACGCTGGCAGACCTAGCGACGGTTCAGGTCCTGAGAAAGTTTTCTGAGGTCATTGCCTAGCAAGTTCATCGCCGATCTTATTTCCAGTTATGCCGTAATGGTCAGGAACCGAAATGAATTTGATCTTCCGATCGCATTTAGAGAGCTCTTGCATTCCTGGATCACTTTCGAAGTGGTTAGAGGGTTGAGAAGGGCCTTAGGCCCAGCTTGGCTGTTGCTGCAAACACAGATACTTCTCACCGTCCATCCATTTTTCGTAACTTGGCTTAGGGCCATTAGGATAGTATACGCCTCCACTTGGAAAACGGATGTCTATGATCTAAAAGAGGTGTGCAGTCGTATGTCGTCGTTCTCCACAAAGGCACCAGCGCCAGAACCCTCGTCGGTTTTGGAGTCATCTGTGAAGATTCGCGGCCCTGTGGTAACCGTCGGAGCGGAATTCTATCCGATCGGAGACATTTTGCTTCGTGGTAGTTCTCCGATCGGACGATCCGACGTTCTCCGATAAGTTTTTGTAGCGGAGATTTTAGTTTTGGGAATGCAATGCATTGCCGCATTTGTGAAAAATTTCTTACGACGACAAATACTTCGAAGCAAAATTGAATCTCCGGAAAAAGATGTGTTGCGGAGAAAACTCCGCTCCGACGGTTACCACGATAGGGCCGTCGATAACAGTTCTTTGCAGGCTCAGATTCTGGGGTGAACCAGTCCTGAACCGAAGAAAATTTGACTGAGTAATTTTGATGCAGTTTGAGCATTGGGATCATCGTGTCAGACGGCATATCCATTAGACGTGAGTCAAAAGATATGCTGCTTGCGAGTTCTTCAAAGCTACAGTGCTAATTGTGTCAGAGACCACATCTCTTTAAACGAGAAATGGCTTTGAAAGTACACCCCATGACAGATTTCGAAAATTGCTTCAGCTCTAGGATGCTACAATGCCTCCGAGTAACATAAATTTGGAATAAGTGGAATAAGCTCTCGCGTAAATACGTTATTGCCTCGTTTGCCAAACTTCAAAGAACAATTTGTCTTGGTGTTACTTAGGCCTTCCCCAGCACACCGGAGCTGCTCTCGACGCACTACTGAATCTTCCTCCATTTGATACCTGCATCATGGGGTGTACTTTCAAAGCCATTTCTCGTTTAAAGAGATGTGGTCTCTGACACAATTCGCACTGTAGCTTTGAAGAACTCGCAAGCAGCATATCTTTTGACTCACGTCTAATGGATATGCCGTCTGACACGATGATCCCAATGCTCAAACTGCATCAAAATTACTCAGTCAAATTTTCTTCGGTTCAGGACTGGTTCACCCCAGAATCTGAGCCTGCAAAGAACTGTTATCGACGGCCCTATCGTGGTAACCGTCGGAGCGGAGTTTTCTCCGCAACACATCTTTTTCCGGAGATTCAATTTTGCTTCGAAGTATTTGTCGTCGTAAGAAATTTTTCACAAATGCGGCAATGCATTGCATTCCCAAAACTAAAATCTCCGCTACAAAAACTTATCGGAGAACGTCGGATCGTCCGATCGGAGAACTACCACGAAGCAAAATGTCTCCGATCGGATAGAATTCCGCTCCGACGGTTACCACAGGGCCGCGAATCTTCACAGATGACTCCAAAACCGACGAGGGTTCTGGCGCTGGTGCCTTTGTGGAGAACGACGACATACGACTGCACACCTCTTTTAGATCATAGACATCCGTTTTCCAAGTGGAGGCGTATACTATCCTAATGGCCCTAAGCCAAGTTACGAAAAATGGATGGACGGTGAGAAGTATCTGTGTTTGCAGCAACAGCCAAGCTGGGCCTAAGGCCCTTCTCAACCCTCTAACCACTTCGAAAGTGATCCAGGAATGCAAGAGCTCTCTAAATGCGATCGGAAGATCAAATTCATTTCGGTTCCTGACCATTACGGCATAACTGGAAATAAGATCGGCGATGAACTTGCTAGGCAATGACCTCAGAAAACTTTCTCAGGACCTGAACCGTCGCTAGGTCTGCCAGCGTCCTCAGTGACGGCTTCAACCAACGATTGTATCTGTGAAGAGCACAACCGTAGATGTCATGCCTCCATTGGATGCAGACAGATCAAACGTATGATCCCCAACTTTTGTAAGAAGACTGCAACATTTTTGCTAGCTCGTAGCAGAAAAGACTGTAGAAAACTTATTGGCGTTGCCAGCGGGCACTTCTCTTTCGCCAAGCATTTAAACGTGTTAGGTTTACATGCTTACTAACGTGTTACAACACTCTGTGAATCTTGTGGAGAAGATTCCTCATCCACAAGACCGTAGAGCACTTCCTCTGTGAATGTCCTACTTTTTCTCGCATGAGGTTGAACTCAGGCTCTTTATCATGGCAGCGTCTTTTGGCTTTTCTCCAAACATCTGAAAAGCTATAACAAATAGAAGGTTTCTAACTGGTAGTACAATACAATGGACCGGTATTTAGGTCTCAGTGCTACAGCTGATCTTTTCAAAACCTCCAACAAAAAAAACTCGATTCCCAAGAGAATGGAAACTCAATTCCCAAGGGATTGGAAACTCTATTCTTACGGAAATGGAAACTCAATTCCCACGGGAAAGGAAACTCAATTCCCACGGAAATGGGAACACAATTCTCACGGGAATGGAAACTGGATTCCCACGGGAATGGAAACTCAACTTCCACGGGAATGGAAACTCAATTCCCACGGGAATGGAAACTCAATTCCCACGGGAATGGATACTAAAATTCCCAAGGGAATTGGAAATCTACGGGTATCGGAACTCAATTCCCACACAACTTTAAAACTTCTGCGTCTGCGTTGGTTTGTTTGTTACAATTGATAGAGGAAGATTCAGTAGTGCGTCGAGAGCAGCTCCGGTGTGCTGGGGAAGGCCTAAGTAACACCAAGACAAATTGTTCTTTGAAGTTTGGCAAACGAGGCAATAACGTATTTACGCGAGAGCTTATTCCACTTATTCCAAATTTATGTTACTCGGAGGCATTGTAGCATCCTAGAGCTGAAGCAATTTTCGAAATCTGTCATGGGGTGTACTTTCAAAGCCATTTCTCGTTTAAAGAGATGTGGTCTCTGACACAATTAGCACTGTAGCTTTGAAGAACTCGCAAGCAGCATATCTTTTGACTCACGTCTAATGGATATGCCGTCTGACACGATGATCCCAATGCTCAAACTGCATCAAAATTACTCAGTCAACTTTTCTTTGGTTCAGGACTGGTTCACTCCAGAATCTGAGCCTGGAAAGAACTGTTATCGATTCTTCACAGATGGCTCCAAAACCGACGAGTGTTCTGGCGCTGATGCCTTTGTGGAGAACGACGACATACGACTGCACACCTCTTTAGGATCATAGGCATCCGTTTTCCAAGCGGAAGCGTACGCTATTCTAATGGCCTTAAGCCACGTTACGAACAATCTGTGTTTGCAGCGACAGCCAAGCTGTGCTTAAGGCCCTTCTCAACCCTCTAACCACTTCGAAAGTGATCCAGGAATGCAAGAGCTCTCTTAATACGATCGGAAGATTAAATTCCTCGAGTCTCATTTGGGTTCCGAGCCATCACGGAATAACTGGAAATGAGATCGCCGATGAACTTGCTAGGCAAGGATCTCAGACAGCTTTCTCAGGATCCGAAACCTCACTGACGGCTTCAACCAACGATTAGATCTGTGAAGAGCACAACCGTAGATGTCATGCCTCCATTGGATGCAGACAGATCAAACGTATGATCCCCAACTTTTATAAGAAGACTGCAACATTTTTGCTAGCTCGTAGCAGAAAAGACTGTAGAAAACTTATTGGCGTTGCCAGCGGGCACTTATGTTTGACCATACCGCATTCTGTGAATCTTTTGGAGAAGATAAGGAAACAGAAGAGCCGTTCCTCTGTGAATGTCCTGCTTTTTCTCGCACGAGGTTACAGATACTCGGGACATGGTGAGAGCTAGTAACTTAGGCTCCTTATCATGGAAGCGTCTTTTGGCTTTTCTCCGAACATCTGAAAAGCTATTACAATTTGCTAACTGGTAGTACAATGGACCGGTATTTAGGTCTGAGTGCTCCAGCTGGTATTTTTAAAACCTCCAACAGAAAAAAAATGCAATAAGATCTACGAAACACCCTTTAAATTGCGAATAAATAAATGACGGCCAATACTCACTGAAAAAACTCAAAAGAACACAAGAAAGTAATTCAAACTTGAGTGTGGCTTAAGTTGTCTTTTATTAAAACTTTTTCTCTTTCACGTAAAATACATTTTTATTTTTAAATTAAATAATCATAAATAAAATAGTTTCATTTTAAAAACACAATTTTGCAACAGCGAATAGCTTTTCAAAAATAAAATATATAAAAATGTGACCCGATAACATCCAAACTCTGACCGCGAACAATGAAAGTTATAAGTTCACATTTTAAAATAAAAACGTATAAAAGACTATAGCCTAAGTTACAAAAAAGTATTGCGTCTATTAAACGCTCATCAGAAAATACCAAATCACTGCACTTGGGCTCTGACCCAATATTTTGTTCCCAAGTGCTAGCAAGTTTCATTTTCTGTACAATAACCGAATGTTAATGTCTACAATTATTATTTTTTAAGCTTTATCTATGAAAAAATCTTAAATCTTAATATATAATATGTAAATATTTCTAAAATCATCTTCAAGTATTTTTTTTTTATAACAAGTGTCATCAATGATATGCAATAGTTGATATGTAAAGATACGAGTATTTGCTTAACGTTTCTCATAAAATTTGAAAGGAACACAGCTCGTCAAGGAGTCGCTATATTTAACCTTTTGACATGATATGTATTCGATTTAATAAAATTAACCCTCGCCAAGAGCGTTGGTTTTTTGTTGTCATTAAATATTATATTATGTATATATATTTAGGGCAAACTACTTATTGTATAGTCAGTTCTTGCAATTTTATGTACATTTCCCATGTTTTTTTGTTTTTGTATAGTTTTGTGTAGACTGATATGTGTCTTGATAAATGTAACTTTAATTTTTTAATTTGTAAAAACACCACGTTCTTTAAGGATCTATAAAGAGTTTATGATTGCATTTCACACCAATACGAGTAAAAAACACTTTAGGTAAAAAAATGTACATTTAAAAACTTTCTAATTGTATGTAATGATTAAAAGAGTAGAAAATATTATTTCATTTTTAGCAAAAAGCAAACGTTACATAATTTTTTTTTCTTTTAATAGAAACACAAGTCATTCTTTTTGTTTTAGTAACAAATTGTAGGTACCTTCTTTTGAATAGTGATTGCAAAAAATACAATAATTTATGTTTGTATGCATTACACTTAGTAATGGGCTATGATGGTTTGAATTATTTTTTGCAATGTGTCTAAAAAGAGTCTTTGCGCGCGACACTCACAATCACAGTTGCGAGTGTTTCTATTAAATTTAGTTTTTTGTTTTTCATAAAATCATCAACATTTTTGTGGGGTTTTCTTTGAAATTGTGTGTGTGTGTTGCTTAAAAAAGCAGCAGTTGATTCTTTAGACGAATCTAAAAAGCCAAAGTTCGAAAAGACATACATTAGCAATGATGTGGTTGGTGTTCAATACGTTGCTGATACCCATTGATGTAGATGAACTGACCTTTTGCCCAGCACAGTGCATTTTTTCCAACGGCATGGCCTGAACAAAATACTCGCGATTCTCAAGTGGCATGTGACACAGGGGCTTTTTCTTCTGGGCCATTTCATCATCACGATTTTTGAGATCTTGCAACAGATTTGGGAACCAGATTAGTTCGCATGAGCATACCAGCGGGTTATCTGAAATAGAAAAACCAAAGCTTTCAGGTGTGTTCTTTCAATAAGCATAAATATTTGTAAAAAAATAAAACAAAGATAACTGTCAACACTTTCAAGACGTAAACTTATAAACTAAAGGCGAAGTTGTAATAAATTTACACGAATTCACGCAACCTAATCCCGTCTAAAGACTTTTCCTTATTGAGCTTCCCGATGAAACTTTTACTATAGACAAGTGGATAAAGATGCGGACGCCCTCGACTGGTACAATGCAAACACAACGGTCATCAAAGAAGTGCGATGGAATGGGCAGGGCACAAAGAATATGAAAAACTGCGACATCTATGTACTATGGTGACTGCTACAGACAACCGAAAAAACGCTTATTTGGGTGCGGATTTGTCGTTAGAGGTAGACTCAGGGTTAGATCAAGCTTGTCAGTCAAAACCCAGTAAATGAGCGTATAATAATCATCCGCATGATTTGCCAACATAAGCCTAATATGCGCCCACGCCCCTACTAAAGAGAAAGACGACAATTCCAAAGACTGTTTCTACGAGCTCCTCGAAGAAACATGAGCAGACTGCTGCGGGGCTAAATCTTGTAAGTAGTACACGCTTCCCGCATCTCAAAATCCATAAAGATACATGGCGAACTGCAGATCAATCAACCGTCAACCAAATTGACCATGTTACGATCGACACAAGACACTCTTTCAGTGTCATATAGATATCTGAACGTTTCGAGGGGCCAACTTTGACTCGGACCACTACCTTGTTGTAACCAAGGTACGAATGAGGATATCTTGTTCACGACCAGCACGAACTAACGCTGTGAAGAGATATGACTACATTATGATATCGGAAAGTTACAATCGCAAGAGATTGCCAATGTCTTTTCCAATCGAGTATCCCTTCAATTATCCTTGAATCGCATGCCGTCAGCACTAAGCATTGAAGACAAGTGGCAGCAATGCCAAGAAGCCATCAGAACCGCTGCCTCTGAGGTTCTGGGTTTCACTCGGCCACCAAAACGAAACCCATGGTTCTATGAAGAATGCAGGCAGGCAAATGCAGCCAAACAAAAAGCACGACAAATGCTGATGCAAAAATGAACAAGGGCTGCTTACGATCAGTATAACGAGATTTACAAGGAGAAAAGAAGGGAAGAACACCGAAATCTCAGAAAGAAAAAGAAGCAGCATGAGAAGCGCTCGTTTGAGGAAATAGAGAGGTGCCATGACAGGAACGAGATTCGGAAGTTTTACCAAAAGGTAAAAAGATCCTGCCAGGGTGGCAAACCCCGAACTCAAGCCTGTAAAGACCAGCAGGGAAACATAGTTATAGAGTCACATTCGCTACTGAGAATCTAAAAAGATCACTTCTGCAGACTGCTTAATGACGATGAAGACACTAATTCCGCTGTCTGGCAGATTGTCCCATTTAACTTGGACGATGATCAAGAACCCTCCCGACCTAGAAGAATTTAAGCTTGCCATATGCAAACTTAAATCAAATAAGACTGCAGGTGCAGTTGGTCTTGATGCCAAACTTTTCAAGGCAGTTGGAGAGGAGCATGCACCAGCTGATCTGCATAATATGGTCGGAAGAAAGTATGCCCGATGAATGGAACCTCAGTATGTCCGATCCTAGAGAGGGAGATCCTCACAAGTCTGCTCTAATATGTAAACGACTGAAACCCCACGTCAACAACTTGTGGTTTTAGACCAAGGAAGCCCACAATAGACCAAATTTTCATATTACGGCAGATCTTGGAAAAAACACGAGATACACATTTTTATAGATTTCAAGGCCAGATTTCAACAGAGCCATCATGTCTAGTTTCGGCATCTCTGCAAAACTTGTAGACAGATTAGATTTAGCTTTAGTAAGATTTATTACAAAAGCTTATGGTTTACAAATTCTTGTTAACTGAATCTTTTACGACCGACAATGCAAAAGCCGTCTGCCAGAATGACAAGTTTAAAATAAAACAAAATAGAAAAAAAAGGTGCACAAAGTTACATGTTTAATATTTGGTTTCCATATCGTAGCGCAGTTTTCACAAAACTTGTACTACAAACTACAATGCAGAATGACTTTGTAGAATTCTGCTTCGTCAAAGTCGGTTAAGAACTCGCCTAGACATTTTATGTCGAAAAGGCTTTAGGTCTGTACAGTTACTCGAATACGCAGACGATATTGACGTAATAGTAAGAAGAAAGCGTGATGTCATAGGTGCTTTTGGGAGCATTGAAACAGAAATGGCAAAATTGGGTTTGATGGTTAATGAGGGTAAAACGAAGTATATGTTGTCATCAAACAAGGACATCGACGTATTGGTCAAAACGTCACAATAGACAGACATAACTTCGAGGTAGTACAGGGCTTCGACAAAATCAGTGCGGAGATCAAACGGAGAATAACTCTTGCCAACCTTGGATTCTTTGGGTGAAGAAGGCAATTGAGAAACAGTACTGCTTTACGGCGCGGAAGAGTAGACTTTATCTCAAGCGGATGAAGAAACCCTTGGTTTCGAAAGAAAAACACTACGGTGAACAATGTGTGGAGAGGAAGTACAACAACGAACTTTATGAGCTGTACCGCGACATTTGCATAGCTACAAGAATGCATGGTGAGGCTGCGATGGCTGAGCAATCAAAAAACTCATTTCAACACAAGGTTTGTTCGTTGAAGCCCTAGTGTCGCCACAAAGCGTTTTTTGAGAAATCTTAAGTCGCCCTAAATGTCAAATTGAGTGTTTTTTGAGCCCTAAGGTTGACCTAGGTTTTCTCTAAACTCCCTAGGTTTTTGTTGTGGCAAGTTGAGTGTTGAGGGATGTGTGGTGGTTCGCATGGTTTAGCGTTTTTTGAGGACTGTCAAAAAAACCTGGGTCAACCCTGCGGAAAGCTCAAAGAACGGACCTGCAGTGAACCCAACGAAATATTTCCAAGCAAAGAAGTGAGTCTGCCTCTGTTATGATAAATCAAATATGAAGTGTCATTTAATGACAAACACATCGAATCAGAGCATATGCACCTAAAGAAAACAAAAACGCAGAAATGTAGAAAAAATTACCTGTAATATCAATTACTCGCAAAGTATCCATAATTGGTTCCATTATATCCTCTGGAATGCGTGGCAATTTGTTGTTTTGTATGTTAAGCGTTTCCAATGAATTCAAGTTCTCAAAAATCATAGCTGGCAAAACTTTTATACTTATTTTGCATGAAAAGGGTAGCAAATGGTTAAAAACAATTCTCATCTCTTATATACGAAACTACTTACTCATTCTTCTGCAGATTAAGGAAAGTCAAAGAATCCCCGAAGCCAGTAAACGAATCTTCATTCACAAAACTAATGTTGTTGTTCCTCAAGTCCAAATGACGTAATCGATGGAGTGGACGCAATGCTTCACTTGGAATGGTGTGTATGTTGTTATCGCCCAATCGTAGATATTGAAGATTTTCTAAACAAATTGTGATCAATTGGATTTTAGTGAAATTCTACAAAAACTTACCTTCCAATCCTCGGAAAGCGTCTTTGTCAATAGAAAATATTTTATTACCCTCCAATTCGAGTGAGTTCAAAAGAGTTAAATGTGAGAAAACATTCGCTGGAACAGATTGGATCATGTTGTGAGCCAAAATCAATGAGTCCAAGTTTTCCATTCCTGTGTTTTTATTGAAATAAAATTGAAATGAAATTGAATTAAGGAATGGCGTACCCAAGACCGAGAGACTTGTATTTTTGCACTCTTATAAATTTAATTAATTAATTATTACCTTCAAAATCACCCTCGCGAATGTGCTTGATTTTATTTTCTTGGATTTCCAGTTTCTTTAAAGTGTCAAGAATGGAGAGGGCTTTTTGTGGAACCAAAGATAAGTCATTGCCACCCAAATTAAGTCGCTTGAGTTTCCTTTTTGAAAGAATGATACAATAAGTTGAAATATTAACAGTTTTTGATTGCAATCTTGATTTTCTTGAAGCACTGAGAACAAAAACGTGACGTGAGAAAATATTCCAGAGGAAAAAACTTTTGCCCTAATTTTTCTTTTAATTTGACCACTTCTATGGGCGTCGGAAACTTGAGCTATTTTCTTATAAATTGTAATGAGGTCTCCCGCTTCCGTTGTGTAAGCTGACTAAATGCGAATAAGGGAGTTGTAGGAGGTGGGAAGTAAAAAGATTGTGTTGGTGACTAGGTTATTGGATTCGGGGAATCTTCTGAACCATATAGTGCCCCTACCCTGAATGAACTTTAGAATGATGTTCAGTGAAAAGCTAGAGATGTCACCTTGTTCGCCGAGAAAGTATTTTTCACGATTTTGTTCCCTAATGTGGGCAAAGCTTGGCCTCCTTACAGATTGCTGATCTAGTGGCTTCATAGTACAGAGGTGTTGGCCTGCCTGGATTGGATTGGTGGTGGGGCTCTTGAGGGGTGGCAACCCCCACTGAACCTTTTGTAACTCTGAATGAATATTATGATGCTGTTAAGTGAGGGAAGAGATGTCGCCCAGTTCGTCGAGGATCTCTTCTCCGTGCTTTTTTATTCCTAGAGTCGCCCAAGCTAGGGCACTCCCAGAAAAAGTGAAATGATCCTTCCTCTGCCTCTTCGTCTTGGCATCCTCTACATAAGGATACCGATGAGTTGAAACCCATCATGAGTTGTGACCCGTGAGAATGTCAATCAACAGAGAGAGTCGAGCTAAGCTGGAGCAGAATATCGATTTTTTGTTTTTGGAAATATCTGGCCTTATGTTTCAGGAAACCCGGCATGTTTCTAAAGATGACCACCTGGTCATTTTTTTTTTTGATTTTGTGACAATAGATGACGGCTGTGTATGTGTATGATGTCATTTCTGTTGATAAATTTTTGTGTAGCTTCACTGATGGCAAGTACTTCTTGCTTGAAAGACACTGCAAAAGTCGGGGAGTATTCTTTTCACAGGTGGGTGATCTAAGAAAATGAGTGACACCATCTCGTCCTTTTTGAAACCGTCTGTGAAGTAAGAGACATGATTTGCTTTTATAACCTTGTTTTCCTCCCATTATTCTCTTGAAAGAAAGACTGTAAAGGCCACTAGATGGAAATCAGTGTTCAGAAGGAGGGAGGAGGGGGGGGGGAATATAGTCTGTTTAATTGTCTGTATCACTGTGATCATAACAGTTATGTGGTCTGATAGGCCTGTCTTACAATTATTGTGCATTGTTTGAGTCGCAGTGCGCTTTTGGCCGCCGCGCCGTCTCTTAAGTGAAAAGGTCTAGGGCGGCCAGCGACAGGGAAATTTTCACAGCTTCCAGGGGCCCTACTCTGTATTTCGTTTCGAATCGTAAGTTTATTCGAAAGTGATTTTGGATACGATTATGAATTCGTACTCTGTATTTCGTTTTCGAATCGAAAAAAAAGTACTTGTTAATATTTTCATTAACGGAATAGATTTGCGAAGTCTTGAAACATTTCTCAAGATATCTGTCAAATCAAGCAAAAAAATAATATCAACGCAAATTACAAACAAGTAAAAATATAAATAAATGAAATAAAAAAAACGTTTTCGGATTTGCCGTTCCGAAAGCGGCTGATTCGAATCCGCTTTAGAATTAAAGAGTACAAAATATTCGTTTTCGGAAACTTTTGCTTTCGAAACGAATTACAGAGTAGGGCCCCAGAGCTGCTGTTAGTTTCGTTCTCATAGCCCTGGTTGAGCCAATCCACGCAAGTTTACCGATGACCATCACCATACCCAACAGGGTATGTGAGGTTTAGTCTTGCTATGAATGTGTACATACAGTGAATCGTTTTGGGACCAGGTCGGTCCTCTTTTTTACCCAAAATTGGTACTGCAAGTGCAAAAGGCAATTTGGGATTTTCCTTCCAGTTCTTTTAAGTTTTTGTTCCAGTTTAGTTTACGATCGAGAAGGATTCGGTAATATTTTGCTTTAACTTATATCTGATAAAGAAGAATTGGTATTATACCTTTGATGGTGGGTGGAAGTATATCTATAATGTTGAGTTTTCTTGTGAACAAAAAAATTCTGTCTTTGTAGGGTTGACGTTTAGTCTACAGCTTACGGTCCAGTTTATGGCCATGCAAATAGCTGACTGGAGGAGCTTATAAATAATTGTTGTAAGGTTCCCCGAAGTCATGATGACTATGTAGTCAGCATAGGCTACGACTTTGATTCCTCACAGGTCTAGTTTACGCAGGATCTGGTAAACGACTAGAAGCCCCTCACTTTGTGGGGTAGGAGTCAAACAAGTTTGACAGCGTTGGCTCCATATTGATCGAGTTTACTTCCTGGCGAAAAGCACTAAGTAGCCAGCGTCTATTCTTTGTACTGGATGATTGTTAAACCCATATGTTGGGCCGTATTGATCACATTATTGTACAGCTTTCTTCGGATTTTCGTTTCTATTGGTCTTTCTAGAGTATTGATTAGAAAGGGCGATATGCTTATTGGGCTGAAATCTTAAGATTCAGTGTGTGCGGGCTTACCAGGTTTGCGGATGATTATGACTTTCTCCCCAACTAGTAAGAATAAAGATAGAGTTATTATTCCACTTGTATCGGTACAACCAGGCTCTAGAGCATCATTGGAATTGGAATGATGCTGTCATGGTTCGCAGATTTGAATGGTGAATGAGTCGATAACCAACATTACCTTCCTTTTATCATCTAATTGATGTTGAAACTAACATTTGTGTGAAGGTCATTGGGCTCTGGAGATGTCACTTGAAATAACCCTGTAGGGCTATTCCAGAAAGCGCGGCGGATCGTATTTAAAGCGATAACTCAATTGCGAAGCGCTTCGCTTTAGGTTATTCTGAAAAGCGAACATAGTTGGAAATTAAACTTCCAATATTTCCATTTGGAAGTCTTATCCATCCACGCAAATGTCATCTATTTCCAAGTTTTTCCAATTAGAATTCCAAGTTTTCCCTAGGTATCAGCTGTTTCAGCGAATTCAAAGAAAGCTAATCAGAAGTAGTTCTCCTCAACTCCATGTAAATTTGAATCATTTTTGTTTATTTATTACTTCAAAAATATTTTCTATACGTCTGTAAAATTATTTCTACTTTCAAAAGAAGTTTTGCTTTTGCTATATTTTAGATGGAACAAAGTTGCATTTCAAACCTCTGGTCGCTGCTACTCTTCGTTTCTTAGCGGAGGTTTCAAGCATAAAAAATTGTTGTGTTGTAGTGTGTTTTTGACTCCTTTAACAAAATAAAAAAGAAAATTACTCTCAATTCAATTGATGATAGTTAATTTTTCCATTATTTTAACATTTTTCTATCAATCCACTTGCAATTCGACACTACAACACCTATCGCTTTTGAAAACGAAATGAATTATGTCAAAAAGGTATAGTTTCTACGAAAAAAAGGGTGACGTTTGGAAAGCGTTTTCGCTTTCCATGAAAAACAAAAATTAAAAGCGATTCGCTTTTGAGAATACGAAAATTCATTTCCGCCATCAAAAGCGATCAGCCGCGCTTTCTGGAATAGCCCTACTGGATAATGGGTATGTATATATACATAAGCCACTGTCTGTCTGGTCTTTTAAGAAAACTTGGGGGATGTTGGACTTGGAAAATGACTTTCCCTAGCCTGGCAACACCATTGGTACTCTCAATATATCTGAATAGAAATTGTGCAAGGCTGCTCTTTTTGCATACATAAAGGTAGTTTTTTTGTTATCATTTTCACTAATCTTCAGTAGATCCCAATCAACCGGAAGGTTGGTATAATTTGCTCTATTGTAAAACAATGAGTTCCTCCTGAGGGTATATATAGTTCATTTATCCACCATATGGGGTTAGATGTAGATCTACCCTTTCCTTTGGCAAAAACTTCAGTAAAACTTGATCATAGCCGAGCTTAGTTTATTTACCTGCTTCTCTACAGCTGAGCAGTTAATCAATGACTGCTTATTGTACTATGATAGGGCCAGTTTATTCCTATAGAAACCCAGTCAGTTTTTTTGGAGTTTCTATAAGAGATACGACTGTCACACTGGTATCAGTGGCGTGATGGTTAGCATGTCTACTATAAACCCAGAGGTTTGTGGTTCGAATCTCAAACAGAGGCAAAAATGTTTTTCCACGGGTATCGGATCGCCTTTCGCGAAGAATTGGCAAGTCCTCCGTTAGTAAACTCATTGCCACGAAAAGCATTATTCACAAATATAAACAATTAAAATAGCACAGAACCTCGCAGTGCTTCAAAATCAGGCTCGCATGCATAAAAAAGTAGTTGAATTTACTTACTTCTCCAACCCCCTAAAGGCCTCTGGGTCGATGTTATTCAATTGATTTTCGTATAGTGTGAGTATTTCCAAAGTGTCCAATCCTTCGAATGCTTTGTCATGAATGCTTGTTATCTTATTGTGGTTTAAATTCAAAATTAAAAGATGGTGGAGGTTTTTTAACGCTGGTGATGGAACATTTCGAAGCTGGTTGAGTGAAACATCCAATTGAGTAAGTCCTTTTCCTATTGATAGAAAAGAAAGGATTAAAGGTTAAAAGTAGACGAAGAAACATTATTCGATGTTAAAACAAACTGAGAAATTTTCTTTCACACTCGGTCTCCTCTCCAGTACCTTGTTACCAACCCTATTTTTTGTGAGCTTTACTTCATTCTTTACCAACGCTATTTGATCGAAATGCAATTTGACGGACCCTTATTCCTCTATTATATTTGTCAACCACAAAAAAAAAAAAAAAAAATCGCACGGATTATCTTGCTCCTTACCTATGTTTCAATAATGAAACATCAACTGATTGCCAATTTATTGCTTCTTTTTTCAAACAATCTTTCGCCAGTGAATCTTGTCCTTGTGTTCCTGACGATTCCTATTTCGAGTATTTATCGAATTTCTCTGTTCGGCCACTTCTTTCTCGCTCTATTTAGCATTCGGGAAAAAGTTAAATC